>CAXAMN010024461.1:373233-399807 GCA_963970005.1 Durusdinium trenchii | reverse complement strand
GTGTCCCGGTCATGTTTTGATGGTGTCCCGGTCATGTTGTGATGGTGTCCCGGTCATGTTTTGATGGTGTCCTGGTCGTGTTGTGACGGTGTCCCGGTCATGTTTTGATGGTGTCCCGGTCCTGTTGTGATGGTGTCCTGGTCATGTTTTGGCGTTGTGCCGGTTATGTTTTGATGGTGTCCGGGTCATGTGACGGTGTCCCGGTCATGTTGTGATGGTGTCCTGGTCATCTTGTGATGGTTTTCCCGTCATGTCATGCTGGTGTCCCGGTCACCTTGTGATGGTGTCCCGGTCATGTTGTGATTGTGTCCCAGTCATGTTGTGACGGTGTCCCAGTCATGTTGTGATGGTGTCTCGCTCATGTTGTGACGGTGTCCCGGTCATGTTTTGATGGTGTCTCGGTCATGTTGTGATGGTGTCCTGGTCATGTTTTGGCGGTGTGCCGGTTATGTTTTGATGGTGTCCGGGTCATGTGACGGTGTCCCGGTCATGTTGTGATAGTGTCCCGGTCATGTTGTGATGGTGTCCTTGTCATGTCATGCTGGTGTCCCGGTCACCTTGTGATGGTGTCCCGGTTATGTTGTGATGGTGTCCCAATCATGTTGTGACGGTGTCTCGGTCATGTTTTGATGGTGCCCTAGTCATTTTGTGATGGTGTCCCGGTTATGTGATGATGGTGTCCAAGGAAGAGATGGTCGATGTGTTGAAAACAGCAGCTGTTTCCAGATTCTCTTTTTGTCCCGGTTTGTATCTTGCTATTGGGGTCTCCAGCTGGGCTAATTCTTCTAAGTTGATCCATAAACTTAGACAACAAACACAACATTTTGTTCCAGTCGTCAACTCAACTCAGCAAGGACCGCATAAAGCCACCCTTCCCGAGTCTTCTCACCCCAGTCACCGGAGTCATGGGGCAGGTGCGCCCGACATCGTGCGGGGCCTTGAACTTCGAAGGCAACATATTGGGGTACCTTAGTCAACTTTTTATGAACCCCTGACATGTAACAGCATTTCCATACATGTACTAGTACAGTTGTCATTCATTGCGGTTCACCAAGAACATTCAATAAGTTTGTTCCGCACGCTACAACTTGGCTCAAGGAAAATCGTGCGTCCGCCCGGTTTTCCACAGGGCGCCGTACTTGTTGGCCTGTGGCTGACAATACTTAGTACTTTTGTCGCTTTTGCTTCCGCACCTTTCGCTCTTTCACTTTCGATCGTTCGCTTGTGCCGTCGTGCCGACGTTCCTTCGTTCCACTTCCAACCACGGGCACTCGGCACTCCGACTCGCCTCGTGCGTTGGTTTCTGTTCGTAGGGCAGCTAGGGACTTGGCATACTTCTTCCACCACATCCCCTTTAATAGGGTTAGCTGGGCCATCCCTTATATATCTGCCAACAGGTGTCAGTAGGTTCCTACCGGAGGACTTACTGTTTTCATTATCTTTCGTTCACCTTGTTGAGATACCTACATGTTCTTTTTCAAGGTGAATTGCAGAATGCATCCTTTGATCATTTTGGACAGTTCTCGTGTTCGCCATATGTACAGGGGACACCCGTTGCCACTGGTGGAAATGCGTTTGTTCAAAGACATGAGCACATACCATACCAACAGAAACAAATAACCAGGGGCCAATAATCATGCAATCTGTACATCTCCCAGTAAACCGTCCTACTATATATGTAAGTCCTCTGGGAAAATCATCATCGCAGAAACCATTTTCCACTTCCATGCTATATAATGAGTCAAAGCGTGACCTATAACCATTGAGTTCGAACACCACTTCGAAAACTGAGGCGCAGCTTCGCTTGCCTAGCCCGTCGGCCGTGAGGGGGCCTGACCCTGTGTGAGCTGCCTGTTTTCCCTGTGAAGATGGGCACGAGCAGCGTACATTTTGGCTGGAGTACATCGAGATTCTGCGTCGAATGGCAATGGATTTTGTATGATATTGGTTTATTAATGGATGTTTATGGCATCCATTCCGATGGCGGGATGTTCACTGACATTGTTTGCTAAGTTTTGGCACTGGTTGCACTGGCTCCTCCTTCGTTGGTACTAGACAGATATGGCCATTGATGGGCTGGCCATGGACCACAACGCAAACTCTGTGATTTTGATCAGCAGGTTTGACCATGTTTGACTGAACCTAAACGAACAAAAAAGTGACTGACTCGTCTCAGCCCAATGATAGAGGAACTAACTCGTCGATGGCACCCATCAGATACCTGCCAGGCCGCATCAAAACCCAGGAAACACTTCAAGAGCCTGCCCCCTTCAAGATCAAAGACATTCTGCAACCTTATCTGACTTTCCAAAGACCAGGTAGGTCTGAAAGTGCAGGGAAGTCCTGCTCCCAAAGTTCGGGTATGTACAGGAACTGAGTGTCTCGAGATCCGACACTGAACCGGCCTCTGAGGCCAACTCCCGACCGTGCGGAGGCACAGGTCAAGCGGAGTTCGCGTCCGGTGGTGGGGATTAGCTCAATCGAAGGAGGAAAGGTTGGTCCAATCAGGGCAAGACAAATCAGAGTGCCAACCGAGAGCATGCTCCAGCAATCAATACCAATCAACGAGCGGTCACTCCCTTTGGACTTATTTGGGTGGGAGTAGTCGGCGTATGTTTACAGGTTAGTTATGCTGATTGGAGCCCCCAAATAGTTGTTTGTCTTTGGAGTGGAGGTTGCCATATGCCCTACTGCGCACCAGCATTGACTGGAGAGTAGCATCAACATACACTCCTCAAAGTGAACAGGAGCATCGTTTTCGCCCCTGAGGTTCACGCTGGATTCCCAACGGACCCTGAACTCTGAAGGCGCTGGGTGTGGCACTGGCGGGTGACCGACACGAGAAAGGGTTTGACCAGGAATGAAGAGCTGGAGTGAAAGAGGACACAATTCTTCCATGGACGAAGTATTTTTGACATGATGTGATGATGTTTCGATTTGTTGTCGCAAAGTGGATGTTGCGACGAGCATTCATCCAGGTACAATCTGTGAGACAACCTTCCGAGGATGTCAGTGACGTGTCCGATGTCGACATGGTAGACCCACGGGGCACCTCAACTTCCTCAAACCTCAGTAACTTGGGTGCCCAGCGGCGTTCCACTCATCCCCTCCCATCCGTACTTTCATGTATTTTCTGTCAGAAAGCGTGTGTTTTACTTTTCAAGCCATTGTGCGGGCACGTCAAAAGAATCGTCCGTTTTGCTGTTCCTGTTGGGTTTCTCAGCCGGGAATCCGCCGACTGATGGTCCCCCTCAGCCGACTGCTGCAGGTGTGGAGGGGATCTTGCAAGAGCTGAAAGTGGAGGAGCGCAGCGTGTGCAGCCTTCTGCGAGTTCCCCGCAGCGGCTTGGAACCACGGGGGGTTGGAGCCATGACCTGATGGGGGTGTGGAGCTGCACAGCTGCACCCAGCTGGAGCTGGGAGCCATTTGGTGTGGAGCATCGGACCTGAGCATTGGACCCAACTTCCACTTGGGGTCATTCAACTGGCCTTGGGGAGCAAGGCAAGGCTTGCTTGGGGACTTGGGGATCGCTGTGGGAGATGTTCAAGTTGCCACAAGTCACAAGCATTCTTTATTGCAACGGACTGTCAGGTGGTGGGGGAGGCCGTTCAGTTTTGAGGTACACCCCCCATCCAGGGTAACGTGGACATGGAGAATCAACACCCTGAACATTGTTTTCCGGTATACGCTGTGGCTTTTCTATTCGTGTTTGTTTTTGTCCTTCGGTTCTCTCCCAACTTCAACAGTTTCAAAGACACCTTTGCTTGCAAGTCGGCTGTCCAAACGGCAGGGACAATAGGCCTGGTGGAAGGTTCTACCCCACTACCGCGCACTGGGATTACGAACTGGTGGGGATGATGTTCTACTACAGTATTTTGTGTGGAAAGAGCTCCCTTTTTGCTGATTGATGGCGTTTGATCCCCCACAGCATCGCGTGAGGACGGAGGTGGATGAGAGGCGGATGGCTTTTCAATGTTTGAGTCGGGCGTGGAATCTGAAGCTGCATCACTCCAAAAAGAGTCCGAAAAAACTTAATTAGACTCTGACTTTTGGAGTTTATCATAATTAGATAAACTTTTTTCAGTGGGTGAGAGTCAGAGTCATCGTGGTCGTTTGCCATACAAACTGCGGGTTGCACCTTGAACGGGCCGCCATCAACAGCAGCGGTGGCATCATGGGTTCCTACGGGAGGTTCATTCAGAATGATGTTGAGTCGCCACTCACAGGGTCTTGAATTAGACACCAGGGCCTTGATCAGAAAAAGATGTCATTACGATTGGACCGTGCCAGTTGTGGTTGATTGGCACTTCTGGGTTCAACTCCATCGAACGGAGTGTCCTTGGAGGGTCGCTAGAGGTGGTGCAGCGGCTGGACCATGACCTGGCACGTCTTTTAATGTGACTGGATGCAGGTGGTTTGAAGTGGGCGAAAGGTCAAGCCAGTCCCGGTTTGAGGGCATGACCTGCTTGACGGACTGATACTGATGAACTATGTCCGACTGAGTAAGCCCACTTTTGTATGTCCAAAGCGCATTGCCATTCTTGGCATCACGATTCTAGGACACTGGAAGACCTTGTGAAGAAAAAGCAGGTCAACCATTTGGGATGGCCTTCTTTGCGCTCCGCTTCATGGATTGGAGTAAAACCATGGCGGGACTCTCGTTGGATGGATTCCTTGGTGTCCTGCGGGAGTGGCCTTGGCATGCCTTGGCGCTCACCTGCTACGTGAAACGCCGCCGAGTCCGTGTCCTCGTCTCACCCCGACGGTGCCGGGAACCCCCGCGGTGGGGCAGGGCGTTCGGGGGTGCAACGGCGCGAAAGGGACGACATCGATATCACCCGGAGCTGTTTTTTGCTTGATCCTCCAGTTATATATATATATAATATATATATATATTCATTTGGGAAAGTCGGCAGGGGGTGGATTTTATGATATTTTGTGGAAGTTCACTGTTAGCAAAGTCACTAGTCACTAGTCCATACTCCTTCAAACAGGCAATCCAATCACATTGGGCGTTCTCCCCACCGTGACCCGTATGCGCCCCACCATTCCGAGCCTCAAGTGGGGCCCTGTGGGAACTCTCAAAAGAGATATATAGGGCAATCGGCCTGGCAATACCATTTGGCCTGGGTAGAACGACCTAGCCATCGGCCTCAACCCACACAAAAAGATTTGACATAGGCGCGCTCAACGCGCATTAGATTGACTAATTTGGCTGAAGTCTCTTTGAGAGGGCTTAGTGAGTTTGCTGAGCAACTGCCACAGCTAAGCTGTTGGAGAAGCTTGGAGACGTGTAGCATATGCAGCGAGAAAGACGCCTACATGTGCGTGATCACTCCTGACCGGCCGGGCGGAAAGGGAGTTGTCAATTTTTGTGGAGGGTGTGGTTCACAGTTGAACACATTATTATTTTTGACCGGGCATATCCCTGGCCTTGCTCCATAATCGGGATCAAATAGAATGATTAGGGTACGGCACGGGTATGTTTGGAGGACATGATATTTTATTGTGTTGTTGAATCTGAGAATCCGGAATAGATTTCCGTTCGTGCTGAATTCAGAGGGTGCTGGCCCCTGCATCCATAACGTGCCACAGCCTGACCAGGCCGCCCATGTATGACTCCAAAGTAAGTAACCCAGAGGTGGACCAGGTGCACGTGGCTCACAAGGCATGTCCAGCGATACTCCAGCAGTCCCAGTCAATGAGGAACGACATGGAACGAACTTCCTTTCAATTTCAACAAACATAACAATTCCCTGCACCTTGGCTAAAGAGAGAACCTATCCTGATAGTCCCAATCACTTCTAGTAGCACGTTGAGTCAGCTTAAATCCGTACAGAGCCCAGGTCCCCGCCGCTCCGTTTGGCTCCTGTACTTCTGAGGGCGCTGAGCCGCCCAATTTTCCAACCTTACCCTCCCCGTGCTGCCTGGGATCGTTTCATAACCAGCACCAGAGCTGTTGCATGAGTCATTCCTGAATCTAGGAATAGGTTTCCCAACAATAGCATGTCAACAACGGTGGCACGGCTTCCAGAGATGGGTTGTCAGGAAGGCCTCGCAGTGCTTGCACAGAATACTATTAGCGAGCGGCCATGCATGTTTTCATGGGTGCTCTCTTTCAGAGCGCACATCATCAACTCGTCTTTCAAGAGCCAGGTCAGACATGGTGACTGAGGAGTTTGCTCTTGGCTAGGTTTATGACGTTGAAACAGCACTTTATTCCGCTTTCTCTACGTGTGCCATCCCGGAAGCAGCTAGAACCACCGCAGGCTCTGCAGCGTGGTTGGTTGCCGAGTTGTAGACCGTCCGTCGGATGTTCCCTCACTAGACATGGTTCGCCTGTCTCTGCACGTGATGAAGGGAGGAGAGGGGTGTGAAGTGGGTGATGTTGATGTAGGAATTGTTCCAGGTGTTGGTGCTGGCCTGCGTAGGACAGGTATGCATGGATACTGTAGAGCTTCACACACCTGTGATGCTGTAAGGGTTGTTGTTGTTGCTGTTGTT
The DNA here is from genome assembly GCA_963970005.1 of Durusdinium trenchii. Classification (NCBI taxonomy): domain Eukaryota; class Dinophyceae; order Suessiales; family Symbiodiniaceae; genus Durusdinium; species Durusdinium trenchii. The sequence goes on along the minus strand of CAXAMN010024461.1, from coordinate 393,303 downwards.
TCACATTTTTTTGTTGACCATCGGGACAATGCATCAGCCAGTGATTGCCTGTCACCCCCCCCACATCTTACTCCTAAAGTGTCAAACTGTCTCCCATCGTGAGGCAACCTAGCCAAAATCCCCGACATGGCGCGGCAAATCTGGGTGATGAGCTCAGATGGGGCGAATCCCAGATATCACAGGCTTTTGGGGGCCCACAAGTCGTAGCTTCAGTGGTCATTTGAGACCAGGATCACGTCCGCAGCTGGATTCAAGAGTGGTTGCCCAAGTAAACACATCAAACAATAGTGATCCAAATGCGCTTGACTTGTTTTGTGGATGGCCGATACAGCCACCGACGAGTTCCTGACAACGTGGTTCACCAGGTTCAGAGGTCTCCTTTACAGAGGCCTCCACCCTAGTAGCGATGCTTCCAACCTAGTAGCGATGACCTCCAAGCTAGTAGCGATGACCTCCAACCCAGTAGCTTCTAGCCTACTAGTATGTTTATTTATTACATCACATGACATTGCCTCGACAAATGTCCTGTGGAAATCACAGTACCACAGGTGAGCGCGGTCCATGACATCCACCATATGGGCCACGAGCACCTAGTACACTCGCTACTTCTGAGTTCAAATACGAAGTACTGAGTGCTTGGACTTCTGTTCTTCCATTTGAAGAAGGGAATCGGTTTGAGTTTCTCAAACCAACACCACTAAGTTAACTGATTTACGTTTGTCCTCTCATTGGGGGCATGGGGATCTCCTGGGTTCCCATTCTATAGTCCTTACTGAGTCTCCAAGATCTTGGAACTGATTCTTTGGACATGCCCGGGCTGAGCCCTTGGAGCATGCAGGCCGTCCTTGCTTCGTTCCCACTGCTGCTCAACGCACGCGAGGACCGCGTTGGTGAACGGAAAACCTCACCCAGTGTTGGGTCACACCGTGACTGGTGTTTTTCTTTCCAGCGAAGGGTAAAGGAGTTGAGTCTGTCTCCAAATGAGGTTGACATATATTCAGTTCCCTTGTACTAGGGTTGGCCAATTTTGCCAATCCCAATTGAACATGGAGCAAGTTCTGTGGGCTCCAGATTCTTGAGAGCAGCGCACATCTCTGCACGGATGTCATAAATAAAACATGTTTCCGGAAGTGTGAAGATTTTGTTTCAAATGAGGGGCAAGCCGGGCAAGGCCATAGCCCAAAGGTTGCATCAGAACCAACCTTCAACTTGAGTCTTTGCATTAGGCCCTAATCCTTGAAGTCTGTAGAGAAGTGCGACCTGATTGTGGGGTTCTTGACAGCATACACTTGTTGTTACAGGAGGACGATGTTCTCGATCGATCACTTTTTTTCCACCCGCTCCTCGTCAAGGTTTTGATTCGCACAATGGTCACCCGCTCAAAGTGGGGAGATCCGCTGAGCCATTTTCGCTCTAGTCGCTTGGCCGTTGATTTTAAGTGGTGGAAGGTGGTTTGCCCATGTCATACCCGCTCCGTGATCTCTACTGTACACTAAGCCGAACTCGGACTCTGGAATACTGGGAGCGATTTGGGGAGTGGACAGCTGATTTTTAAGGTTAGAGATGTTTCACCTAGTTTCACATGGTTTCATTGGATCTTGATCTCCTTTACTCCGGCAGAATGGACCTATGGGTCGCAGTTCCAGGAGTGTGGTGCCACGCCCTCAAGGACGGTGAAGTGGCAACCGAGTGTTGAACAAATCAGACACGGTCAAAAGGCCAAAAGGATGAGAATTTGATGAGAATTGCTCATGGCAATGGCCTCCAATGGTCCAGAGCGACGGCCTCCAGGAGAAAGATCAGAGAAATTCTTATTGTTGCTAGTAGTAAGGCACTTGTTCCTAGTAGCTTCTTTGTTACTACTAGTAAGGCACCTGTTACTACTAAGGCGATGTGGCCACCAGACCTGCCAGACCTAAAGTTTGCAAAGATGGGACTCTGCCGACTGTGCCAGAAGAGAACTCCTCAACACATGGGGAAACATGCAAGAACCGCACCAGAGGGCAAAAAGGTCCAAACCATCAAAGGTGGATGTTTCAAGTGTCGCCCAAGCCCTGATGAGAAGTGCTTGTTGGGTCAACTCATACTATATTTCCAGTTTTTGGACACAAAGCTGCGTTTGGGGCGAAGTCCAGGAGTTTGGCCATGGTCCAAACAAGGCACCAGCTGGTGAATGAGCAGGGGCACTCAGACGGTACGGTCTCACTTTGCTCCGAAATCAATCCTTCTTTTTTTCATTTTGTTTTTCGGTGGTTTGGACCCGGCGATAGAAAGCTCCGGTGGCGAGGCGAGGCGAAGCAAGCCTTTGTTGGCTTGGCCATTTTCCATACCCCCAACTACTAAAGGTCTTGGGTGGGTGGGTTTGCAGGGCGTAGGGTCTCGGATGGTCGCTTCAAGCATTATAGACCCGAGAGCTTGGGGTATTTTAGACCTTTTCATAATTACCAACATTTCACAGAATTACTTTTGTTTGAGTGGGTTTGTTGCAGTTTACATGTGGTGAGGAACAACATTCCGGACCCTACACGGGTACCAAGGGGGGGTCTAGAACCTCTGCAGTGTCATACGTGGACCCCCTGGCAACAACATATTGGACCCCAGCTTTGTAGGTGTACAATGAGGTTTCAGGGGTCCCTGCATTGTAGTTGCCGGATGTTGCCGGTATCATGTTCCTATGTTTTTCTCTACTGCTCAACTACTGCAGTGCAGTAACTGCAGTAGCATAGGGAACAATCAAGTTGTGGGTTTTGGTCAAGACTTTGGCCCCAATAGGGACTGATTTGATTTTGATACATTTGGTCCAAATCATTGACTGCAGGGCTTCACTGAGCTTATCCTATTTAGGGATATACATTTATATAGAGTCAGTGGTGTTCGACCTGTAACAGCGCAGTAGTTGTCTTTATTTCACCTTAATAAAGTCCGTCTATTTCATTCTATTTCTATTTGTTTCTATATATCTATCTATTTCTACTCCTTCTGACGGGCCAAAAACCAGGAGCGAACACGGGGGTTCAAGAGACGGCACGATCCGCGATCTGCCAGGTCAAACAAAAGCAAGGCGTGGCAGATGGCAGAAGCAGTTGTCCATTCTTTCTACAGTGGCCGTGATTTGAAACACATGAAACACCCAGTTGTTGGAAGGATGAGGTCTTAGAATCCCAGCCCTTGGGAGTCAACTTGGGAGTGTACTTTCTAATGGCTTAGCTTTGCTTCAGCTCGTTTCCATGTCTTGGACCAGGTGGGGTGTAGATGATCGATCGCCCCCTTTAGTATTTTTAGTTTCCCACACTGGCCAGACTGGAGGAGACCCGGCTCAAGGCCTCCAACGAGACGCAGAATGAGACGAGCGCTGTGGCAAAGAAACACTGATCGCTTGGTATGGGCAAACACTGATCGCTTCAAACATGATACAGCAAGAAGCACCATGAAGCACCCGCAATGCTTCTTAGTATGAAGAGGTTTTTCCCTCTGAATCCTCCAGTGCCCATGAGAACCTTGAGACTCCATTGATCTGGACCAAGGCTGGATGGACCAGGCCTGGAAGAAGGTGGAGAAGCTCGGCGCTGGAAGAAGGGGGTTTAATGTAGCAATTGGATTCATGTGGATGGATGGATGGACCTCAAAAAATGGAGGGTTGGAATGGGAGGATTGATGAGTTGAGAGGTGTCCATGAAGTGCGGGCTAGAGGAGGGGCTTGTATACGAGGACAGTTCGAAAGAGCCTCGTTGCTTTCTCGCGTGCAAAGTCTTGTACCCATGGCAAATCAACGGACCCATGTGAGCAATCACTTGAATTTGCACTTTCGTAGAGAAGTCTACAACTTGACACATTGTTTGGAAGAACATCCCTGTCCTGCCTGGCAGGAGGAGATTGGGGATGCGCTAAAACGAGATAGGTTATGCACTACGCTGCCATTCTTTTTTGATTCTTTAGGGCCCGTGACCGAAACATCTACACATCATTCTCCACCAATGAAAGCCAATGAGGTGGGGAGTCAAGGAACAATTTGGATGATGAGCAAGAGAAAGGAGCCACCGCTTAAGTGTCCGAAGAGCTTTCAGCATCTTAGGTTGGAGGCCATCGCTAGTAGGTTGGAGGCGTTTGCTTGGACTCGGGGGCCCCGAGTCGTGGATTTCACCGAATCGGTGGTGCACTTACTGTACTTCGTAAGGCTTTTCACGAGCTATTTTTCATCGCATTTTGTCAAGCTCAGCTCTCTTAGAATCTGCTAAAGTTGCTATATAAGGAATCGACTTTAGTCTGTTCCACTGTTCCACCATTTGTTGTTCACATGGATGCACCACCACCAAGGGTACTGAAAAGGAATAGCTCTCACTCCAGCTTTGTGCTCAGGAACGCGTCCTCGTCAGTCACTTGGCTGGACAGTTTAGCATGCGAGTGGCCCATGACACGGTGGGACTAGAGGGGATTCCAACTAATGCCCAGTCAACCGTCCTTCTTTCCAAGAGACTTTGCACCTTTGTAATTCTTTTGAACCAACTGGTTTACGGTACGTGTGTGCTTGACCAGGCGATCGGTTTGCATGCCCACATACTGCTTCTCGGTGTGGCCTGGGTAATTTGGGGGTGCCAGTGACAAATCCCCCGAACTATGAACTATATCAGTGATATCAGGTAGGCAGTGTCTTTCCGATTGGAGGCACGTCAGAGGACATTGGGGGACATCCTACGACTTTTGAGCATCAAGAAGCCCTTCAACTATCGGAAGCTCGGAGACCATGGCTGTGAAGGGACCACGGCATACCATTCCTGGTCCTTGCGCTGCTTCCGAGTCCGCCCGCGCAAAAACGGTTTTTTTCCAGGTGGCCGAGACGGTCTCGGAGGCCGAACATGGAACGGGTGCCAGGTGATTCGCGTGATGGGGTTCTGCTCCAGACATGAAACGGATCCAGCACTATCCCTAGATGAAAGGTTTTGGGTTGTGGAGTCAGATCAGCAGAAACTGTAGAACTACCAGACCAGTCCTGATTGGCTTGATCCATTTGTGTTGGTGTATGTTGCTGTTCACTGGGATGGGCTTCCTGCCATAGCGCATATCACCAACGGTCACACACACAACGATGGGCAACATTGGCTCACAAATCAAGGGCTAACCGATGGGGCACAGTGGCTCGCCTGGGATCACTTGGGCCCTTCTTGGATCTGGGGCCCCTGCTCTTGGCCTGGCGGTGTAATTCCAAGAGCAGGAAAGAAGGAACCAACAAGACTCATCAATTTCATCCTCGTCTTTCATGTTACGAGATTGATGGCCTAAGCCTAAGAACTGCTTTCCTGTCGGGGGCTTCTAAGGGATCCAATGAGTGCTGTAAGAAAACTCATCAGCGTTTCCTTTTCGGAAGCCCTCAACAGGTCCTGGTTGGACGGAAATTGGGGTGTTTCATGTCAACAAGGTGTTTACAGTCAGTAAATGTCTCAATTCAACTTATATAATTGTTCGAGGCTACTGGTGTTTGGAGGGGCCCGAAAAAGCAGGATAATGCCATGTGAGCAAACATCCCAAACCGCGTGTACTAGCAACCGGACGCTCCAGGTCTCATCAACAAACATGATCGATCATGATTGTATTTTGCAATGAAATTCTGACATTCCCTCTACTTACTATATATTTTTACTAGCTCAGAGGTCGTATGAGTGGTCAAGCTCGTCCTTTGCACTTCTGCAGTTTTGACAATCAACACACACACACACCCAACAGCCCTATGTACATGCTTTAGTCTGACAATTGACAGCCGACGTGACACAACCAACAGTGCAATTGTCTCATTTGTTTGTAACTCCTTCATGCTGTCAGGCTGGACACGAAGTCTGGTCGGCCACCAAAGGCCTCCTGTTTTGGGTGATGGGAAAGGCTCGTTTTCAATAGGGGGTGAGTCCAAGTGATGAAATCAGGGGAGACTGCACGGTTGAACTGGAATTTATTTTTGTTGGTCGTTTGACTGGAGGGGTTCTTGGATTCGGATTGACAGATGTCGCTAGTGATGTTTGTTGAACATCCAGATGCACACAAGATAGAGACGCAAGTGCTGCAGTGGGATTTGACTCTGGTCACCAGTCGACAGTCTAAAGATGGTGACCAGCTGGTGGAGCAGCCGAAGAAAGAGAACGTAGTGATCCGTATCCTGATCATAAGAGTCGCTAAGGACTGCTCCAGTGTTCAATTCTGGATATGATCCAAAAAGAAGCATAAAGAAACCCAAGAAGCTACTAGTAACAAAGGGCATTTCTACTAGCATCCTTAAGGATGCTACTATATAGTAACAAAGAGCATCGATACTAGGTCCAACAGTCCAACATCATTGGGGTAGACCTTCTCTTGCACAAAGAGATCGCTGCCTGTCCAGGCCTTGGAGAGAACATCGTTCGGCACTGGGCCACTTGGCTGGCTTAGCCAAAGGGCATGACTCGATTGGGTCAAGGCCCCTTGATGACCCTTACCTTAGCCACCCAACTTGGTGATTGAAGATGTGTGATTCGTGCTCACTTCGCGTATATAGTCGTCTTCTCATGTGACATACGTCTCATCTTTCACGGGTCAAGTCATTCAGGGGTTGTGAGACTGCACTGCACATGTTAATGCCACCTTACTCTGTTGCAGTTTGGAATCACCCAGGGCATAGCTGGCTGCGCCCATTTGGTAAAGTAATTCTTTCATTGGCACTTTGGTTGGAATGATGCAGACGTGTGTGCCCTGCAAACCAAAGTGCAGAACCATCGACCGATTTTCTTGGGTCGAATCCACTTGCATTCTTTGCTACGAAAACATTTACTTTGAGGCGGCGTCACTTTTGACGTGTTTCTTTGCGCGAGAGACGACTCAGGAGGGAAATAGCTCGAAGAAGCACCCGAAGACGGCGCCACACGGCTTGCATCAAACTCGAGCCCTGGACAACCATTCATACTTCAACATTTCCCCAACCGTTCAATTCAGATCATGGAAGTATGAACATTTTCGTGCAAGGTTCGCGTAAGCGAGAAGCGCCCTTGCCGACCTAGCCACCAGTCATGCATAGTATACCAGCACAGCAAGTAATACCAGCTGTTGTACTCGTGGAACACCCAATGGCAGCTTTCTAAGACTTAGGAAATCAAATGTATGTTCTGAAGAATGTCTTGTTGCTGTCCTGAGAAGATCGTTTTCCAGAATCATCGGGTGGCCAGCAGATGACACGCAAGCCATTTGCCGAGACACGACAGTTCGATTTGAGGATACAACGGCGAATGGCAAATTGGATCCCAATGCATCAATGAATCAACTTAGTCCAGTCACCTTCGGGTCGGCCACGGAGACCGAGGTCAGAGCGGTCGGGCGGAGCGCCAGGCCGCGAGGGGGTGCGGGAGGGTTTGGCGCAGGACCCCATGCTGTTCACCGCATGTCGTTGGACACGTCGGTGAGCTGGAAGGAGAAAAGGGGAGTGCCATGGAGTGCCTCAGAAAAACCCGGTGCAGTGGCCTTCCAAGTCGATGGGGGACGAGACGAGAGTCACTAGAGTGAGTAGGGAAGGCCGTCGGCCGTGGCTGCTGTTGCCTGTGATCAATCAGCCACACACACACAGAGAAACACACAGAAACACTATGAAATTCTGTAGAACACCCGGTCGCTGTCCTGGATCCAAAGTATGTCAAAGCTCCTTCTGAAGGTCATGTGTTCAAAGGTTCGCTGTCACCCTCAGAATGGACACTATTGCGTTCATCATATCTTCATTGAAACTATGTAGAGCTCTTGCAGGTTTGGAGACTGTTTGAAGTAAGCATATGGGCCAGAACATTGTGAGATTCGGAAAGGGGATATCTTGACCTGCACAAAGTCAAGAGTTATGGTCGGGTGAATGGTTCTTTAGAATGAGCTGGCCAAGCCTGACAAGCCTGTGAGGCATCACAAGCGAGAGCTGCGTCACTGTGAAGACTGGAAAGGCTCCAGCAAGCGAGAGTTAGGCAGTCTATTTGCAGAACCTCAGACAACTTTTCTTGGCATAATTCATTGGAAACGAAGCTGTAAGAAAGATAGTCATGGGCCACGGGTGCAAGATTTGTCGATCCACTCCCCAAACAAACAGTCGTAAAAGCACACCCGGGGCTGTTGAAGTTGGACAATTCTGTTGGGAAGAAGCTTTGGGCTCTGTTATGCGTCAACATTTTGGTACACCTTTGGCTGCCTACTGAGTATCCAAAAGGGTAGCTGGAACCGACACCCAGAGCTTTGGGCATTGCTTGACATGCCTGACTGCCACAGGCTGAAGCATGGCAGGGGCTCCTAGGACCTATGAGCTTTGGCCCGACTGTCCAGAATGAATAGGACGATCCAACATTCGGAGCATCTAGGCAAGAAGAACTTGGAAAGGCAGAGCGCATCACCCTGCAATTCGCGGAGCTCCTGGCCGAGTGCATTGAAAACACCTGGCCTCCTCGTTCTGGAACCTCCGAGGCTGACGGCTGCGGCGCCCGTGGGGGTCATGTGCATCTTCGGCGTGGCTTGGGCCAAGTGGATCTCAAGATCTCGTGGCGTGTGTCTTTGGGGTTTCCAGCATTTCTTTAATGGATTGGCAGGAAGGTGTGTTTTTGGCAGTTGGTTTTGGGTGCTTTGAAATCTTTGAGATAACTACGATAAGATGTATGGACGGATTGCAGTAGTGTTTGTTGCCCTGATTCCGTGCGTGTGGCAATTGGGATCCAAGGGAGAACTTGGGGCCCTGCTTTGCACGGGGCAGGTGTTTGGTTTGATTATTAGTTTTAGCAAATCTCATTCTCACTGCCAGCAGGTGGTCATTGCCGGCAGGTTGGTTGTTAACGGTTGGTTAACAACATTTCTTTTGATTCGTTTGGACATTTTGGCTGGCCCGTCAGTTTCAGGAGCCAAGGGTTTCTTGGACAATAAGAAGCTGGCCATGGTGGCCCTGAGTAGATGACAAACATCAGCCACAAAGCTTTGGGCTCGAGTGAATGGGCGTTCTCCGCAGATAGTGAATTTTGGCGAAACCTTGACACTGAGGGTGACTGGGAAACTTACCACCGTCTTGCAACAGAACATCCTGCACCACCTGCGAAGCATACAGACTTTCATGCTGTTCATTTGTATCTACCACAGCAGGTCCTGAGCTATCCCTGGCTGAAGAATAGACAATGTATTTGATACTATTATGGACAGTAGATGGCTGAGAGTAAATTTGGACTCCTTTTGGATACAGTGTGCGGTCGCCCTGGTTCTGTTCAGTGAAGATTGTCAGGCTTCTCCGCCCCTTTGGTAATTCTGCCATTCCAACTTCGCATCCATAGCTTCTCCCAGACAAATACCTTGACTTTACTTTGGAGGAATCGATGCAACCCACAGGATGCTCCAGAGAACAAATATGTGAGGTCGATCCGCGTGATGAAGGATCCCACTGCATCGAGCAGGTGGGCAAATCGAGATCGGCGCGGGGCAAAGCTGACCAATGAACTTCACAGCCAAGATCCCAACGGGAATGTCAATGTGGGTTGCATATATCTACCCTCGTGTACTGCGCATAGTGGAAGGACTTTGAGTGGCAGGGCAGTTACCCCAAGCTAGCTTTGGCGCTTTGGAAAAGTGTTTTGTCGTGTTTTGTAGTCCGAGATTCACGCAGCCGAGGGTCGACTGGGATGGACACAGAAAAGAGGGGAACGCAAACAACGATTCTGCGTCTGGTGGGGTGAACATGATCATTTACAAACAAAATCTTTAGCTCATATGTCTTTTTCTCTTCACTAAAAAAACTAACAGGTTTTAATGGGCACACTGGCGAATTCTCTATTTGTCTCCATGCAGTCATGTTGGGAAGGGGAACACTTTCTATGGGCAGCTCGTCGGGCTTGTTGGAAAGAATGAGAGCCCAATCGAATGAGACAGAGAGCCATGAAGGCCATTTCCTTAGAGAGCCATGGTGTTTGACTGCCAGTCCCAAATTCAAGTCAGTCGGTTTGCCACCACACGAGCGTTGTCAGATTTGCTGAAACACACCATGGGAAGTTCTCCGGCTTGGGTCTAGTGACACTCGACGTTGACCCCAGGGTGGCCCCTATGGGGTCAACGGCTGGTGCTGGACAAAAAAGGCCTGTTGGGAAGAGGGTGTATGTGGCAGCTAGGTGGGTGGTGCTTTGATGTCAGGGCCTAGAGATATAAGAAGTCACAACTGAACATGCCAGTGTAAACTGATCGAAGCCGTTCAGATTGCAGCGGGACATGTTCTTCCAAGGTGGGGTAAACAGATCTATGGTCTATGATTCATCATATAAAAAACATATGATCCCCAATCTGGCCCAATCTTCTGACCTCATTTCATGGTGGATGGGACATTATGGATGGCTGTAGCAGGGTAGTCCTTTTCCACTGTTGGGAGATTTATTTTGCCGTGCTTTCATGCACTTTTCTTCAGTATAGTTAAGAGATGGATCCAACATGGCCAGACTGGCTTGAGATACTCCCTGACAATGTGATGCGATCGTTCAACAACCCATGCGCGGTGCTCTGCAGGACCACTTGGAAGAACACCCTCCTGTTGAAAAAGAGTTCTCCTGCACCACCTGTCTTGTTCTACAGTTGACTTCCTCACCTTCCATCATTTTCAAGCCCTCCGGCCGCGACCTCTCTTTCCAGACACTTGGTGACTCTCCTGCAGCTTGAACAAGAGTTGAAAAGGGATGACTTAACGAGTCATTGCTTTGCTACCAGTCATCAGGTCCATTCGATGTAGAATTCCGTCCCCCGGATTCTTGGTGCACCTTCAAAGCTCCCTCCGGTGGGTCAGAGAAACACCAGGAGTTTCGTCTGACGGAGCAACTATGAGAAACAGCAGAAACTTGGGTTGCGGATATAGCTGGATGAAGGCTGCATGTGTCTTCCCTATCACCGACCCAAAAGGAGAAGATAGGCAAGGTAAAACAGTCTAGATACATCGCTTCTAGTAACAAGTGCATCGCTTCTAGTAACAAGTGCCTTACTAGTAGTAACAAGGACGCTACTAGTAACAAGAAGCTACTAGGTAACATTGACAAACGGCATGTCATCGCTCCAACGGGCCAAACCGGGACAACGACGCAAGGACCGCTCTGCCTGGGGCCATTGCTCGGAAAAGTGCCCGTTGAGTGGGCAGGAGAAGGCTGGGTGAAGGACACCGGGAGGAAACAGAAAGGAGAAGCGTTTCCCGGAGCAAGGATGCTACTAGTAGCTCCTGGCATCGCCACTAGGAGCAAGGACGCTACTAGGAGCAAAGGGCATCGCTACTAGGAGCAAGGACGTTTCCTGACCTTCAAGGGTCAACCGACATACCGGACCGATTAGGGTTCCTGTACGTGCTTGGCGCACGGGAAAGCTTGTTGGGTGCTCAATTCACGTGCGTAGTCTACTGCATCACTGGGCCAACCCATCTACTGGTCTACCCTCGAGTTGAAGAATCCGTGGTGATGCAGCATTGAGAGAGCCTCCGGGATCCATCAGGTGCTGGCAGAGAAGCTGGAGGAGATCGAAAAGTGCGGGCCTGGAGCAAGTGCACAGCAGGGCACTTGTTGCGGCTGGTAATTGTAAGATCCACAAAACCCACTTGCTAGAGATCAGAAGATAGAGCTTCCGAGATTCCTTTCTAGGGATGGTCATTCAAGTCGCGGTTGAGGACCTCCCAATACTCACACATTTCAACCAAACATGAAAGGATCCCTAAGCAGCCCAAGCAATGCTCAATCAATCATCGTTGCATTGTCTCCATTAAATAGCTGACGATGGACTGCTCCTCAGCAGTCGTTTTTTTTCTTTCGGATACGTGCCAATCGGGTAGCACTTCTCCGACCAATCCTGAGGAAGTTGGACACCGTGAGCCAGGCGGTGGCCTCTTCGGATCACCCAGAGAGTCACCCGGAGAAGCCGAAGTGACTTGAGTGACCCGTGCAAAAGCGAAGGCACGGTGGAACGGTGGAAAGCGATGGCACGTGCCAGTTGCTTTGGATGAACCGGCGAGAATCAGGCCTCAATTCATGTGATGCAAGCGCTGATGAGCATGAGGGCATGCAAGCCAGATCTGTGCACCAGCTCTCACCAAATCGATTGGGAAACAAGGTCTTTGTTTCTATCGCATCTCACATACCATGCATTGTGTGCGCGGCATCGAAGAGTCAGACATGGTGGGCATGGCAGACAAACAGCAGGGCTTCAGGGAGCTGAGTGTGAGGGCATTGCTCCACGGTGAAACGGGCCACACTTAGAATCATCTAAAGGGCCATTGTCACTTCCTGGTTCAACTGGGTTTGAAAAGGCATCATTTGCCCTCACCTATCACCCACCCCAAATATAATCTACCCTTGTTTCCTTCCTGCACCTGGTTTCAACACAGCTTCATGCTAGACACGATCCAAGCTCCCAGGTACGCACACGGTAAGTAGGGGGACCTGTAGTTTACCACCATCTGTTGATGTTCAGCTCGGTGGCTCGCACTGCAAACGCCAACTCCTCATACAGGTTGAACTCAAAGCTGCAATACATGCTTATCAGCCAAGGCTGCCCCAGAGAATGCCGGAAAAATCTGAGTTGCCCCGGCTTGAGGAGTGAAAGGCGGAAGGAAGATACGGAGAAGCCCACTACAAGTAGTACCACTAGTTCAAGGTAGATGACCCTCCACGAGGGTGCAATTTATACATGGTGTCACACTTCAGCTGCCTGCACTGTACTTGCTTCATTTGTGAATGAACGTTCTCGGAAGAGAACAACATATATATATATATATACACACTGTAACTCACCATAACATACTGTATGGTACTATGGTACCCCTGAGGTTGTGTAAACTGGGAGCCATCCTGAACCATGCGTCGAAGGCACAAAGATGCCAACAATAATTACATGGGATGTGGGTGTTTGTGGATATATCCGTGGTTGAAATGCAAGAAGTCTTTAGATCGAGTCTTTCACGGTCTCATGATTGGGCTTTAGATGTCATGGAAGCCGGCAACATCGCTGCGCTTGTAGACACCGTGGATTCATCTTTAGGCTTTAGGCAATTTTCCCACGAACCACCCGACCCTGGTGACGAAGTTTGGGTCGGACCTGGAGGTGTACATGGAACCAGACTGGATGAAGGAGTGGGAGGGCCTTCATAGAAACCTTGGTGAACTTCGAGTGGTTCTGCCTCTGCCGCACAGTTTCATCCGACGGACACGTAGAACTGTGCAAGCGAATGGAGTTTCTGTGAATTTTTGATATTTCTGTTACTGTTGATCAATTGATCAACGAGGTTCCAGTGTTGAAAAAAAGAAGGCTGTACAAGGGCGAAAGAGAAACTTCAGACCAAACTTGATCAAATAAGCAAATCTTCAGTCCTTCAATCCAAGCACTAAGAAGACAGCACTCAGTTTTGCCCAAGCTTTAGCTTGGAATTCTTACCAGGGTATGTTTGTGCCTTCACCGCTGCACCACAACATTTCCTGCATCGACGCCATGGAAACACCTCTGAAGTATTTGTTGCTCTTCACTGGCTTCTCTGCCTGTGCCCAGTTCGACTCAGGCAGATATCGATATCATATGATGCATAACGCCTAACCACCCCTCCTGGTAGCTTGAGGAGCGCGGTTGGAGTGGGAGCCCTTGGTCGACCAAACCAACAACATATAACACATTTATACCTTATTAATCTTATAACTGTGTTATATGTTATATGTTATGTTAGCCATAAGTGTTATGGCTTTTTGGGGCACACTCCAATCTTGAGACACCCCGAGTCCATTGGCGATCCCGAAGCAGATCGCAAAGAATTTGATCAAGCAATTCAATCCTTGAACTATGTGTACCGTGTATATATATATACTGTATATATTATATATATATCTACACAAATGTATATACACATGTATATGTAACTGTACACCTAAGTATATATTATACACATATACACGCATACACCAATTTCTATTGATTCTACCTACCCAATACCTACCACAGAAAAGGAATGTACCGTACCAAAACAGAGCCTTGATGGATGCGAGCTTTCTTCCTCCGAGCAGCCCACTGCAGGGGCCTTGGCGGCCTTTGAGCGTTTCCTCGCCAAGGACATGCGGCTTACCACTGAGGAGCGGTTCGTGGTCGAAGCCGGACGCTCCCGGGGCTGGGCTGTGTGGAAGGCTGTTCTCACAAAAGGGAAAACAAAATATATTTAAGATCTAGAGGTTGGAAGACTACATGTAAACAAGCTTGGTGGAGTACTGTAGAATCATTTTACTCGATATAACTCAGTTTGGACTAGTGACTAGCTGCTAGCTGCTCACCAGCAAGAGATCCTCCAATTCGGGTGAAGAATCGGGCTCGGTTGGAACCTTGGCAGCGGACATATGGTCCAAATTCGCAGGTTTTAAGTTTAGATCGACAGCAGGTGGTTTGTACCCTGGACCAGATGGGGTTTTACCTCTCCTGTTATTTCTTGCCGTGAATGAAACTGCCAACATGTATCCTTAATACCCTGTCTACCCAAAGGTGGCCATTTTTTGGGACGGCCCACTTTTAGGAGAAGGATCATCACGTTCGGACGATTCAATTCTATAGCTACAATTGCCGAGAGAATCACTTCTAGACATTTCTAGACTACTTGCCATTTTTGGCCCATACGTTTTGTGGCCCGACTCCCGACCTGCCGAGACCGTGGGCTTTGTGAATGCCCTGGAGACTTGGATTGGTGAGGAAACAGAACCAGCTATGTCAAGGGCCCCTTAAGTAGTCCAAGTGTGCAGTTACGCTCCTGACAACGCCCACCAGTGAGAGAGAGAGAGAGACATTTTCTCTTTACTCGCTTTTTGTTTTGAAAGATCATCAACTAGCAAAGGACTCGTGTATAAACAAGCGGACATTCAGGAAAGCCTCGAAGGCCCACCTGATCAACATCTTTTTTAAGGTGACAGTTGCAGCGACCTCCCCGAGTTGGTTTTGCTAAATGCCAACCATTCATTTTCAGCAAGCATTGCCCAGATGCCAGATGCTCAGATGACCTCACAACCTTCAACCTGGGAATTTGAATACGGGCGGACAAGCCATGTTTTTGCCTAGGGACTGAAATCCGGACCCGCTTTTCTGACATTTTTGGACCCCACGACGCTTGGTCATGCCATCGCATGGTGGGGGGGGGGGGGGGGGGGTGAGGGTTAAATTCCCCGCAGTGGAGCGTGTAATGCATAGTATCCCTGGATTCAACTCACAGTCCAACAAGGTTCACAAGAGCGAGTGAGCGAAGGCGATCGAGCGGCTGTTTTCACACGCACATACCTTGAGCCAAATGTTATGGCATGTCAATGCATTGCGTAAGAGCATATCGCAAGATACTGTAACCAAGTTGAAGCAATAGCGTAAACGGGGGCCCCAAAACAGAAAACATGGGGGGGTGCTGTAATTTCGTTGTTTTTCACATACGTCTCATGAGCATGAAGGCTCAAGACGTAGCCACGGTGTGTGCTTTAGTTTTGTTGTTTCGGTTGTCGGGTGTTCCTTGTCCTCCTCGTTTTTGTGCTTTCTTCCTTTGTGGTGCGTCAGCCCTTTCTCTTTAGATCAGTACGTAGACGGCTTACCTCGTGATTGTTCTGACCCTTGAGTTTCTTTTGTTCACGAAACAGGTTTGGGTTCAGATCGTGGCTGGGTAAACTGGGAGCAGGTGTTAGAAACTCGTTTTTCGTTGTTCACACTTTGGTGCAATGTGTGGTCGAGGTTTTCTTTTTCGAAAAACAGAAACTAAGTCCTTTTCTGTTGGTGACTGTTGGTGTTGAGTTGGCGTTTGTTGCGTAGTTGCAGCAGCTCCATGTCGGATGGGTGCGCCGCCGCTGATTTGCTCGACAATGGCATCGATGAAAAAGACTTGCACTCGGAGCCTGACTGGGGACAGCTAGTTACACAAAAAACAGGCAACTTGAGGTGTCGCGAAAAAGCCCTTTCTATTTAGGCAAAACGCATGACAAAGCACTGCGTTTACCAATGAATCTGACATGAGAACCTGCAAAAGAGGGTGCGGTTTCCAATCCGTACGGATGTTTTTGCCTTCGCATTATTTGTTTTGTTTGGGTTTTGGAAATTGTTCTGGAATGTCAACGGGAAAAGTGCCCCGAGAAAAAAGTCTCCAAACAAGCAGGTCTGGAGGCCCTTATTGGGTCCAGAACATCAACCTCACTTGACTCTTGAACAGCCCAGGAATATGTGATGCTACCACTAGCATCTCCACTGATTCCATGGTTTCTGCGCTGCTGCAAGGTGCCGTTTTGCAAGGGAAGCAGACTCGGCTGCCAGTCTCCCGTGTCGACATTCTTTGTGTTCCCTACGTTTCAGATCCGCCTCGCCCCGTGTGCTGATGTAGGTGAAGACTGTCCTGCTAGTTTGCTTGGCCCTGGTCTTAGACGTGCATAACGTGGCTCAAGCGCAAGCACAAATGCACTAGTCAAGGCATGCAATTCAAACCTTTCTTGCAGCTTTTGGATTGGTCGTTCTTGGTGATGGAACGATGTCACTCACTTCTGGAGCTTGGTCGAGTGTCGTCACTAGTGAGAATAGAGGCTCCTACTATATCCATCCTATGAACCGTCGCCCTAGCACTTCCGGGCTGCGTTTCACGCTTTGGATGCTCTGAGGTTGGAAATATGCTCGGAGTCCTCCTCCTGACCTTTGCCCCAATGCTGCAGGAGAAAGACCCCAAGGACGCGGACTATGGCTGTCGCAAACAACCTGGGTTCTAGGGGAATTTGGAGGAGCTTCCCCTTTGCACCTGGGTAGATGTCCTG
The DNA here is from genome assembly GCA_963970005.1 of Durusdinium trenchii. Lineage (NCBI taxonomy): Eukaryota > Dinophyceae > Suessiales > Symbiodiniaceae > Durusdinium > Durusdinium trenchii. The sequence goes on along the minus strand of CAXAMN010024461.1, from coordinate 376,537 downwards.
GTTACCAACCTTCTCACCTGCCTCAAACCGTCCTGCATGCTTTGTTGGGAAGGGGGTCGCCGGCGGTACGTTGGGTTCACGAGTGGGTTTTGCGGGGAGGTTCTTGCACCTCGCAACTGGAGCTTGCCGAGGTTCTAAAGCTTCGATATTGACATTGCTTTTGAGCGCGTAATGCAACACACCTGGCGAAGACCGTGTTTTTTTGCTTGCAGACATTGGTGTTTATACAGTGATATTTGGCTCCTACTGCAAACAAACTCGTCGGGGATCGACCCCCCAGGCCGCATCCTGGGCAACGCTTTTCCCGGGAAATTCATCTCAACGGTCAGCAACGAGTAAAGAATTTACACATGTCAAATGTTTGGCAATCCGACATCGGCCACCACATCGGCCACCACATGTGTCAAATGTTTGTCAAATGAAGTTTGGCAGGTTTTTGGCAATCCGACATCACACCGACATCGGCCACCACTGGCCGGAGTCCCTGTCAGGAACACGGTCCCGCTCCGCTCATGTTCACGTTCATCGTCCTAGACCGGGGTCAGCGGACTCTTGAGTTTTGTTCAAAGTGGATGACCCCTTTGCAGGCATGCACATCTAGAATCTATATAGAGCGGTTTGCGGGACTGCTGGAATTTCATCCTCAGGTGGACTGGGCATTTTTCCAAAACGGAAAGGTGAAAAGACTGGACGCACAGGCAATCAGCTGGCAGGGTTCAGCGGGCACATGCGGGCGCCGAATAATATACAATAATACTTGTCAGTCATGAGGCGTCTAATGAGAATCTTCAAACCACTCCCCAAAAGCTCATCTCCCCAAGAGCTCACTGTAGACGTCATGAGTCTGTCTGGATCGCCCTCCTCGTCTCCAGAGTCACAGTGGTCGGGAGGAGCTGCAAGGCCTTCACATGATGGTGATCTCCAGGAGACGTAGCGGAGTGTAGCGGAGTGGAGACGGGCGGAGGAGAGGGGGATGAGGGGGAGTTTTCCAATCACCTGAGTCCTGAGGTACGCACCGAGGGCATGGCTCGGCGAAAAAGGAAGCAGAGGTATGTAAAAGGGAAAATGAATGACCATGGGGTGAACCTGCTTTTGGACAGCCGACATGGAGCCATGGGTGGTGAACTAGGTGGTCCCAAAACACCAGCAGTGCCAAGAGTGAACCTGACCCAGATGAGGTCCCAGTGTTTCACATGAGATTTGCCCTTTTGGTTGTTCCTAGTAGCTTTATTGTTACTAGTAAGGCACTTGTTACTACTAGCGATGCACTTGTTCCTAGTAGCGTGGCACTTGTTACTACTAGCATGTGTGTCTTTTAAGCATCGTGATAAGGGACCATTGTCATAGCAGGCTCTTCGTGGGATCCTGGAAGATCGGCGATGTATTTCTGCTTTGCTCGCAGGTGTCTCTGCAAACGCCGTGTACATGGTCAAAGTCAGAGGGAACGTTAATGCCACTTTCAAGTCAAGTAAAACCACCATTTGGACAATGGCAAGTTTAGCGAACACTCAGAAACCCGTCGAACTTTTCGTGTGAATCATGTGAACCAGTTTGATACAGTTTGATCATTGACAAAATGACTACTCGAGCGAGAGAAGGGATTTCACCTCTAGTCGACTAGTGAGTAGTTATTTAACTATATTTAATAGCTTCTTGTTACTACTAGTAAGGCACCTGTTACTACTAGCGTGGCACTTGTTCCTAATTTGAATCTTATAATGCAGAACTTTGGGGGAATGACAGCGTAGTTCGACTGTTTTGGGGTGCCACCCAGTGAAACATAAATTGAACCAATGCACAGGACACCGCTTCGAGTCACGCTTGCACCACGTGCGTGTAGCTGTCCGGTTTCGCCAGGGCTGTTTCTGGCGTTTGCCACGCAGGCGGGCGGTCAGTGAGCTTTTGTGAAATGATGGATGATGCAAAGTCTTTCCGTGCTGAGTAAACAGACCAGTCCTTTTCTTTTCAAAGACCGAGTGAGACTGGTTAGTTGCGCAGAGAAGAACTATGCTGGCTCGGAAGAGTTCTGTACTGCATGACTTCGGCAGGTGTTTATGTACAAGACATAGTGTTTCCAACTGTTGCTCAAAGAGATTCTGCACCATCTAGAACCCTCAAACTTCAAACCACTGTTAAATGATAGGATCCACTATCTGGAGCAACAGAGCAACAGAAGATGGCAGGACATGGCGGGACTAATTACTTGTCTACAACTGCTGGAAAGTCGACTGTGTCTGTGTCTCTGGTTTGTGGGATCGTGAACCAAACTATCTCAAAGGCGAGTTTTGCACCTGACCACCTTGAAGTCACAACATGTCACAACTATTCAAAGCAGTTTTGGAGACTATATAATCCACCACCATCTTCCAATCATGCCGCAGCAGGCATCGCCGTTTACGGGAGCGTTTGGGTGGACCTCTTTGCGCCCAAAGACTCGGCCGCTTCATGGCTGGGCGCCATGCAGGTGAGCGGCTTGGGACGGGGCGGACGTTGACGCGGAAACGATGAGTTTTCAGGTGTGAAAATGGCGTGTATTGTTTTAATCGTGTGGAATGGACACTTTTTTCATTTGTAAGTCGTTTGATTGTGTTTGATTCATTTTGATTCAATATTTTCCTTTCAAGCAGGTTGCAAGGGACTGCTGATTGGGATGTTCTATGATGCTTGAAAGCCTGCACACGTGCAAAGCTCTGTCCGGGCAGCAATGCCCCTTGTCTGGTTTAGCAGGTCTGATTGGTTGGCTGGCTTTCGTGCATTTTGGCGAACCAAGAATACATGTGAGCATTTTCATGCAATTGGTATGTTCTTATGCTCAAGACGCGAATGTGTGGGTCAACTGACATTGTGAGACTGTGTAAATCTTGTCCTCAGCAAGAATCAGTCTGACGAACACAATGCGGTTGTGGAAAACCAGGCTTGAAGATCTCAGGCTTGACCCCGAGAAAGCAACACCTGCCAGTACAGGATGACAATAAGAGACAATAACGAATACCAAATATCATTCATCACGAGTAAAACCATCAGCAATTGTTCTTTCAAGTTTGTGAGCTTGATCGAATCCCGGATCGGTCATTATATAGCTATGGGCCCTCCCGTCGTAAATTATTCCAGGGTGGGGTCACCTCCAGGAATAATTTTTCAGAATATTTTTGTTTTTCGGAATATTAAAAACATGTTGGTGTTGGTGTGGGTCGATGGTACCGTGGAATAATAAAGTAGGAATGTGAAGGTACCCTGGAATAATATTTGGTCGAATGTGAAGGTACCCTGGAATAATATTTGGTCGGTTTTTGGTGGGCAAAAA
>CAXAMN010024461.1:351049-361387 GCA_963970005.1 Durusdinium trenchii | reverse complement strand
GCACATCCGCAACAGCAACCATCACATCCACCTCCTCCAGTTTCTCGCTAACATCAAGCACAAGCAGAACAAGCGCAAGCACAAAAGTCCAGCACATCCTCCAGCACGTCAACAAGCACCAGCACATCCTCAAGCACGTCAACAAGCACCAGCACATCCTCAAGCACGTCGACAAGCACCAGCACATCCTCAAGCACGTCAACAAGCGCCAGCACATCCTCAAGCATGTCGACAAGCACCAGCACATACACCTTTCCACCTTCAAGCGCTGATGCTGCTGCCACTGAGCTAGTGCAGCTCTACGTCCCAAAAGGACACCACCCAACTGCTTGCAGCCGGTTTTTGAAAAGAAAAAGCGCCGATTACGGCGACCTGTGTGTGTCAACCCCTGTGCCAAAGGGTTCACTGCCAACTTCTACCTTTTTCACAGCAGGGGGCCATCCCCCTCCCCAGTGGCGGATGGCCAACGAAGAGGCCACTGGGGGGGGGCTGCAAACGTACCTGCTACAACTGTTGAACACGCTGTCCAATTTGATCTGTTTGATTCATGGTCCTTCATGATACCTACCCCTTAAACTTTTTCCTTTTGCCGCCGTCAGCTGCGCCGCTCGTTTTCGCCACCGCCGACTCTCTGCAGACTTGAGAAACAGCCTTTGTTCAAACACCTTCAACTTTTCGGACCTTTCACCCTGCCGTTACTTCGCCATTTTTGACCTGGGAACTGAGTTAACTGAAAACCAATGTCAGAGTGTGTGTAACCCTTGTAGTCACAGGGATTCTTTCGAATTGTTTAGTCAGCAGGGGGCTGGAGTGTGCTTCAGATGTCTCTAGCCAACGAAGACGCATCTGTCGCACAGTGATATAGTTCTGGGACGCCAGAACTACGTACCTGCCTTTTTCAAACGGAATGGCGCGAGGCTAAGCCCAGAACCTCAAGACATGGCTTTGGTTCGTTTTTTGCAGATGTGCACGGACCGCCGTCATCTTGTTCGACTCGCGATCGTCGTTCGTTTCTTTCCTTTTTGGGCCACTTCTCCGTTTGAAGACCCCCAGAATTCGCTGGTTCCCTACTGGTACTCTTAGGAAATGGAACTCTAGGCCGGCGTGTGGCACCGCTTTCCGTTCCGTATGCATATCCACAAGTGTGTTTGGCCTCGTGCCAACCCGGGATGAGCCCGCAGAGTGCCTCCCGTGGACCCGTCGAACGGGGGTTTGTCCATGTTCCCCGGCTCTGGGAATGCAGATGTCCGCAGCGGACAGTAGCTGGCTTATGCCTCAAGAAGTGGGATGTTTGTCTCATCTTTGGAATTCCAAGTTGGCTCATGCCTTTACGTGACCGCAGCGGTCAGAGGTGGCAGCCCTCGGGCAAGCCGCACGTGGTCGCAGCGACCGAAGTTTGTTCAAGGTTCATTGGAACGTGTGGAGAACTTAGCCCCCCCTTCTCCCCCTTCCCTCCCCCTTCCCTCCCCCTTTCTCTCTTTGCTTTCTGGGGTTTTCCTGAATGTATATAATACTCAGGATCTTCCCTTTCTTTCTTTGGTGTGTCCCTGGACGATTGTTCGTAGCTGGGAACACCTTCCTTTCTCTCCTCTCCCTTTCTCTCCGTCTCTCTTTCTTTCCTTCCCTTTTTCCTCTCCTCACCCTCTTTCTTGGGCGTCCCTGGATGCTTTCGTCATAGCTGGGAGCCCTTCCTTTTTGGTGTGTCCTTGGATGCTTGTGCCGTAGCTGGGAACACCTTTGCCTCCTCTCCCTCCTTCTCTTTTTCTCCTCCCCTCCCCCCTCTTTCCTCGCGCGTGGCGTATTTACAAGCAAACTAGGCTTCTGCAACAGGTTTCTCAATGAGGTATGGACTGTCATCGGTTTGTCCCCTTTCATTTGGTTCCCCTTTCATCCGCCCCCACAGACGTTTTTTTCCTTTTTTTTCTTTCATGTCCTTCTGTCTTCATGTCTCTTCATCCTCATCCTTTCTTTCTCTTGCGCACACTATCGTCCGGACCTCAGTTTGTACACATACACGCACGCGTACTCTACTTACAGCGAGGTTTAGGTGGCCCAGGTTCGTTACAATGAGGTTTGGCTCATCGGTTGTCCCTCTTCACTTGGTTCCTTTTCATCGGCAACCACACACACCTTTGTCTGTCTCGTCCTTTTCATTTTCATCTGTCCCTTTTGCGCGCACATGTGCCCACCTCCTTTCCGGGCAGGATGGAGGCCACACATGCCTCCCTTCGGGGAGGCGTGTGTGTGTGTGTGTAACCCTTGGAATCAAAGGGAACCTTGAGGTTTGGAACAGGGGACCTACCGTGAGCTCCGTCAGTTCACCTAGTCTCACCCAACCCTCGGCGCGGAGCTTAAAAACCTTGCCTCCCCTCGGGGAGGCGTGTGTGTGTAACCCTTGTAGTCACAGGGATTCTTTCGAATTGTTTTAGTCAGCAGGGGGCTGGAGTGTGCTTCAGATGTCTCTAGCCAACGAAGACGCATCTGTCGCACAGTGATATAGTTCTGGGACGCCAGAACTACGTACCTGCCTTTTTCAAACGGAATGGCGCGAGGCTAAGCCCAGAACCTCAAGACATGGCTTTGGTTCGTTTTTTGCAGATGTGCACGGACCGCCGTCATCTTGTTCGACTCGCGATCGTCGTTCGTTTCTTTCCTTTTTGGGCCACTTCTCCGTTTGAAGACCCCCAGGATTCGCTGGTTCCCTACTGGTACTCTTAGGAAATGGAACCCTAGGCCGGCGTGTGGCACCGCTTTCCGTTCCGTATGCATATCCATAAGTGTGTGAAGTGTGAAGATGTGTGAAGGTGCGATGTTCCATTGAGCCCCAGGAGTGGAGTTTGAGAGGTTGACAAACTATGCAGCACTTTAGGTGGGGGCTCCATGCAAACCATTTCAAACCACCTGTTCAGCAGTTGAAACGATAGATGGTTGAACACTTCTTGCCCCAACCTCACGAAACACGATGAAACACGAAACATAAAGAAACACCGGTCTATATCAACCCTGACATGCAAGACCCAGCCTGATGACCTGGTCAATCCACCAAGCTCCCCTCTGACCGCACCAAGCAAAAGCCATCAATTTCAAAACGTTCAATTAAAAGATGATGCATGGGTTAAAACCATAACATGGTGTATATATATATATATTTGTTTTAATGATTACGGATTATATAAGGTATATTATGTTTTTAATTGTGAAACAAAGTCAAAGCGAGCTTGGCAACTTGACATTATCGTTCTTTCAAGTCTTCCCTTGGATTTGCACCCTTTCTGAAAACCTCATCGTCTCCCACCGTGATCGTCTCGGGAAACCAATCCGAGGTTGGGCGCGGTGCACGGGCACCGGAGGCCCTTGGCTTCGGCGCTGGCGCAACTTCCGATCAACTTGCTGGGCATGGCCGGCGGTGCCTTGCCGGATCATGGATGCATTTCGAGGATGCTGAGTTTCTGACCCGGGGGTTTTGAGGAGGTCCTTTTTTGTGGGTTGGTCGGTTTCGTGGTTGGAATTGGTTGGTTGGTCGGTTTCTCACCCGGGGCTTTAGAAGGTTGACATGAGAGCAGCCTGGACTCGCAGCCAGGGCGTACCAACGGTGGGAGATTCAACAGCTTGAGACCAGATGTTTGACGGCGCTTTGACGGCAGGTGTTTTGCAGAATCCAACGCCCATTGAAACGACCGTGTATCCAACGAAGAGTCCGACGAAGTGTACAGTTTAGAAATGGGTCTACATCCATTTCGAGGCTGCCAACAGGAATATCGTTGCATGCCTACGATAGGTCAATGACACAGCAAAATCTAATTTCTATATACTTTCTACCTTGTTGTGCATTCGACTCCTTTTTGATGATGAGAAAGAAGAAAGGGGTGCCTTGGAAGGAGTTGACGCGTGGCTGCAAGTCCTTTGGCTTCATATGGCTTCTGAGGTTTTGATCATTAACAGATGAAAGTTGCCAAAACTGAAGCAGCGGGTTGAATCTGAGGGCCTGACAGACCGCGAAAGGAGAACATCAAAAGTGACTTTCATCATTACTCCACCAGGTGACGTTTGTTCCATGATTTGTACTGTATTTGTTTTGGCTCCTGGGCCATTCTGGGCCCATAGGTTTGATTCGTCCTGGATCGCCCATGCAAGGTGCTTTTGTCCCGGGCTGGATCGCCGGTTGCGAGCCGCCCGAGACGTCACAGCCCTGCAATCAAGGCAGGGGGGGAGGTGAAAGCGGTGAAAGGTTTAAGAAACGTGGGAGTTGCTGAATGGTCATGACTTTGGTGCTGGCCCGTCATTTTTGGGTGAGTGCGTCAACATCTGTTTGTCGGATTCAGATGCATCTGAAGTCAGATGCGGGTCCGGGAAGAACATCCTTGGAAACTGTGCTGAGGTTCAGCTGACTGGTGTTCACCCACCTGTGGGTGTGACATGCCAGGAGCCCCTAGTAGCTTCTTGTTCCTACTAGCGATGCCAGGAGCCGCTAGTAGCTTCTTGCTCCTAGTAGTAAGGCCAGGAGCCCCTAGTAGCGTCCTTGCTCCTAATATCGATGCCAGGAGCCCCTAGCAGCTTCTTGTCTTGGATGTCGGCTTGGACCATGATTTGACTTTGACAGAGTCCAGCGTGTGACAGGAGTGTGGACAGGAGTGTGGACAGGAGTGTGGCACCAACAGTAACAGGGTGATTCAATGAGTTGGTGGGCTTTGGTGCAGCTGGCTTTCAAAGAGAACATGACTGTGCTCGAAACGGACCAGATGTCCCTGATACTCATGGAAGTTCTCAAGCTGTCAGATGTTGTTGGCAGATCGTTGTAGATACCATTTATTGAAATTTATTGCATATGGACATTTGGGACCCTCAAATCTGCCAAATGCAAATGACATGGGAGTTTTTTTGGTGGCGCAGAGTGCATGTCAGGTGGTTGGCCAAATGGCCACCGCACTTCGTCACCAAGTTCAACATCTCCACAACTCCAAGATAAAGATACTGCTTTCGGTTTTGTCATAAGTCATTATCTCCTTGATAAACCGAGAGCAGTTATCCAGACCCTGGACATTTTTCGGTTTTGTCATAAAGATGTCAGAAGTCATCACCCAAAATCATTCTTCTGCAAGGCTGCGACTACGCGGTGGGCCTCAGGACGCTTCTCTTCGGTGCGGATGCTCAGGAAACGACGCGGCCGGTGCATCCAAATTGTAACTGACTGTAACTCAGATGGATAGACTTTCTCCCGCCACACCATCTGTAGGATTCTGTAGGCCATAAAGTAGGAATATGTGGAGTGTCAAGTGGGCTTCTTCGGATGCTTTTCCTCTATGGATGTATGGAGGGTCGAGGTGGGGCACAAGGGTGATCAATCTGGGCGAAACAGGCGAAACACGTTTGGCACCGTACTTGCAAGTGCCAGCGCACTGTTCACGCATCTGGAAAAAGGTCACACGGTGTCACACGAGTCACAAATTCTCTTCACACTAGTCACCCAGTCCTTGTATCAGGCCATGGACCATGAAGATCTTAGCACTGAACTTTGAAGTTGCCAGTTTTCCCATGCAGACGACTCTCCTTCACCCAAACAATGGCCTGATCACCTGTTCCACCAAGTAGTTTGCAAAAATTCAGGGAATCTTCAAATCTTTCAAGAGTAGTAGCAAATAGATACTAGTAGCAAGGTGCATTGCTACTAGTAACAAGGGCGTTACTACTAGTAGCAAGAACGCTGCTAGTAGCTGTGCAGACCCGCATCCCGGTCCCATCCCTTCCATCTTCTCCGCTCATCGGGTGAGAATTGGGGTTCTACTGCCAGGCCCTGCCTTTGGCATCGTCCTGTTGGGCGCCGCACTGCTGATGGTTGAGGCGACCCAGGGCAGCAGTGGCTTGGTGAGGTAGCATGGACCCCCCATTTGTTGATTAAAGGAGCGGTTTTGTGGATCAACATGGTGACATCCAGACATCGTTCAGTGTCGAGCTATCACGTTCACATGTTCATGTTCATATTAAAACAAATATTATATAGTTTTCCTAGAGGTTGGTTGGGTAGAATGCTGCCGACGTCCATCCTTTTGGTCCTTTGAATCAAATGTGCATACAGCAACCTATATGGTTTGAGCATGAGTTCATCAACGGTCTTGCTTCAGGTGCCCAAGGCTCTGTTAGGGCCTGTGATAAAAGACCCATTCTTCACCCTCTAGCAGACTTCCGTTTTAGTAGTGGCTGGTGGTGGGTCTTCATCTCCTTGAAAGAGGTCAATCCCCCCAAACAAATACAGAATAAATTAATGGTCTCCAATACATGCCGTATAATATGAAACCAGGACCAGGTACATGTTTGCACCTTCTTCTCGGCTGTTTGTGGATGCGGTCATGCACTACTCATCTCCCAATCTCCCGCCACGAAAGCATGCGCAGGACCAGCAGGAGTCCAGCACCGCCAGGCCGATGCGCTGGAGCGTGGAGCGGTCTGACCAAACAACGCCTGTGGGTGTAAACAGGAATAGGGAGATCTCCGCACCAATGAGATCCAATCTATTTTCTTTTCACTGCTACAGTGGCTGCTGATACCTTCACGAGTTTGGGTGGCTCATGGGTTTTGAGAATGCTCTATACGAAGCTAGGTTACCAAAGGCATGACCCACGACCCACTGCCTATTTCCCTTTGGCAGAGCTGTTTTCGAGATCTTCCTGGTGGGGGGCCACCTCTTGGATTCGGTCTTTGGACCACACCAGTTGGCATACCCAGAACATGAACGTCATGGACACCGTTGATATTTTCATGCGATCCCTGGTTGACCCAACTGATATTTGTATGATTTTGATTGATTTTGTACCGTATCTATAGCGATGCCCCCGGGCCCCCCCAATACCAAATAAGCTTTGTGAAAGCAGAAATACGTCCAAAAACCATCCTGCTATTCCTTCTCTAAATGGGGAGACCTCTAGGCTAGGTACAAGAATTGTTTCTGAATTTATAGGTCTAAGTCAGGGGCTCCAACCTTGTTGATTTCGGCTTCACACACACACACACCACTGGTTTCAGTGCGCCTGGCGAGCCTCGCGAGCCTCGCACCAGGGGTGACACCGAGTTGAGCGCACGGCGCACGAGTCGTGGTGAGCTCAGGGCCAATGCTTCGACGTACCGAGGCAGTTTTGATACAACTTACAGTAAAAAGAATTGCAGTTTTCGGCCTCCAATAACAAAAGGAAGCTATTAGGGGCTCCTGGCCTTACTACTAGGAGCAAGGACGCTACTAGGGGCTCCTGGCCGTACTACTAGGAACACGTAGCTACTAGTAACAAAGGGCATCGCTACTATCTAACAACAAAAGGAAGCTAATAACGATGGCCTCCAACATGCAATTCTCGGGCAGCGTCAGGGGCGCAGGTCGTAGCAGTGCCCTGAAAATGATCACACGCCAGTGGCAGCTAATGGGCCAATTCTCAGGGCTTCGTCCTGCACACCACTTCAGCCCATCTTGACCAAGGCTCAGATGAGTATGAGTCATGCACCGGCATGAGGGGCCTCTTTTTTGGCGCAAGTTGTTACTGTTCCAGTCCCCCTAGCCTCAGATTGATCGTGAGTTGAGTTGTTCAAGGCCAAAAGCAGGGTCACATCAGTTATATATAGCTCAGTCCCCTTGCCGACTCCCACAGAGCCCCCAAATACAGATCAAGTACCTGTACCGGCTGTACCTGACATCAAACATGACATTGACCAGCTGTTCATTTGAGGGTCACCAAAGAACATGCAATAACGACACCGCTCGAGCGAAGCCCCCGACGCTATGGCGCGGACGCTGCCTCGCCTTGTTAGCTCTTCCACCGCGCGGTGGGTCGCGCTGGCAGGAGTTGTGGGTTGGCCATGGAGGAGGCAGCAGCCCGGTTTCACGCGCGCCATACTCAATCGCAAGCGCTGGCCTGTGGTCCAAAATCCCCTACAGGCACTTGAGGCCCAACATTTCGGCTGCAAGGAGAACAGCCGCGCTTCTGTGGGTGTGACCGGACACCGGGGTTCTTCTTGAAATCATGTTTAAAACGTGCGTAAGCTTGTCTGGGAAAGAGCTTTGCCTTTGGCTCTGAGATCGGCCAGGTCGAGGCATGTCGGGGTGTCCCACTGCGAAGCCTCGGCCAAAACCGTGGCGGAGTCGAGCTGGATGCTTGGATCAGCTGGGATGAGTGCCGGGCGAGTTCGATTTTCCTCGATAATCTGCTTGGCTCAAATCCCAAGTGGTCTATGGGGGGCTGCCCAGAAGGGTGACGGGATTTGATCAGCTTTGGTTCGAGTCATACTACCAAGGTCCGAAGAGACTGAAAAGTAGTAGCACTGCATGGACAATCATTTGCCTTGTAAGCACATGCAAACACTGGCACCCATGGGTTGAATTGTTGGGTTTCGTTTTTCTGATCTTTCTGCTGGACGTCTCACCCCCACCAATGGCTTCGATTAGGTACCCCAACCTGGTCCCTTTCGAGAAAGACCAACACACACACACAAGTGTTGATTTCATGCTCATGCAGCAACAACAGAGCAAGACAACAACTGTTATGATAAGATATGATAAGAATTTGCGGCTTCAGCGCCAGCTTTAAGCTTTAGCATAATTTATGATAAAACATGTACTGTAACTATCTGTAACTTATATATTTGTTTTCGTATATATATACATATGTATATAATCCTGGGACTGACATTCTTGTGTTTTCTGATCCGCTGTGGGGGGGGCTGAGAGAGGAGCAAGTCAGCTCTTTGGCGGTTTAATGCCTGTGAGCAGAGGTGGCCGGTGCTTTATTTCCAGATCAGCACTGGACATTCGTTTTTCAACCAGGATTGAAGCATGACTAAGTAGAGTCAACTGGGTCCGACTCAAGAACATGAACACTCACTACCCATGACAATCATAGACCACTTTGCTAGTAGCTTCTTGCTACTGGTAGTATGGCCACGAGCTACTAGTGGCTTCTTGCTCCGATGCCCTTTGTTCCTAGTAGTTTCTTGCTACTAAATTGGTTCCCCTTGATTTTGAATTAATTGTCGCACCCTACCCGAGTCGCTTTGGGTTTTGGGCCAATGATCGTTGTTCACCACAGGACCCGGAACCTCCTCTTCATCGCGCCGTCGGGCTTTTGGGCCGACGACTACTGGTATGATCTGCAGATGGAGCGACGTCTGCCGTTGACCCGAGACCTGCTGAGTGGCTTGGGCACAGAAGAAGCCAACCTAATAGCAATGGCCTCCAAGCTAGCAGCAATGGCCTCCAAGCCAATAGCAATGGCCTCCAAGCTTCTATATAATAGCAATGGCCTCCAACCTAATAGCAATGGCCTATGGCCTCCAAGCTAGCAGCATTGGCCTCCAAGCTAATAGCAATTGCCTCCAACATATATTATATATACATATAATAGCACTGGCCTCCAACCTAATAGCAATGGCCTCCAAGCTAGCAGCAACGGCCTCCAAGCCAATAGGAATTGCCTCCAACCTATACAATAGCAGTGGCCTCCAAGCCAATATCAATGGCCTCCAAGCTAATAGCAATGTCCTCCAACCTAATAGCAATGGCCTCCAAGCTAATGGCAATGGCCTCCAAGCTAATAGCAATGGCCTCCAAGCTAGTAGCAATGGCCACCAACCTGATAGCGATCGCCTCCAACCTAATAAGCCTCAATTGTTGAATGTTTTTGGAAGTTGTTATTGTTCATTGCCCCATGGCTGAAGGGAAGAAACCGCAGACTAGAACAATTTGTGGTTTCTGTGGACTTTGGATCTCCCACCCTCAAGCCAGCTCTCAAGTATCTCTGCATCCATGTATACAGGGTTCTTGAAAAAATAACAGCCATGCAACTCTGGCAAACACCCCCCTTGAACCTCCAACATCAATGTTGGTATGTACTTCCCCACAACTTCAACCAATATGGCTGGTCTTTTTGAAGGCCTCAGCATGGAGAGATGTCAGACAAATTTGAAGTTGGGGGTCCAGGGGTCATGGAGAAGGGGAGAATGGTTCAGAGGTAGATGAGGTAGATGGCTTTTTTTGAAGAACCCGGTGTCATAGGTTGGTTATAGCATGTCACAGCACACCAATGACACCCAGTTTGGTGTATTGTTTTTTCAGCACAAAGGGGGTTGGTTGGTCATTGCCGCAGTTATGAGTTCTACCACCCACTATATCCACGGGATTAGTAGCGTCCTTGCTACTAGTAGCGATGCCCTTGTTGCTAGTAGCGATGCCCTTTGTTACTGGTAGATTCTTGCTCCTAGTAGAAATGCCAGGAGCTACTAGTAGCTTCTTGCCCTAGTAGCGATGCCCTTTGTTACTAGTTACTAGTAGCTTCTTGCTCCTAGTAGAAATGCCAGGAGCTA
>CAXAMN010024461.1:321657-341177 GCA_963970005.1 Durusdinium trenchii | reverse complement strand
AAAAATAAGTAGCTCCAGAGTTAATTCTTTGCTGGTGCTTCCCTGCCTCCTGCCCCTCTTCTCCTTTGCTAAAGGAACCATCCATAAGACCTACTATGGAAAAGAGTTTCATTCACCAGGAGAAGAGGAACCAGGGGACCAAGGAAAAAGAATTAACTCCCGAGTTAATTCTTTGCTGGTGCTTCCCTGCCTCCTGCCTCTCTGCTCCTTTGCTAAAGGAAACATCCATAAGACCTGCTATGGAAAAGGTTTCATTCACCAGGAGAAGAGGAACCAGGGGACCAAGGAAAAGAATTAACTCCAGAGTTAATTCTTTGCTGGTGCTTCCCTGCCTTCTGCCTCTCTTCTCCCTTGCTAAAGGAAACATCCATAGAGAAACAAGGAAAAGGAAACAAGAAACCCAACCCAAGGAAAAGAGTTAACTCCAGTGTTAATTCATTCTTGGTGTGTCTTTGTGCACAACGTTGCTGAGGGAATTAACTCTTGAGTTAATTCCCCATCGAGTGCAGGGTTGAATAGGGGTTGAAGATGAAGAATTAACACCGGAGTTAATTCTAATTAACTCTTGTATTCACTCTCTTCCTGGAGGCCATCGCTAGTTTGTTGGAGGCCATCGCTATTTGGTTAGAGGCCATCGCTAGTAGGTTGGAGGCCATTGCTATTAGGTTAGAGGCCATCGCTAGTAGGTTGGAGGCCATTGCTATTAGTAGGTTGGAGGCCATCGCTAGCAGGTGGAGGCCATCGCTCTTAAGTTGGAGGCCATCGATATTAGGTTGGAGGCCATCGCTAGGCCGCTAGTAGGTTGGATGTGCATGGAGGCCATCGCTAGTAGGTGGAGGCCATCGCTAGTAGGTTGGAGGCCATCGCTAGTGGGTTGGAGGCCATCGCCAGTAGGTTGGAGGCGATCGATATTAGGTTGGGGGCCATCGCTATTTGGATGGAGGCCATCGCTATTAGGTTAGGGGCCATCGCTAGTAGGTTGCAGGCCATCGCTCTTCAGTTGGAGGCCATCGCTAGTAGGTTGGAGGCCATCGCTCTTCAGTTGGAGGCCATCGCTAGTATGTTGGAGGCCATCGCTAGTGGGTTGGAGGCCATCGCTAGTAGGTTAGAGGCCATCGCTAGTAGGTTGGAGGCCATCGCTATTAGGTTAGAGGCCATCGCTAGTAGGTTGGAGGCCATCGCTATTCGGTTGGAGGCCATCGCTATTAGGTTAGAGGCCTTCGCTATTAGGTTGGAGGCCATCGCTAGTAGGTTGGAGGCCATCGCTAGTGGGTTGGAGGCCATCGCTATTAGGTTAGAGGCCATCGCTAGTAGGTTGGAGGCCATCGCTAGTAGGTTGGAGGCCATCGCTATTAGCTTGGAGGCCATCGCTCTTAGGTTGCAGGCCATCGCTCTTCAGTTGGAGGCCATCGCTAGTAGGTTGGAGGCCATCGCTATTAGGTTGGAATTGCTTCCTCGGACAGGCTTGTTCTTTCATTCTCTGCAGGCCGAAGCCTCCGATGGCTCCTCCTGTGTCTCCTGCATTGCTGCAGCCGTGCACGCCGACGGCCAGCCACTCCCAGGAGAAGCCACGTCGAAGTCGGAATGCACGACGTCAGATTGGGTTTCCTTAGATTTTCTCAGCACGTGAAGCATTTACATCCAAACCCGTTGGTGGGGAAAAAGGTAGCAAAAACAGGAGGCATTTGAATGAACAGGTTTGGCGAAGGAAGGTCCTTCATTTCAGACTGAAGTAGTCTAATTCAGGGATAGGACACATGTTGGAATTGTAACATCTTGCTGGTGATTTATCTCACTGCTCTGCACCAAAAACCCTTTGAAGTCTCAAAATGAGGATAACCCCTGCCGGTCGCCAGGCTCTTTGCCCGAAGGCTATGACTGCATCTTGGCCCTGCAGGCGGTGCGCCACATCGTGGCTCCACCGCCGCACTACGCGGCGAAGCTGCAGCTGGAGACCGTAGCAGGTGCAGCTCAACGCGGGCACCGGAAAAAGAGTGAGGTCAAAACCAAATCTCGTTTTTTTGTTTTTAAGGGGGGTAGGCCGCTAGTGGTGAGGTAGCTAGTAGAAGCGGTAGCTAGTACCTTACTTGAGCTACTAGTAAGGAAGCAGGATAGCTCACGCTTTAGCTCACGCTTCGCACTAATGATTTGGTTCCTAGATTTTTAGGGAAACTAGTCGTACTACCCACCGACCGAGTCAGTCTTAAGGGCTTGCTTGCAAAGCATATACATGCATACATATTTGGTGGGTATGTAGTTCAGTATAATCCAGCAACTGCAACGCATTGCTCGAGAAACCGCCGCTCCACGGCAGGGGAGGCCATTTGCGCAGGCTATGCCCGGATGTTTGCTGGGCTTTATGCAAGCGTGAAGCCTGGAGGTGGGGTCGTATTGATTGGTGGCGAATGAAGCGGAAAAAATTGTATTGGTGCAGTGCAAGGCAGAAGTTTTGGCTATGGCCTGGAACTGCAGTAACCCTACTGTGGCAGAGTGGTAAGACATAAGAGGAACAATAAGAACCAACCAAAACCTACAGCTGTGAAGGTTTTAGAGTTTCTAGCCAGACCCAATGTGGACAGAGAATGATATAGATGAACATGGTGTTTGAATCTCTTGGCAGCATGGCTAAACACTAGAGAGTAAGAGCCTCTACTACTTATAACTCTATTGGGGGCAGCCCACAGCTTAGTCGAAGCACGTGCATGGTGGCGTGCGCACTCAACACCAAGTCGTTCGCGGGGATTTCGCCACCAAAAGTCCATACAAGGTAGAAACACATTTCCCTTCAAAACATAGTAATTAAGGTTCTGATCCAAAAAGGCTAAAGTTGCCAACCGGTGGCAACAAGAAAGGCGGCCCCTTTTTCTGGTGAACGGATGGCCTTGCAGTTGGGAGGCCATGTCTTTATTGGCGATCATGTAGTTCATCAACATCCGGGAGTTTTCCAACATTGCAAGCTGCTAGAAGCTGCGGGCTTCACGGACATCGACGCTTGGATTGGTCGGCTTCGTGCGATCGTGCGGATCCACTTGCCAATTAAGTCTGGATTAGCTTGATGGTTCTGCAGGATCACCACTTGTCTGGTCGGGGCCACTTGTTACGTGGTGAAGGTCGTGAGATTTTCACCCACTTTACCAGGATCAGAGGGTCGGACAGAGGGTCTCCTTGTTCCGTGACCTAGTTCCTTTGTACTTGCCAAAGGTATCTAGTCCTTCACTTCGCTTCTTGGTCAAGGCCGACCATCGACTGTGATATGAACAGTGCCAACCAGACGCATGGACCTGTGCCAAACATTCTTGACAAAACCCTACTACGTACGTGGCATGACCTCAGAGTCCCCCTGTGCTGGATGTTCCGTGCGAGCACTCCAAGTGCCCCAACCGGCCGTCACGCTGTGAGGATGTTGCTTGGCGACAGAACGATTGGTTTGTGATTGGTGCTCGACGGCCGGTCACCTAGAGGCGAGGGGGATCGAGAGGGTTTAAACGACCTCCTGCTATGAGCCAGCCTATGCTGTATACGGTACATTGCCAAGGCATGTCACTATATATATATATATTTATGAAGAATCTGGAGTAGTATATAGAGAGCGAAGTCTTCATCGATATAAACTGAAGAGATTCATTGACCAAAGAGGTCGAGGTTCAGCGATCCCATGGTATTATTGGATAGTGCAGTCCTTGGACGCGCACCCATTTGGTAGAGGACGTTCAAGATTGGTTGGAAAGTGAAGAGATGAAGCCTTTGTAACCTACTAGCGATGGCCTCCAACCTAATAGTGATGGCCTCCACCTAGTAGCGATGGCCTCCAACCTAATACATAAGTAGCAATGATGACCCTGTTCATTTGGTATCACTTCATGGTCAACATTTTGAAGTTGTTGAGATGTGTAACAAGCAGCACCCAAGTGGATCCGAGTGGGTCATACCGTCATACCCAGTTTGCAGACTAACTTAGAACAACTGACTAGCGGTGTTGCTACTCCTAACACACTCCTGGTAGCTACTACTCAGCTACACTGGAGTCAAGAGGATTTTTCGTGATTTGTTATGTTTTGCAGTGATATGAGCCTGCTGTTCCTCGCGTGATTTAGAGTCTTGGACCATTGCATCATTTGCCAGCGTTTGTATTGGCAGAATGAAGAGGAAATGATTTGATGCGCGTTGCCAGCTGTTTTGTCGCCGCATGTATGCAGCCTTATCAGCCTTGGCAAGCAGTGTCGCCTCCGCAGTTTCGCAGGTTCACCTTTGGCGCTTTCTAAAGCTGCTTGGCCTTGAAAGGTGACTTGCCTGACCATGCAGAAACTTTTATGTCGCTCACTGGGGCCTACCAGAGGTTTGAGCTACCACGGTTGCGTCGCCCCGCGACAAATTCTTAAGGTTGAGAGATAATGTATACAGTATATAGTGCTGATTTGAGTTGATTCTTAAGTTGCTGGTCCTTTCTACCTGGATGTCATGTCACAAGATGTGTCTTTTCTTAGTGGTGTTGGTGTTTTGCAGAACCTCCTTCATTGATGCCCATGGGGTCTGCTGAATCAGCCGAGTAATCAGCCTAAGACATCATTGGTTTCGGTCACCGTTCATATTGCACACTAGCCAGCTTTCGCAAGTTGAGCAGTCATACCTGTTTGATGAGGGGCACCGCATGACAGGTCGAAGAACTTTGCGGACTCCGGTGCCAACTGATTGGCCAGCCAAGTGTTGACCAAGCCGAGCCAATGCGCTCCCATTCTTGTTTCATGCACATGCTTATGGGCATTTATGGGCCCAAATGGGGCCGGCCATCCAATTTTATGTCAAGTGTATGTCCGTGCCGTCACAGAAAACTACATGACTCCAAACTGCGAGGGAAGACTGGGAAGACTTGTCCATGGTTTTGGCTGTTATTGCCTCTACCGTTGCTTGCCTTTGTGGAGCGAAATGAGTTCCTTAACCCCAAGGTCAATTATGGCATAGACCTTGCTATGTAATTTAGCTCCTTAAACTTAAACCCAACCTGACGAACGATCTTGTCTCTGGGATGAGTGCCATGTTTGTCACCTTGTTGTCAACGGGCATAGGCTTCGTCCGTATCTTCGGAGCTCGTTCTTGTGCAGAACGGTTTCAATGTTGCTCAATGACTGGCCATTGTTGGGAGCAACCTTCCCGACAGTGGAAACAAAAGCTCGACAGTGAGTGAAGATGTGTTTCTGAGCAAAGAGGAGCGAAACTCTTTGAGGGGGACGCACACGATCACGGTGAGTAGTTTCCCATTGAGGCGACACAACTCCCTGCAGGATCACCAGCTACCCTGGACTTGGAACCAACCACTGTTTCTGGTACTGCTTAGTGGCACCTACATATGTCGGTTTCGGGTATTTATGCTGGTATGGCCAATGCAATATTACGAAGCAGTAGCAGAACGTTGCCCTAACATATAGTGTGACCCTCTTCCCACACACGTTCGGACAAAGCATGCCATAGCCACGTGGATTGATCTCGTGTCGTTGATCGTCTTCGATTCTTCACCATGTCTCGGACGCATCCCGCCGGAGCTGGCGGCCCAGGTCGCCGGAGTTCCCCGAACACGGCCACCAGCAACACGCTGGTGCTGGGCATCATCGACCAGCTGGACGGTGCGAGTTGCGGGGGAGGGATGGGCCCATTGGCTGGTGCTGCGCGGTCATAGTGGTTGTACTATGTTGATCTATCTTGTTCTCCCAGATTTTGGACAGATCCAACATTTGGGCTAGGAGTATATGATACTAGCGAGCCAACTCCCAAAGATTAAGGAATAGTCCGACACCACATACAAGCCCGACCCTCACAGGTAGGACAAAATGAAAAAACAATCCCCCAAACTGATGTCCAAGCTGTTCTATCTCAGGTTTGTCTCCCCGTCATCAAAGACAACGAGGAGTGTGGTGTTGCAGTGTTTTTATTTGTGCATAGAAATCGATCTTTGTGCCAGGCACGAGAGCGATAATGATAGCACAACGATTACAGAGCTAGCTTAAAACACCTTCCCGTACACTTGTACACAATTGGCCCACACATGTACGAGCGCTGCTAGTCTGGAATGAACTGCGCCATGGCGTCATGTTTGCCCGAATGCATGCATTGCACACAATTGTACACTACACATGCATACACGTGTTGCAGCTAGTCAAAGCACGGCAAACGATGAAGAAAAGACAACGATAAGACCAAGAGTCAGAGTGGTCAAAGGACAGTTCTTTTGGGGACAACCTCACATGGATGTTTCTCACACCAAGAGCTCTCAGCGACCTTGTTATATATATATATTATATGTATATTTACATATTTACATATTCTTTAAATTCTACAAGTATGTAGAATTGTAAGGATTTGTTAGTAGATATTTCCCAACTCATCCTTTTTCAGGGTCCAAAGATGCGACCCAAATCACCCAAACCGTTCTTTGCATTTTCATCTTCGTTTGTCCAAGGGTGTTTTGGGTCTCGTAGCCACACTAATGTGAAAGAACGTGCCATATTTCCGACTCAGGGAAGGCTGGAACACTGGTCCTCAGCCTGGATCAGGCGACGAGAGGGTCCATGAGGGGCCTGATGGGGTCGCAGGAAGTTCGAGTGTGCAGGAGTTGTATAATATACAGCACTGTAGTTGTTTGATTCCTTCATGAGTGGGAAGGCATGAGACAGCCATTTCCTGTTAAATCTGGGGTGAAGGGGTTGTTTGCATCGAGCAAGCAACCCCTACTCGTAGCAACATGGACGAAAGATTGTCCCAAGAAACTCTGAAAGAGTTCTCATTGTTCCAACATGGTGCAACCATTAACAGCGACGGGGCCTTGGGGAACAATGTGGCTGTGGACTCGAAACATATTCGCATGTACTACAGGTACCATTATTTCTAGTGATGAGCACAAGACGCAGAACGCAGAACTTTGAGTAGTTCTTTTTTGTTTTGGTGAGAAACCTTAAAAGGACTAGCCGCCCGCCTGAAGCCTTTCAACAGATTTGGTGCTTGTGGTCGATTTTCTTGGAGCAACCTGGCCGAACCGTCCCCTGGACGACCGGTCCATGCATGTTGGAGAAGGCTGTGCTATAAATTTGTAGAAGATTCCATTGTGACGGCAGTGTTTGTAACTTCTGTCCGATGCCCCTCAAATCCCCTCTGCCGCCAACGGCGGCCCCCAACACATCCAAAGGGGTCTGACAGTTGACATCTCCATCCAAAGGGGTTCTGTCGATCTGTGTCCTGACTGTTCGACTTCGGTTCGACAAGGACGAACCTCACCGATGGGGTCCTGACAGGCCATGGCCTTTAAGGAGCTGTTGGCCCGTGCAGCCGTCGAAGCCTCAGCGCCGGCGAAGCCGGCTGACGTTCGTTCTGGAACGAAGAAAATCTCTTGTTCCATGTTTGGGGAGCGGGATGCCAAAGTCCACCTGTCCTGTCACAAGGGTTTATTGGTATTTGCAGGGCCTCTTAAATTTAGCTTGTGAAGGGGTACCAGATGACACGTCAAAAGCTCAAGAAAAGTCAAAGAAATGCAGATTAGGCAAGAGTGAACAACTTCTCAACTTCGATGAGAACTTTGAACACTGTGCTGCATATGTTCAATTTATGTTCCTCAACGGTGTAGGTGCATATTAATTTCTGCATATGCCATATGCTTGAGTTATCAAATTTCTCAATTCTTTTAGTCTAATGGAAGGACTTGAGCCATCCATTCAAGCCTGTGCAATGATTGTTCACCTTTGGCTTACAAGGCTCACAATCACTGCAGATGCTCAAACTTTCAATTTTCTGTAGTGGTGTAAGTGCAGAAGCACTGCAAAAGCTCGAATGTCTCAAACGTCATCCTTTCCATCTATGGGCCCTAGGCTCACAATCATTGCGTGTGCTCGAACTTCTCAAATCTTGGGAGGTCCAGTGAAGCCTCAATGACATCACAACTGCTGAGAGATTTGAGACACGCGAGGAGTGATTTTGCACATGCACCACTGGGTTCGAGCATATGCAGCGCAAGACACCTCCTGTAGATGACTCCCTTCACAAGAGCTTTTACTGTTTATGCTAGCCTCTCCCATTTCAAAGTGCCGCTGTCTATTCCTCTGCCACACCTTTCATTGAGATGCTTTCTGAAAACTGTCCTCTCTTACTCGGAAGTCTATTCGTCAAGAAAGGGCCTTTACCCTGGCTGATCAGCTCCAACACTGTGGCGCTTGCATGGGAGAGGGAGTTCTTCCAAACCTTGGAGGGTCCATTCTGAGCTGACGGTCACCGACTGGGAGGCAGAAAGTCCAAAAAGGACGGTTAGATGATCAGTATGTACATATTCATATACTGCACATATATAATAGTAGCATAATCATTTACTTACAAATACTAAGCCGGTTCGCCATCGTTGTTTTGCTAAGGGGTACCCTTTCGCGCCCGCGCAGAAAAAGCGGTATTTTTTTTTGTTTTTTTTACCGTTTTTACTGCGGATATGGTATTGAAAAAGGCGCCCCCCGATAAGAACGGTAAAAAAACAACCATTTCGATCTTTACCGTTTTTACCGCGGATATGGTAGAAGAAAAAGGGGCGCCCCCCCCGGTAAAAACGGTAAAAAAAGAAACATTTCGATTTTTACCGTTTTTACCGCGGATATGGTAGAAGAAAAGGGGCGCCCCCCCGGTAAAAACGGTAAACAACTCGATGTTTGCCTTTTTTACACCGGATATGGTTCAAAAAGGGAGCGCCCCCTGGTAGAAAACGGTAAAAAACACGATGTTTACCGTTTTTACCGCGGAGATGGTAGAAAAGAAAAGGGCGAGTCTACCTGCAAAAACAGAAAATAGCAGACTTTGATTTTTACCGTTTTTACCGTGGAGATGGTAGAAAAGAACAGGGCGAGTCTACCTGCAAAAACAGAAAATAACACACTTTGATTTTTACCGTTTTTACCGCGGAGATGGTAGAAGAAAAAGGGGCGCCCCCCCGGTAAAAACGGCAAACAACTCGATGTTTACATTTGTTCACCGGATATGGTTCAAAAAGGGAGCGCCCCCCTGGTAAAAGCGGTAAACAAAATACACATGTTTTTACCGTTCTTACCGCGCGGATGCCTCGGGGGAACCCCGTAATCCGAGCAACACCGCTAAACCAGCACAGAATACTACAGTAATTACACATACATACATATCACTATATATATATATACACACAAAAATAAGACTTACTGTATATTAAACAACAAAACAGACACACACACATACATATATATATATATGTATATATTACATACAGTTTTGCACAACATATATACACCCCCCTGGGTTCAAAGTTGCTTTGTGCCGCATGTCTTGTGCCGACCGAGATCTGCACGGGCAACTCAACGCGGAGGCTTTTCTCGGAGGACGGAGTACCATGCTTAAATCTGGGTACAGTCCAACTTCCTCCTCTTACATCTTGGCACTTTGCTTTCAGATCCGGACGCGTGGTGTTTCTCTTGGATTGTACACAGAGAGAACACCAAAATATGGGTTTGGTTGATTGTTGAGCACTCTGAGTGTCAGTGGGCCTTTGCCGCAACGAATTGGGAGGTTTCCTGGTGTTCAAATCGCATTTGATTCCAGAAGAACGTATGAAAAGGAACATTTACTAGCTCTTAGTTTTCATCAATGAATCCACGATCATCCCCCTCTATGGCGGTGGTTCGCACCGATCATAAAGCAGCGTCTCATCGCTTGCACGTCCTCTGCCAGGACGGCTCCGAGATCTTTGGCTTGGATGACCTCCGAAGGCTCCACGAGGCCAGCGAGAAGCCCAAGTGCCGTGTCAACCTCAAAGAGGCGCAGAGCCCCGCCCGTGGGTCCGGCGCAGCGCCTGGTGGGTCACCGACGCTTTGAGAGCAAACTGATGAAAAGCATGACTGAAGGCCTTCAACATATAATTGCGATGGCCTCCACCCTAGTAGCGATGGCCCCTAGTATATAGCGATGGCCTCCAAGGTGACCACAAACAAATAGTCGACGCACAATTCAGACATCCACTTTGCAACCTGCACCCTCTCTGACCAATGGCTCATTTGAGTTCTCTACACTGCGCTCGTGTCGCCAGGGAAAAACCACCAAGGGCCGCATCGATTTGGAGGTGGTGAGCACGGATGGCTCCGATTTCAAGTGGAAGTGCCCCTGGCGCATGGGGTTCCGATGCGGACGGAATGATGGCATGTGACACTGTGACACAACTTACGTTTTGGCAGCCCTCCTGGTTTGGATTGGAGATTACTGAAACCCTTTGTACACAGGTGGTGCTTCCTGTCCTTCCTGTCCAGCTACAGACAAAATCATCCAAGCTACCGGAATCCCTCTACCATTGGAGTCAGTCAGTCAGTCAGTCAGTCAGTCAGTCAGCTAGTTCCGTTCGTTTGTTTGGTTAGAAGCTAGTTGTGTGAGGTGGGGCAGCAACCACGCGCACTACAAGTTCGGAGATTTGATGATCCGCTGCTTGGCAGATTGTGCCAACCATCCGTGGTGCACAAACACTAGGGGGGAACCCGAGAACACCTTTGGGATCCTTTGGGTACCCACCCAGCTTATTTTGTTCCTTTTATGAAAAAGCGTTGAGGTTTGCATTAGAACATGCAATGAGGATCGCCGGAACGAAGTGTAAAAACGTAGTCGGCAGTGAGTGAGTGAGTGAGGGAGCGAGGGAGGGAGGGGGGTGAGGTGAGTGAGTGAGGTGAGTGAGTGAGGTGAGTGAGTGAGTGAGTGAGTGAGGTGAGTGAGTGAGTGAGTGAGTGAGGTGAGTGAGGCGAGGTGAGGTGAGGTGAGGTGAGGTGAGGTGAGGTGAGGTGAGTGAGTGAGTGTGGTGAGTGAGGTTGAGGTTGAGGTTGAGGTTGAGGGTGAGGGTGAGGTGAGGTGAGGTGAGTGAGTGAGTGAGTGAGTGATCAGAGAGAGAGAGAGACAGAGAGAGAGACAGAGAGAGAGTGAGAGTGAGAGTGAGTGAGTGAGGGAGGGAGGGAGGGAGTGAGTTGAGCAGGTCGGGGGGGCGGACGCAGTGAAGGGCAAAAACTCCACACAATGATGTGCGGAAAAACAGTCAGTGGATGTCCGTGGTAGGTGAGTTCCAAACGATACAATTGTTTGCGCGTGGTTCCCCAATTCACTGTAACCGGTCTGATGCCATTTTTTGCAGAAGGAAAGAAACTCAGTGTTGATGTGGAGAAGACCGTTCATCACACACCGCAACCCCAAATTTCGCAGAAAGGAAGACGCTAAAGCTTCAAAAATTGGGGCGAATGTCGAATGTTCCGTGCTGTCCCGCGATAACATGTTTTTTTTCTCTTTTGTCAATTGAAAAAACAATGTGTGTAGAGCTCCAAGGAGCCCGTTTTCGGGGTCCATGTTCAGTCTTGGACAAGGCCAGTTTCATTTCAATACACGACATGTCAAATCAGGACATACATTATGGACACACCAGTTTCGATTCGTTCGCAAGGTCAATGAACATGGCGGACCATGTCTAAAATTGCAACTTTTGTGCTTTTGTAGAAGGCTGTGTGCTGCCTGTGGCGTAGCAGCTCTTTCAACGCCGCTGTGGCCAAACACAAATCCTCTGCCGTATTGCGGAACCGCACTGCGTTCCTACCATTGTGAAGAGTCATATCATGTCGTACCCTTCAACAATAGGATTGGCAGTCATTGACAACAACTCTACAGTTAGGGTTTACGCACGCTTACTCACAAAACATGTCGACTGAGGCCCTCTCTGGCGGGCACTGGCTGGATCCAAGCCATCAAGGACTCGTGCAGGGGTTGGTGATCAGACACCTCAAAAGAACATGCGCAACACAAATGTTTGGAAGAATGGCCGAAACGCTGTCAAGGTCATAAAAGATGCTTGATATTTTGAGTCGCCTGTTTTTTCTTGATTTTACTGTTGGTGAATTCCTTTCTTCCGACGCTTTTATTCCTTCCCTAAAAATGAGACAAGGTGTCCCTCAAAAGCCTCACGCTGCAGTGGACCAGTTTCCAGGCGTGGATTTGAACCCAAGCGAGATCAAATGAGCCTTCCCCACAGCCCCGTGATGAAGATCTCTGTTTTTTGGGGCATGCTACTGAAACAGGCCTGTTCATTGATGTTGTTTTGCGGCATTAGCAGCATTCATGCCACATGTTTGAGTTGCTTCATGATGAAAAGACGCCATCAATGCTGGTCCCGTGTTTATCCAGATTTAGAACCGGGCGGTTCTCACAAGTGTAGCTCAGGTCATGCAGGGCAGGGCAACAGTATCACACATAACATAATGTACAATGTATAATACATGTACGTTTTATACCATCTACTGTAAAACATACCTCGAATGTTTTTCTTCGTCGGCGGTCAAGCATGAACACGGCTCGAGCTTTGGGCACAGCGCTCAGCCTTTTAGACTCCGAACTCGGACCGTACTCGCCATACTGCTCGGTGGTTCCCTGGCACTTTGATACCCCTTCTTTTCTGATTGGACTGCTGGTGGGTATTCTGTTGGTGCCTTTTGTTGAGGTCATTGTTGCATTGCGAGTGTGGGCCCTTCGGTCTTTGCTGGTTGAGCGTCAGGCTGACAGAGGTCAGCCCCCAAGGCCACTTTACCGACTTCATTGATGCCTAGCAGCTCCATTGGTTCTGCAGAGTTTCACGCCTTGCAGGATCAAGTTGAGTTGTTGAGAGGTGAAGTCCACCAGCTCCATACCCAGTTGAGCATCACCCGTTCAGAGGCTCGTGCACTCCAGAACACAGTTTCCGAGGCCTTTGAAGAGACCTCCTCGGTGGGACCATTCACACTGGCTTCAGAGATCAAGGACAGTGAGGCCATTCACTATTCCTCAGGCCCCCAGCCATCTCAAGCCCCTGGATTGACACAAGTTCAGGTTCCCGTGCCTCCCCAGCTGGACACCGCACGGATTTCAGCCGCTCGAAGTGTTGGGCAGTTCCTCAAGAGAGCGGTGCTTGGAGAGCCGAGGGGGGAGTCCGGTCGCGATCGGATCCGACAAGCTTCGAGGTATTGGATTGTGGTTCGTTCTTTATTTTGATCGAGAGGTATTCAGGCCAGTGCGAGTGTTCTCCAAGTGGGGAGCGGCCAAGGACATCGTGAAGCGGGGCTCGGACCTAGGTGACTCAGTCTGCGTTGGTCTGCCGGCCATTGAGGACGTCAAGAACGCCATCGAGGCCGGAGGCTTTGAGTGGGCAGGGCTCATTGAGGGATGAGCGGTGGTGAGGCCGCTTCGGAATTCGGAGCAGAGGGCGAGGGGGACGAAGAGCTTCCTCTTCCTTTTGTGTGGCAGGACGGCAGGATAGATTTCAATTATCCTGTGGGAATTCTCGATTGCATTGATCCGGAAGTGTCGTGTCAGATCATCCTCATTTCTCGCCTTGAAGGCGAGTTGCTGGTTGCAGTTCCTTTTCAGGCATGGCACAGGTTACGAGCACAACGAACTCTGCCAGTCAACGGCCTCTCCAAAGTGACGTCGGCCGAAGTGGCACTCAGCGAGCCGGAAGACCGCATGAGCGTGTCTACAGAGAATTTGAAGATCTGGTTGGGATTCTTGAGACAAGACCTCCTAGCTGGTGTGCATTTCCCTTCGGAGGAGGAAGACATCGAAGACCATGTCATGCTCTTTCAAGCTGGTTCAACCGAGTCATACCTCGCAGCAGAAGCATTGGTCGATGTGGCCCGAGATCATTTTGCTTTTTTCACGGTAGAGGAAGGCGAGCCTGGCCCGCCCGTGCAACCGCTCCCTATCCCAGGCGCAGAGTCTGGGTCGCAAGAACTATCCTCGAGAGTCCAGGCCTTGGAGACGACCATGGCAGACATGTCAGCAGGGATTCAAACTCTGTTGAAGCGGCTCCCAGGCGCCCACTCCTCAGTTCCAGAAGCCAAAGCCCCGCCGATTCGGCGGCCCCAAAAACCCCGGCGCCAGTGACACCGGAGGGACCTCTTCCCTCTTCCCCATACCCGTTGCTTGACCCTGCCGTAGTGAGGTCAGCTCAACAGGCTGGCATCCAGGAATCAGTGCTGCAGGAGATGCAGCAGATGATGGCTGCCTCGGGCAAGGCCAAGAAGTTGAAGGAGCCTCCGGGTGTCAAACTTCGCAAGCCGACGGCCTTGTCCGAGTCAGAGGACGAAGACGGAGACCCGGCCGCTACTGGTTCGGGCGAGCCTGGTTCGACCGAGGTGCAAGACCCCATGGTGCAAGCCGTTGGCAAGCTGACCGCAATAGTGGCAGTTCTGGCTGCCGACAAGGAGAAGAAGCGCAAGCCTGGCCTCGAGTCTGTCTTAGACGGGGTTCATGGACATGGCGACTCGCTGAGTTCAGGAGCGGGCAAGCGTTCCGGCATGGCCCGCAGGGCTTTGATGCGAGCATTGGTGCAGAGTCCGGAAGAGATCTACATGCTGGTCGAGAAGCTCATGGAGGAGGACCTTCAGGGGCAGACTCGAACTCCCGGGCAGCCAGCCCCATCCCTGTCGGCTCGAGCTTGGGTCGAGCACAGATCCTTCATCGGAAGCTACAAGACGCTGGCGCATGCAAGCTGGGGCATCAGTGGAGTGATAGATTGCCTCATCAGCGGCAAGGTTGCGGAGGCGAGAGCTCGGGCAGACCTTTTGTTGCTTCAGCTGGATCAGGTCGCGGCCGACAGGGGGTCGTGGCAGTTGGCATCCCTTCTGAGTTTGGAGGCGATGCCACCTTTTGCAACACTCGCGGGGCATCACCCGCCAGACACTGCAATGGGCGAGCAGCCCTTCTCGAAGCTGCTAGATCACCGCTGGAGCGAAGTCGCCCTAGCTCAGTTGAAAGAAACAGACGAGTACCTGGAGAAGCGGAAGAAGTTGCAGAGAGGTGGCAAAAAGGACGATCAAGTGAGCGGCGAGGACTCGGCTTCCCCCAAGAGAAAGGCCAAAGCAAGGCCTCCTCGAAAGGGGGAGAACACTGCAACCCCCGAAGCGTAGCTCGCCCTGAGCGGCGGGAGAATTCAAGTGGTCCTGCATTGCAGCAACAAACCCCTGCAACAGTTCCGGGATCCAGAGCTTCATCCTTGAGGATTTCAGCCATTGTTAATTCATTGCCCCGCTGGCTTCTTCAATCCCATTGCAGCTTGCGGAGTTTTTTGCGTACAATTCTCCAGATGCCCAGGGGTGCGGACAGTGCCCCACATGCTCAGGCCAACTCGTCGACCTGGCCTATGCCCGTGCCCTATCCGGAAGCTTTTCGTTCAGGAGAGCATGCGGAAGGATCAGTTCTGATGAAGAAGCGGCTCACGTCGCTTCAGGTCGTGCTTTTGGACTGGTTCTATTTGGGCTCCCCTTCAGTCGCACCAAGTCACTTGCGGCTGGGCAGACGGTTGACAGCGAAACAGTGGTCGGCCGTTGAGGTCATGCGACATTTGGCATGGGATGGCAACACTCCCCAGTTCATCGATGCAGAGGGCATGGGTCGGGGTGCAGCTAAGACGGAGAGCTTCGAGGACGCGCTTGAGGCCCTTCATCGTGCTATGCTGCAGCCTGGCTCGGACATGTTTTCCTACACAGGGTCCCACGTTACAAAACCGGAATCCGTTTTTGACTCTTCAACTTTGACTTGTGGTACGATTGTTGGCAACGTGGCAAAGATGAACATCAGTCCTGCAAAGGCTATAGAAGCAGACAGAGTTGAGCTGCCTTCGCCGCCCTCCTTTGACCCTGTTCCTTTGTTGGATGAAGTCACAGCTTCAGTTTATCAGAGGCCTATCCAAACAGGCGTTGCTGACAGTGACATTGCAGGTGGTCCGAATCCTACAGTGCACATCAGAGCAACAGTTGACAACAAGTTACAATTGCTCCGGAAGCTTTTCCTGACTGGCAGATTGCAGCCGCTACACCGAGACCAGGTCAGGCCTGACCATCTCTCAGGGTTGTTTGCGGTTCCCAAATCATTGACAAGGGACCGCTTGATCTTGGACGCCAGACCGGCGAACCTAGCTGACAGAGCTTTAAACAGGTATTGCAAGACGATGGCATCAGCTTCAGTGTTGACAGACATTGTTTTGGCAGAGCATGAAGTCCTTGCTGCATCTGGTGAAGATTTGCGAGACTTTTTCTACCAATTTGTCGTCGGCCCTGAAAGAGTGCAGAGGAACGCTTTAGCTGATCCCCTGACGCTTGCGGAGGCCTACGAGGTTTTTGGGCGAGATTCCATACCTAGCTCATGGCCTCCACCGATATATTGTGGCTTGTCAACGTTGGCAATGGGCGACCAGAACGCCTCTGAGTTTGCTCAGTGCTCGCACCTCGCGATGATGTTGCGGGCAGGTGTGCTCACTGCTGATGAGATGATTTCCCTTCAAGAGGGGGCTGCTGGGAGTGGGCGTGATCATAGATGATTTGGTCCTGCTGGAAAAGCTGGTGAGATCTCAGATGCAGAGAGTGACTGAGGGAGCTGCCAGATCCAAAGCAGATGAACGATTGGATTTGGCACTTGCAGCCTATGACAAGCGCAAGCTACAGGTCAATTTGAAGAAAGAGTTCCGCAACCAGTTGACAGCCCGTTTTTGGGGCATCGAGCTGGATGGTGAAAAAGGGTTTGTCCGCGGCTCATCGCTGCGGTTGTGGCCGTTGATGGTGGTGACAGCTAGAGTGGCGATGTTGGGACTTTGTTCGGTGACTTTGATGGAAGCACTTGCAGGGTCTTGGGTTTCTTTATTCTCGGTTCGTCGAAGGTTCCTATGTGCCATGAATGGGATATTTGAGGCTCTTGCAATTCCTGACCAGAGCGCTATTTTGCGGGTATCCCCGGAGCTGGTTGGTGAGCTGTGGAGTTTAGTTTTACTTGGTCCCCTGGCAGTCTCAAATTTGAGGGCTCAATTTAACTGCAACCGATGCCTCTTCTGACTGGTTGGCGGCGGTCAGAGCAGAAGCGCCGCAAGCCATTGTGACCGAGGTCGCCCGCAGAGGGCTCAGAAAAGGACGCTGGGCGAAGCTCCTTCCTCCTCACAAGGCGTGGATGCGGGCCGCTGGGTGTTTAGAGCCGGGATCAGAGTTGCCTGAACAAGGGTTCGATGCTAGGCCGCTCTGGGTTCTTTTGGCTAGATGCCTAGACTACAAAGAGAGGTGGCGCCGACGCGTCATGAGGCATTGTCACATCAATGTCCTGGAACTCAGGGCGCACTTGATGGAGGAACGTCGTGTTTCGCAGCAATTTTCGCATCGTAGGTGTTTGTACGGCTTGGATTCACAAGTCGCTTTAGGAGCCATTGTAAAGGGAAGAGCAGCTTCAAGGTGCTTGAACAGAGAGCTTATGAAGTCCCTCCCACATATCATTGGTAGCGACTTGTATGGATCTTATATGTACTTCCCTTCAAAACTGAACAGGGCCGACGGCCCCACTCGGAATGATGTTCCAGCTGAAGCCGATGTTTCTTTGCCGGATTGGTGGGTCACCGCTGCGGGTGGTGACTTCTCTGGTTTAGATGCTTGGATAGAGGCGGCCGAACGGGACGTTGACTACAAAGAGTTTGATTGTTCTGCTTTGCTGCGACCCCTCAAGCTGACTGAGAAGCCACAACACAGGATCCCCTCTCGTATGCGCAATAGAGTTTTTGAGGACCCACGTGACAGTGTCTCCATCACTCGTGAACCACGCACCCAAACGGCGGCCTCCTTTGTCAAGAAGCAGTTGATTTGTTGAACTCCTTTCCAAGAGGACAGTTTTTGCTTCCAAAAGACTTCAAGGCTTTCGATCAGCCTGGAGCGCTGGATTTGTTCTCTGGCTCCTTCGGAGCTGCAAAGGCCATGATCAGACATCGCGCTCCATGAGTTCTATGCTTTGAGTGGAACCGGAGTGCCACTGAGGATCTGCTGAAACCGGACTTGCGCTCAAAAATCAAGCGCCTCATACAGCTCGGAGCAGTGAAGTGTTGGGGGGCAGCCCCCGTATGTAGCTCCTTTTCAGTTGCTGTGACCCCTCCTGTCAGAACCAAGACTTGTCCAAGAGGCATCACAGGACTGTCGGAAGCAATGAAGCGCAAAGTTCGGGAAGGCAACTCGCATTGTGATTTTATGCATGAGCTTATTTGTATCAGTGCCGATGCGCCGATCACAGTTTATTTTTGGGTAGAAAATCCTGACACCTCTTGGTTTTGGAGACAAAAGCTGTTTATTGACTATAGGCAGGCTGACTCGGAGCATATTTTCCGTTGCTGTTTTTGCCGGTTTGGAACACCATGGAAAAAGCCGACCCGATTCGCAACAAACATCAAGCCTCTCTGTGGCCTTCGTTTGAATTGTGTATGTAAGCAACCGCACACACAACTTCGAGGTAGATCTCCGCTTGGCAAGGCTTGGACGTTGGTTGCTGAACATTACCCGAGAAGGTTGCGCGAGCTTTTGGCAAAGGCAGTCTGTGCGGCAGCCTCTTGGATTCGTAGCAGCCGTCTGGATGTGGCCGGATGCGCGCGCGCTGGGTCTTTGAGGATTGGTGAGGCTTCCAAACCTGGACCAAGACGTAGATCGACGCGTCATGGTCAAGATCTAGAAGGCATTCAGCTAAGGACGACTACTACTCTAGCCAGAGAGTCGCAGGCTTTAGAGGCTTTCTTGAGTTGGGTGGGAAGATTCATTGTTAGCATAGACCCTGAACAGCTTTTTCCTTTGGCGCCAGAGTTCTTGGTCGCAGCATTATGTAGCTATGGCAGGCATTCATGGGGTGCTGGTGGTACTCTTAGCAGCTATAGGCATCTTGTGTTGTGCTGTCAAAGGTGGGTTCCCTTGTGCAGGGCTTTGACGCAACCGTGTTGGGAATTGGTCTCAAAATGGGAGATAGTTGAACCTGTATGTCATCGAACTCCAGTGCCAGAAGGCCTTTTGAAGGCCTTAGTTGTCACAGCCTGGCAGCTGCGCTGGTTTTCATGGGTGGGAGTCACGTTGATTGCGTTTTATGGCGCTGGACGGGTTGGAGAAGTGCTTCGTTGCTACAGGTCCGACCTGATTTGCCCTTCAGACGTCTTGGATCGAGATCATAGTGGCATTTTTCTCCAGTTGAGACAGTTTAAGGCACTCGGGCGACAGCCTTCAAAGATACAGCACATGGAAATTCAAGATGCCAATGCTATACGACTGATTTGCTGCGTGTTTGAGCATTTCCCCAAAGACATGTTGCTATATGCAGCCTCCCCGTCGGCCTACAGAAGGCGATGGGATTACCTGCTGCAGCTTTGCGGCATTCCTTTGGAACTGAGAATCACGCCCGGAGGTTTGCGGGGGGGGTGCTGCCGTCATGATGTATCGGAAGCACACTCCGATCCATGACATCCTTTGGCGGCTACGTTTAAGGAGTCAGTCGACTTTGGAAAGCTACTTGCAAGAGACTGCAGCTAGTGCCATTTTCGTGTCTTTAGACCCTAGTGTGCGGAATCGACTTTTCAATATTGGTGCTCTTTTTGAGTTGCTAGGCATTTCCTGACCAGGCCCTTCAGCTGAAGGACCGACGACCGACCGCATTGCACTCGGCCATGCTGGCCAGTTGTCCTGTTCCTGGCTCGCCCTTTTTAA
>CAXAMN010024461.1:283736-314423 GCA_963970005.1 Durusdinium trenchii | reverse complement strand
GTTTGCACCAAACCACGCTTTACACCAAACCATGGCTTACACCAAACACCGCCTACACCAAACCATGGTTTGCACCAAACCACGCTTTACACCAAACCATGGCTTACACCAAACACCGCCTATACCAAACCATGGTTTGCACCGTTTACGCCAAACAACGGTTTACACCAACAACAAACATCTTTTTGAGATCCCAGCTGTGACTGTTCACTGTTTGTAAGAAACCTGTCGGCGTTGGTCAATCGCGCATTTGCTGCTGCTGCTGTTGCTTGCTGCTTAGTGGTTTGCTACTGCTGCTGCTGCTGCTTCTTGCTGCCCTCGACCATAATATGTTGCGACTCCCAGCTGCTTCTTCCCCTAGCTTTCGCCACCCCCCCTGGGCCACAAGTGTTACATAGGCTGATTGTAGCTGCAGAATATTAAGATAAATATAGAGAAATCAAGTGGAACACCACAGTTAGCAGGTAGCCTGGAGCTTTCCAGCATTGCTGTGTCTTGTGATCAGCGGGAGCTTCACTCGCGACTCATTGTTTTATTTTGGTAAGTTGGGAGAATTCGACGATGGATCGATTTATGCTTTTTGCGTGGCGATCCTTTCGCAACATGAATATTACACAATGTTACCATGCTACGATATGGTACGTGCACTAATACATGTTTGTCTATTTTGTCCACTTCAAGTTTGGCAATTGCGTGGGTTTGGCGTTCCCCGCAAAGATCAGTTTGCTAATCACTGCCTTAATCGTTTTGATTTTTGCTGAATTGTAATGTTTTTACAATTTGTATACAGTCGTTATTTCAGTTTGAGCTGTTGAAGCAATTTCGCTGATCCATCTTATTTATGTCTCCACATTCTTGTGTTCATGCAGCGTCAGAACCAACAGTTGCAAGGGTTGATGGGTTTGTTGCCCAGACGAAGATGAATGCACACGGTGTTGGATACCAACACTGTCCACTTAAATTTGTGCCCCGACGAAGCTCACAGTAGCTATTTTGGGGAGAATTGATGATCCATTGGAAGTGAACTTTAACTAACAATACACTCGTTCGATCTGGTCAACGGCTGCTGAAAAACGTGGTAAAAAGACGTGGTGTTCGAACACTAAATATGAACAGAGTTGTCGATCTTGGGTGTTTACCATTGCTATTAGGTTGGATGCCATCGCCATTTAGTAACTCACAAAGAAGATTGTTTTCTTGCGTTGAATTGGGTGTCTAGGCCCTGTTGGTGTTTCACACGCCGACCCCTTGTGTTGACGTGACCAACCAGAGTTCATATCAGATGTCAAGGTGTTACGGGATCCTTTTTCAGAGTCCAGTCCTGTGTAACATCGAAGACATACACATATATATATATATGGATACGAAGAGATTTGAATTGATATAACTGATTAATGTGCAACATGTACACTTGTTTAGCGTTGTCTTTGCAAAAGATCTGTCAAAGCGCAGCATGGAGAATGTGGATGCACCTGACTACTTCGGCGATTTGTGTTTACACGATTTTACAAGAATACCACTGATCTGTGGTATTATGCAAACTTGCCATGAAGTCTTGGCGACATATCCTTGAGATATTGACTCTGATGCAAAAGAGCTTGCTGTCGGCTGGGCAAAGCGGCTCGGTCCTTGGCAAGCTATACCCGTTGTGCTTTAGACCAAGCTGACCTAAGCGTCAGTTCAGGAACTGCTGGTCCGCGAGGAAGGTGTTAGTCAAGTTCGAGGTTTCTGGGAAGAGCATCCAAGAGATGCAAGCATGGAACTTTCTTTCAAGTAGTAATGACCTCCACCCTAGTAGCGATGGCCTCCAACCTAATAGCGATGGCCTCCACCTAGTAGCTTCTTGTTACTAGTAGCAATAGCCTCCACCTAGTAGCCATGGCCTTCAGCAGAGAATTCTGTAAACTCACTCCAGAGAATCTTAAGTTGGGCGCCAGCAAAACGCCTTGGCCAAGCAACCGTCCGGAGGCTCTCAAATTTCCACTCGTCTACACTGTGGAGAGACCTGTTTGTTCTCAACCGCTCGGGGCTTTGGAGATACGACACACGTGTACTTCAAACACTGTACTTGCTTCACAAGCTTTAAACAGTTTCGCATCTAATGATCATCATGATGGATGTAATGAAGTGTTAACAGATACATAAATGCACCTCGAATAAAGTGAGTATACAACAAACTCTGACATGCACTCATCCTTCTGATCGCCCGCTTTGCAGCAGAAAAGCACCTTCCCAAGTTCGCACTTTGCTTTAGTGAACTTCAGTCCCCTTTGTGCGGCGTTGTGCGGCATGCCCGGCATGCCAGTCAACTCCTGCTGGCAACAGTGGCCGCAAAGCCACAGTTTGGTATTCCAACAATAACCCCTCTAGTAGAGCTGTAAAGACCATCAGAGCCAGTCATGGATTGTCTCAGCCGCACTCTTTAGCAGTAGCATGATCTCCATGGTCCATGCATAGCTTGATGTGTGATACCTGTACCACTGTCAGAGGTAGTTGCAACATGATTGCTGCAGGTAAAATATGTTCGGAAACACCACCATCTATGGTCTGGGGTTGGCTGGCGCTGTACTCATTGAACGGAATACTGGGGTTCTTGTTCGTTGGAGGCACGGTGAGAAGATCGGTGCTTTGTTGTCGTCAAACCTCGACACCACGAAACTGTGGTTCAGAAAGACAATAGGTTTGCATGGAAAAAGGTTGATGATTTTGCTTGAACGACTACGTGTAAAGCTTAGAGTAACTCGGATATTAACGTCGAATCTCTCGTTGAAAAGAAGTCGGCCCCGCTTCACTTGAACTTAAACACAGTGTTGTGTTGGGACTCTACTGGGTGCTCACTAGATGTCACCGTCTGATCATGTGTCGCGAGGGTTACGGTTAGTGAAAAACTTGACCAATCCAGCCGGTCACGTGGTCGTTTCCATCATCCACACATGGCAAGCAATGTAAGATATGTAAGATTAGATGATGGAAGCGCTTTCTTTTTTCTGCGAGGAGGGAGCGGTTGGGCTTCTAGAACACTTCCAGTTCCAGTCCACCTGTTTTGTTTTGTTTTGTTTCATGTTTTTTGGTGCACGCGCACAGTCCCTGCCTATACTATGTTACCGCCGTCACATGCACTAGTATGGGCTTCGCATTGTCGTTTGCCAGTAGCGGCTGGGCATGGTTCCGATTTTTGCGCAATAATGTAAGCTTCAATTTTTCAGCTTTTGCCCTTTAACATGATTATTTCTGAAATATATTGTGGAAGTCTTTCCAACCGCCGATGTCAGCTACCCAAAAGTTTGGCACAGACAGCTTGAGCTGGGTGCCTTTCCTCTTTGGCAGCACATCAGCATGATTTGGAGACTCAGCGAGTGTTGAGAAGTGCCTTCCTTCCTTCGTACTGTAGCCGTGTAAAAGCTCTCTTATTTCTGGGAAGCTCGTTTGTGTTCATGGAGGAGATGGTCAGGGGGGCGCCGCTCGCGGGAGCAGTGGCAACTCACGTGATGCCCGTTGCGGGGCATTCCCCATCAAGATGCGGGTCAAAGATGTCAAGGCAGAAAACACCAAAACCACCACTTTCGGTGAGCATCCGGAGGTGGATATTTCGGCTTTGATGTCGATAACCTATTCTTCTCTGTCCCAAGTTGGCAGGTCTCTTCCTACAATCTCACCTTGAAGGAGCAGTACAACAGCAGGATTAAGTTCTGACAGTTCTGGCCGGGTGTTCATGCTGAAGAGCTAGTTCGATAGTTCAGGTCGCTTTTGTCATGATATTGGACAATTCTTCCAGATCTCATTTGAACAATCAGGGTGCTGTATTTGTTTGTGTTCGTTGGTGATCTCCAATGGTGAACGTATCCTGCCGGTCCATCCAAGTCCTGCAAACTTCTTTTTCCCCACCAAGTCTTGAAAAGGCAATGCCACTCGCTGATGCGTTTGTTGGTGGGTATGTGGCTGCAGCTCACAACTGTGACAATCCCCAGAAGTAGATCTCAGAAATCACTTACTTCTGGAAGACAATCCACGGTCAATGTTCAGTCCTCTGCTTTGTTCACCAAGATAGATGGTGGATTACGGTGGATCTAAAGCGTGAGTAGATGGCAATGAGTGCAAGGGTGTTCTACGCAACCATTTCTGTTTGTTGCAGGGTCATTGTGAGTTTTGATCAGACACTATACGTACAGTGTATACGTAGTACAGTTTTAAGGGTTTGTTCAGCTTTTTTGGAGGCAATTCAAACCGTAATATAATTAATCAACTAGTTCAGGCTGAACTCCTCAAACTGAGCATCGGATTATATTCAGTGCATTTCATTGCTCACCGCGCCTGATGTGGACGGTTTTTTTGCCCTTTCGTGGGCTTCTTAGGTCTCAACATATGTAGGTCTACAAAAAGAGTGTCCAATGGGGGAGTCCCTAATGTCAAGACAGGGAAATGAGTTGGAGTGAGACTCCCCAGAATCTTTAGAATGGCGCACGAGAGTGTCACATGTGCAAGCAGCAGCGACATGCTATCAATCCCAATGTTTGTAGATAATACGCAAGACCCATTGCATTTTGCAGCAAGTGAACCAAAAGTTTGGCCGGTGTGCATGGCTTGGGACTCTGGGTTCACCATCGACCAACCGCCATTTTGACTCACCTCGTCAAAAAGCGATTCTCAGATAGCCCATTCCCAGTATACAAATAGCCCATCGATGTTTCAAGGGCAAAGAAGCGAGCCATTGATCTGCAATCTGATCCCGCCGATGTGACAATCCCCTTTGCAGACACGATACATGACACCACATGTTGAATCCATATCAGAGAGGGGGTTCCCCTAGCAGACTCCTGAAATGTTTGTGTTCTCTTGCGGGATAGAGGAAGACAACCACATGTTTAAGAATTGAGCCTTCAACAGTCAACTGAATCTCGCTCATAGAGCATGGCCCAACAAAACAAAATGAAGTCACTCTGACAACGAGCACTTTGAGCTGGCAAGCCTCACTGTTGAAAAGAAGGGTTCCTCATAAAGAGCGTGGTTGACAAACCATTCCTTGACCGCCGCCTTGGGTCTAAATCTGAAGTTTCTGATGAGCAAACTGTTAACACAAGCGGAAAAGACCATCCAAAAAAAAAATGTCCCAATAGACCTGAATGATATCCAAATGTATCCACGGGAGAATCAGTTTTCTCTGTCTATTTGGTGTTAAGATGCTTGCTCAGGTTGCCCATTTGCACCCACCTGTGGGACACTGATTTCAATAGGACTCCATTGAGAATAGTCTTTGTGATGCCAGGCGAAAGAAAGCATGGCTGAAGTGTTGACAAGATATGAACCAGTCAGGCCAACATGTAAATGATGATTGCATGAGAATGTATTACACTCCGCTGCATCCGTTTATTTATAGGGCATTTTTTGCATATTGCAAATGACTTGCCATAAACTACAAGCAATAAACTACAAGCAAGGACTTTAATAAGGACGACTTACTTGTCATGCTGCAGAAGTAGAAGCAAACATATTTGTTTTACCTTTCTCAGAAGCATTTGGTGCAGCACCATCAGCTGTGATTTGTCTATCTATTCGATATGTTTATATTTCTCTAAGCTGCGTTACTTCTGCTGGGCCACGATGTGGCTGCCCAGATTTGGGGGATTCCAGCATGCCTCCTATTGAGACGTCTTTGACCAAAGTTGTTGATACTGGCAAGCTCAGAGGCTTGCAAGAACAAGCTCAACTGACATTTAAGCTGTGACAGAGTGTTGTTCATCAGAAGGTGGCTGTTGATGACCTGGACGTTCGTCAGACCCAGTCATTCTCAACTATGGGAGCAGCCCCGCACTTCTCACTATACTAAAGCAGATGTTTGTTCGAATAAAGCGGACGAAAGCCGCGATGATAGAGACGCACACTCCATATCACAGAGATCATACCTGTTGCCATGTCAGGCTCAGAGCCCAGCAGCCGTTGCTGCCACGAGCCACACATTTGGGGTGGACATCAATTCGAAGGAAGTTTTTTTGATGTCTTTTGGCCATGTCCAACTGGTTCTGTTGGGCCGAGATTCCAAAGATCGCAGAAGCTCCCACAGACCTCCCCACTTTTTCAACGCCCATGTCCCACCTGGCCTGAACACGAACCGATTTCCTTGCTGCCAAGGGATTTCTTCCCTTCGTGAGATTCTTCACGGATGGCATCAGGCTCCATGTTGGAGATGTTCTACCATTTTTGGATGGAACACCAAGCTACTAGGTGGAGGCCATCGCTATTGCGTTGGAGGCCATCACTACTAGTAACAAGAAGCTACTATAGGTCTCAGGCCATCGAACACGCACCACGAAGCGCCGGCGCTGCGCTGCCTGAGAGCGGCCGGCCAACGGCGCGAGCGGCATAGCTTGCGGCTGACGGCGCCATGTCCACGAAAAACGTGAGAAGGGTGTCTCGACGAAGGCTGGGCTGAAGGGAGCCTTCCCAGTCCCAGTGTTTACTGATAAGGAAGGGGTTGTACATGTTGGAGCTACTACGCAGATGATTGTTATATCATTGGAGTGGCCAATCGGATTTCAAGCCCATTCAACGATCGGCCAAACTTTTTCAGATTGGTTGTGGGGGGGTGATCAGCCTCCGATAGCTGGCCGCTGGCCGCTGGCCGCTTGCTCACTAACTCCGTGCCAGCTTCGACCCCGGAGCCACGGAGATGGTCGGACCGGTTTTTCCGTCCACCTCGCCAGGAGAGGAAAGCATCAATATCGTACGCGTGAGGAGGAATGGCCGGACACATGGGGGAGGTCCATTTGCAGTGATCCTGAGACTGAGAAAAGGGTAAGGTAAGTGATATGAGAGTCTACCGAAACCCTCAAAACAGACATTTCGACCAAACGCAAATGTGAAAATCACACCTTGCATTTTTCTTTAGTGAGCGCAAGCAGCCGCAAGGGCGAGCGCAAGTTCATTATGTAGATTATTTAAATTTGTAGATTGACACGCAGGTGCATTTATATATGAGATGAATCGTAGCTGTTTTGCAAAGGCTCAAGGTGGATTGCAGCTATGTTCTTCAATTTTCCGTCATTTTCGTGAGAATTCTGTTTTTGGGTGTGAAATGCAAGCATATATATATATATACTATATATATATATATGTTCCGCAAGTTTTCCGCAAGGTAAGCGCAAGCTAGGCGCAAGGAC
This sequence comes from Durusdinium trenchii, assembly GCA_963970005.1. Lineage (NCBI taxonomy): Eukaryota > Dinophyceae > Suessiales > Symbiodiniaceae > Durusdinium > Durusdinium trenchii. Next base: position 307,269 of record CAXAMN010024461.1, on the reverse strand, counting down.
AGCGATGCCATGTGACCCATGGCCCACTTTACTGGAAAACTTCAACAAGTGGAAGCTGCGTAAACCGATCAGAAAACCAAGGGAGCAGGCTTCAGGCTAAACATGTCCGTGACCTTCGAAGTGGCATCCGAGATTTGCTGATGCAAAAACTAAAAGGAAGCTTTGGAGCCACTGGCAGACGGGGAAGATGAAGTCCTGCGAAAATTTGAAAAAAGCAGCCTGACAGGGCCTTGAGCATAACCATTGTCAAACAACTGCCAGCTAATTTAGAAAAACAAAATCTCAAAAAGTATCAGAACATGTGGGCAGCGCAAGCAGGCGCAAGGGCGCGCGCAAGGGGCTTTTTATATGGTGTATATGGTGATTGGAGCTTAGGTTTTGGCAAACCCCCATATATATACCTCTTATTTTGTTGATCGGATATTTTAGTAGTGGATGTCACTGATGTCACTTCCGTAATATCAGGAGACCTCTAGAGTACGATGGGTTGCTTGGAAGACGTGCAAAAAAAAGTAGAAATGCCACGGATCCATTTGTCCGGTGGGCCGCTGGACACGCTATGTCCATTGAATCCGACCCATTGCTTGGAGGGATCCTTGTTTGCTCTTTCAAGACCATCCATTTCTCCCAGCTGTATCGAGTTGTGACTCAGGTTGATGACCTGCCCCCAAGAAGATTTGACCACGACACTCTGAAAGCGGATAGTCAACATGAAGCAGCCCTGATACACTGGGTTTGAGATTGTCTGAAAAGATTCTTGATGGGAGGGCAATTTTTTGATTCTGCTTTTTGTTATGTTTTTTGGATAGTTTTACTCGAAAGCACCAGCGAAGGGTTCTTCGTAAAGAACGGCTGGCAACCACAACTGTCAAATCATCATCATCATCATCATCATCATCATCATCATCATCATCATCATCATCCTCATCCTCTCATCTTCACCGTCTCACAATCAACATCAACATCATCATAATCGTCATCATCCTCATCCTCATCTTCATCCTCATCATCCATCACCAATGTGTAGAGATGCAGGTGATGCAACTGCTACAACACACACATACGTATGTGTATATATATATATATATCATTGTCGTCATCATCATCATAATCATCGTCATCATCCACATCATCGTCATCGTCATACAGGCGCAGGGATACAGGCGATGCAGTGTTTGGAAACCGGTATCGAGATTCAGGTGTTTGGATACAGGTGTTGAGATACAGGTGAAGGCACCTACAAAACCCACGCATACAACATCATACAACTACAACGTCGACATCTATCTAGTCTTTCGATTCTTGGGCGGTGGGTGGCCCGGCCGATGCCAACGAAACGTGACCCTCTGCAGAGATCGTGCCTGTCGGATGCGCAAGAACTGTGGTAATATGCAAATCGGCTTTACCTTTTCACGACCCTCTGCGGAGATCGTGCGTGTCGAGTGCTCAAACGTGAGGTGAAATGCAAATGTTGTTTGGCCGTGGTGAACCACTTTGTGGGGATTGTGCGTGTCGAGTGCTCCATTCAACGGCTTTTTCCTACATCTCCCAGAGCAGGGTCACCCAACAAAGAAACATATGTACTTATATCTATAATACGTATAATATATATATATATATATCTCTTTCTTCGTGGTACTCGCGGCGCAAATCACTTAGCTAAGACATCCCCTCTCTGACTCCACAACTTCCATCTACGTCAGCAGCTGTATTGCTGTGTCGACGACTCAGAGGAAAACTGGGTAGCAACGACAACCTGGTTGAACACCTGAGTTGTTCAGGCTCACTTTGGACCCGGTCAGAGCAGAACAACAGGTAGGCGCCTGTGTGTCTAGTTATGACTGAGGAGTCACTCCAGTCTATTTCCTGCAGGGACTATTCATGATTGTGAAAACTCCGTGTGAATACCGCAGGACGCGGACACTACGAATCTGCACGAGCCCAACAAGCCTAAGTCAGAGCCCAAAGAGCCGAATTCAGAGCCCAAAGCTCCGTCAGGAGTTCATCATCATCAAGGATTTCCGGTCGCTAGCAGCAGATTTTGTTTGGGCGTTTGCAAAGGATCCTCAATGGGCTTTAAGGTTCGCAGGAGGCTGAAAGGGTCTTTTGAAGGGCGAAGGTTTCCCAAGCTGTTGTTCGGAATCCTCAAGGGTCCGGGAGTTCCGCCTGGGAGGGTGCATCAGAGCTGAGTTCTTGATCGTGGCTAGCATTTCTTTAGCCAAGAGTCGCGGCATTCCCTGGGATGGATTGAGTTTGGTATGTCTCGGTGACCTCATTCACTTGGCACGACGCAATCACACCTCCAGGGCCTCCCGCACCGAGCAGCGGAAGCGCCAGCAGTGCTGCACCATCAGCTGCGGCCGTGGCACGGTCCAGTGCGCCACACTCGCCGACACGGAAGAACCGTTTGTGGGAGCTGATGGCCACTTGGATCAGGTGTTTTTTCGTTGTGTTCTAAGTATTTGCGGCATTTGTTTCTAACCCGAACGTTGCGATGTTTTAACACTTTTGTTTTTTGTAAATGCAAAAACGTTCGTTTGCAAGTAGATGGTGATGTGTTGCACGTGTGTTGGACGTGTTTGTCCGCGCTACTCACATGCCTGTATAGGATGTCCTTCTGGTTATTTTTGGACATACCGTCTTTCGGTTCAAACCACTGCGCTTCCCTGCTTCAATGTTTGGTATTGTCGTCCGTTGCTTCAGTCGTGGTTCCTCCTCCTGCTTCTCGTCGACACGGTCATTGCATAATTATGGTGGAGTGCCACTACACAAAGGCTCCCATCACTCCAGTTGTGGCCACAGGTGTATGCGACTAGATCAGCTAGATATGGCAATTTGCAGCTAGTATTTCGGTGTGTCTCCCAACCCACCTCCTTGACGTTCTTGAATTGCACGTGGTATCACTGCATTGCCTTCATATTTGCACGTGGTATGTATGTATTTTTGAGTTGTTGATGAGTCACTCGAACAAGGGTGTCGGCTCCAGGGCCGCCGTGCAATGTGTGTCACTTCTGTCGAACCCACAGCCGTGCTGAAACACTGTCAGGTTCAAAGTTCAAATGATTGAAGTGCCTGACTGTGTTGTTGGAAACATTTGTAGTTGCCAGTGCTTCTGCCTGCGTCCGCAGTGCGCAGGCAGGCTCAAGATGTTTATTCTTTAAACGTTCCAGCTGTCTTGGTATCATTCATGTACTGTAAACACATGTTTCTGACTGCGTAGCACTTGTTTTTATCTTGTTTTGAAATTGCTTCGACATGTTCGATACATGAACTCGAAGCAAGAGGTTCCAAAGTCGGTCACTGCAGAATGTCTTATTCTTCACCTTCAAGGGACGATTTCAGAAGTCCCAAACACGCCAATCTCGGTGCGAGATTTCTTCAACACCACACAACCGACACAAAAACCAAACACAGACCTGTTTCAAAATCCTCATCCTAAAAGCCAAGAAAGAGTGGTTTCATGATTTCATGCTTGTCCAGGTCCAGCATGTTCCGAACGCGCGACCCCATGGCGCCGTGCATCGCATCACACCATTGACACGTTGAGCATGTCATTCTCCCAAGGTGCATCATATTCACATCCACTCAAACCACAAAAAGTGATGACAGTTGCGCGGCGGGCTGCACTGCTCTTTTCATGCTGAATGTGCAGGTTGTCTTCTAAGCCGGTTGAGACTAGGAAGAGCTTGTGGAGGAGATAGGACATCAAGGTAATAGACAGAGACAATCATAAGATGTAATTAAAACCTATTGGAGCAATAGAAAAGCCTGTTGAGATCAGGGCGAAGTTCTGAGGGGAGCGTGTTGAAGCTCAAGTCTGCATATCTGATATCAATCACTCAAAGTGAGCACTTGGTGATGAGAGGCGGCAACCTTTCAAAATTCAAATCCAAACAGCTTTGACCGATAATGAGAACAAATCAATGCGGATGGCCAGGCAATAAGTGATGTCGGACAGAGGAAGATCAAGCTGATAATTTTTGTCATTGAATTGATATTGCAAATTGATAGTGGATAGTGGACAGCCTAAGACCTAAGATTGAGCTGTCAATTGTTGTCATTCGACATTGCACGTGGAGATTGGGCACGGGAAGATCGAACGATTTTGCATTTTGCAGTTTTTGAAAATTTGAATGTTGTTTACAGGTTTCGCCAAACAGTTTACTGTTGGGGTTCTCTCTTAGGAGAAAAGAAGCTGCCCACAATCTCTGGCCGCGCCGGTGAACACTGTGTACGGCCGTTCTCCTTCTGTCCTCTTCTTGTCCTCCTGTTGTCCCCTTGTTGTCCTTCTGCTGCTGTCTAGATGACAGCACGGCCGCATGAAGACATGACACTACCAAGCGCAATCAAAGGGTCCAAGGCGAGAAAACAATTTCCCACGTGCACACGCCTTGTGTGGCACCTAGTGGGAAAGTGCCAGCCGGCAAGCGGGAAGACCGCAGTGCCGCAGCGTGGCCACGTCGCAGCCTGTCTGTAAACATGACAACATGCCAGTGGACACTACAAAACGGTGAGGGACTAGCAAGACAACTCCAGAAAACAACCCCAGAAGCCGATGTCCTCTCCTTGTCCTCCTGTTGTCCTCTTTTTGCAGGGTTCTCTCGTAGGAAAACAGTTGTCCTTTTGGCGCTTTCCGGTCACAGCTTGTCCTTCTTTTGTCCTTTAGCTCTTGGTGTGTTCGTGTTGTTTTCCTTTCCTCATCCTTTGTCCTCTGCTGTCCTCCTCATGTCCTGCTCTGGTCCTTCTGTTGTCCTGTCGCTGTTGTGCTGTTTACGTTGCTTCCCAAGGAGGGGCTGGGGCTGGCCAACAACAATTCTTGCCGACTAAGCTGTTATGGGGTCTATGCTCTATCCCAAGCACACCCGCTCTCTTTATCAATCACTTTCAGCTCTCAGAGCCAAGCCAAAAGCCACCGCGCCTTTGTAACAACTACCGAGTTTGGTTTGTTTAGAGAGCATCCGAGCGTTGATGGCAAAATGTTGAAAATAGTTATTCGCCATGTCTTCAAGTGAGAGCATGCCAGAAAGCTTGGTCAACAGTACCTACGTTTTCATGCCAACATCTCATCGTTTCACTGTTCTTGGGGGGTTGTCGTTTGATGGCTTGACATGGGCTAGCAGTTTCAAAAGGACATCCCCAAAGATTGACCAGAAACCTGAAACCCTAATTTTCCAAGATTAACCACATGCTTTTCATTGCTGACACATCGCGGCATGTTTTCCTCCACAATGCTTTTCTTCATGAAACCTCAAACCAAAACTTCCTATCAAACCTCCAAAAGGGTCTATCCGTGCCATCCAAGGCCCGTGGCCGCGAGGACCGTTCCGCTGGGCTGCCCTGCTTGCAGGGTGGCTCTGCCTGGGCGTGCCTGGTGGGCGAGGGCCCTGAGACTCGTGCCTCACCTGGTACCCTGGAAGCACCGAAAAGCGCGGGAGGTGCAGTTTTGCACGACTGTTTTCGATATCTTTTGATTCTAGATACTTAGTGCTCCTAGATAGAGGAGAAGAAGACCCCAGTGCGAATCTCTGCAGATCAAGGGACTTCCCGACTAAGTAAAGAGCCGGTGATTTGAGGGAGAAGGGTGAGAAGGGTTGTGTTGGGGGGGGGAAACATGACCAAACCGGTTGCTCGAGGTTGCGGCCACTTGGCTTCTGTGGTGATTTGGTGAGTGACCTAGCCATTGATGGAGTGTCAGTCTCAAAATGATTATTGGCTGAGAATTTCACCCCTGTCTCTGATAAAGCCAGTTTCCATTGAAACTGCACCAGAAATGCCTAGTACATACCTTTGACACTAGAGTAAGAGTAGATGGTAATCTCGTTTTGGTTCATGTTTAGTTCAAAGGTGTTTAAAGTTTAAACTTCATCAAATCCCAAACATTGGAGTGTGTGCCACATTCCCACTGGCCACTCTGGGCTTCTCGTTCGCACTACCTTGCGTCATCCGAGGTGGTGAGGAGGGCGAGGTTGCAAATGGGAAAGATCGAACTGAGACTGGGAGCGAAGGTCGTACCACATGGGATCGTCAACGTGTCTAGCGTGTTGGGTGATTCTTGGGATTAGGGAGACAGGCGACTACCATGTGTTCTTCTGATGGGTCATCTCAAACGACATGCTTGAGCCTTCATGGTTTTCTCAAAAAGACCTGTCCCTCAAATGGAAGTGGTCATTGGCTCATATGGGGCTGGGTCAAAACTTGGAGGGCTGGTCCGGAGCTTGACCTCCCAGGCAGGCCAACCAAGGTCTGGCTTTGACCCAGAGCCTCCCTCCAACAGGTGCGCCACAGGCATCGTGTCAAACAGGCACCATCAGGCACCCACGCCCTTAGGGCGCCTGTTCCTTATGGCCTTAGGTTCTGTAGGATGGGATCTGGGGAAAACATGTTGTCTCAAGTGCTTTCTATTGGGATTGAAGATGAGGACACTCGTGGGTTGTGTTCAATATGAGAAGTGTGGCATATCTGTGTTTTCAAGATGAGAAGTGTAGCATTTCTGAACAGTTCTCAAATATACATGGTGTTTGGTGTTCACATGTGTTCACCAATCAATGTCGCCCATGGTGTCCGAGGACTGCGAGGCAATGTCGGCCATGTCAGAGTGTAGCACCGCGGACACGATCCCTCCATGGCCACCGTCCAATCCATCGGATGTTGCTGGGCCACCCTTTACGACCCACGTTCACACCGAAGTGAGTGACGAGGTGGTTATTTTCCCCTGTTTTTCCAGCCAAAACACTGTATACGTAATATACACCCCAAAAAATATATATGGAATTTTATATACTGTAGATAGATATGTAATATTATTGTATAGTGACGTGTCTCATTCAGCCCTGCATTGCATGTTCCAACATCATCATTTCAGCAATTGAGGTTATTATAGCTGAACGCATTGCCGCAGTGCTGATGGAACGGGGAAAAAGGTGACGCATTGACGCATTGCGCGTGTTCAGGAGTACAAAACACTCAGATGCTGGACTCATCGTCCCAGCTATAAGGTTTCCCTAACGCCCCGAACGGTCCGGCGAGCTGGTTGGATCTGGGACTTTGGACTCACCCAGGCTGTTGGCATATGGATGCTGATAGCGTGTCTCAACCCACGCTTGCATCATCATGCCTGGTTTGACTTTACTGGTGCCATGGAGAATGACGCAGGCATTGTCTGGGGTTCAGAAGCAAACGTACAACTTGTGTTGCCCCCTCAGCAAACATATGACTCGCTCAGAGAAACTCCACGAAAAACCTCGATGCCCGAGGTTTGCCGGACCTTTGGATCAAATGTTTCAGCATTTGCGAGAAGTGCGCCGAACAACAGTCTGGTGTGGCCCCGGAGGTCAGATGAAACAGCGAGTGATGTCAACTTCAAGTGACTTGTGGACCGCACACACGCTAGCATGTCACATTGTACTTCCAACTCTGATAGGAAATAGTCACGGGCCCATCATCGCGACATACTTTGGCAAGCAGTGCCGCAGGTTAAAGGACATCACCGCATCCTTGAATTGGATTCCTCGGGGGGATGTTAAAGGATGTTCAAGGTCTTTGTTGAGGACCGCTTGGGGATTTGCTTCAACGATCTCATCCAGCCACGACGCCTCACGATGCCTCACACCGCCGCGATTCGTTTGAGTAGGTCTCAGCTGACCCGGAGGTCTCAGCAATCCACTTTTTTCTTCTCACAGACCAGGGGCTGCGGCGCTCGGTGCACCGGCTCCATCAAAATTTCAATGTTTCGCCCTCGCAAGAGTTCTCCCACGCTCTGCTGTGTGTAATCGATGGACGCTCGGAGTCCAGTCATCTCCTCGATTCTTCCAAGAAAGCCCTGGTTGGCCGCCAGGTTGGCGCAGAGCCGGATCAGAGCCGGATTTCAGCAGTCCATTCAAAACCAACGGTTGCGCGTTCACAGCAAACAGGGTATCCGCTCTTTGGTCGTTTGTTCGCCATCAACCGTCATCATCCACAAATATGTGCAATCACAGTGAATCGGTTGACCCCATGTCTCAAGGTGTTGTAGTTTTGACCGGAATCATGCCAGAAGGTCTGTTAGGACTGCACACAGCCCTATGCTGCACCTATGACATCCACAAACACCTTAAACAAAAGCAAGGTAACACGACCCCGAATGACTCGCGTAGTCGTGGGTGTGGCACTTATGTCATCGTGAATCAATTCATGGTAATTCTCAGTGTTTTTTAGATGCATATCCTTTGTCTCAGTTCATGTTTCCGCATATTTCCACTCTATTTTGAACCTGTATATGCATTTACTTTGGGATTCACAAGCGCACCATTCCCTCCAACCCCCCCAAAAGTTGCATCATCAGTTTTCACGTTGAACGCACAGTGTTTGCGTCAGCAAGACCATCCGGCATGGCTGACGTCACTGACAAATCGCGAAAACGTAAGAGACCGACTCAACACAAACAAAGAGGCTGTGACATGCTGTGACCCTTGGTGGTATGTACATTGTTTTATAAATTCGTCACACACGGACAGCCAACACACTCACAAAAATTACCCATACTCCTCCAGACAATAGAAATCTAACACCCACCGGTCAGGGTCTTACTAATGTCCAGCGCAACTGTCCAAGTAAAAAATGTCCACCAGAAAAAAGTTCAACAACGGGGACGGAAAGAACAAAGACGAGTCACGACGAGTCAACCGAAGAGGAATCACAACGCACAGAGACACACACAACAACGAAGGGATAACGAACGCATTGAGCTTCAAAACCTGTGGTCAATGTACCGTGGCCCTCGAACTCAACAAGTCTCAACGTAGTTGGCCCCACCCCCCGTGCCCCCCGTCCCTTCCACAGCACGTCGAAACCACGACTGAAACGGAACATATGTTAGAACTGGCGGAACACGAACGCCTGCGCGAGTCACGAGAGGTCGTGACACCAAAAACAACATAGACTCATAGACCTTAAACTAAGTCACACCGGGATGCTGGACTTCTACCTCTCCTTTCACTTCGCGAGGTACGGCCCCTTGGTCAAGCTCCGGATCTTCGATGACGTGGTCTATGTCACTCGTTGTGTGGCGGGTTAAGAGGCCACAGGCGACTGATGTGACTGATAATCCTTCCGAGATTTTCGGGCTACCCAAGGGCTGTGGCCCGTGGCCGAACACGGAGAGCTCCCCAGACGAATCTTTAGCATAGAAAGGGACATTGAAATGGATGAAACCCTTTGAGATCAACCCAATTAGCAGCTGGACTGGGACTATAAAAAGTGGAAGACAGAAGTGTGTTTGGGTTTCCTCATGGCGCAGAAGACCCACGGTTATACTTAAACGACCCCTCACCGACCTGGCAAACGACCAAGGAAAGCAGCCAGACTGACGTGACATGATGTAGCTGATCTGACACAAACACTTCAGATCCAGTTCACATCACATGCAATGACGTGCAATGGATGTGCGGGATGATCGGCTCTTTGTGATGGTTTTAGTCAGGACCCTCACATAACATCACAAGATTGACCTGGACCTTAATCATTAATTAATACTAAATGGGCTTCTTCATGCTTCTTCCACAGAAACCACCTCTTGCGCTTTCTCCCCGCCGCCACCTGTTCCTCGTCCTCGGCCCCGCGTCCCGAGGTCTGTGCGGACCCCGAATCCTTCGAAGCGGTGACCCAGATCCCGGACAAGCGACTTCCCAAGGAGGTCGGCCCGAAGATGGGAGGTTCGGTACGACGGGGTACTGAATTGTTTGGGTAGGGTTCAGTGGATGGTATTGTTTCCGAGTTAGTTCCATTTGGAGGGTTGTGATGTATTGTTTCTGGCCTTAGAAGTCGGCTTCAAAGAATTGAACTTTCCAGGAAGCCATGCACGCTCGGATCGTGTTGCCCAGGCCTCATACTCCTCTTGCACTCCAGGTCTTTGGCTGCAAAGCCCTGGCGAACCAAGGGGTGTTCATCGCTGATGGACAGCGTTGGGAGCGCCTTTGACATGAAGGATCTGTGCGAGTTGGGTGTTAAACGGGTGAGTTTGAACTCGCACTCGGTGAGTCCTGTACTTAAAGTGTGCCGAGCAAAACCCCAATGACCCCAATGGGATGGTCTGAAAAGGATTCGACTCGTTTAATTACTGCAGTACAAGCCCCGCTGATTCCCCGTTTATCGCATTTGAATTCGACTTGTCACACTATTCGTTTCGTGACAGTTCGCTGCCATGACTCTGGGCAAATTAAGGCGAGCTCAACTGACGAGGTACGAGGTAGAGTAATTTCAAAACGAAAATAAGCGAGGTAAGTCCAGCAACAGCAGCAGCACAGAGGGTTTGAGCTTGTAAGGGCCACTGCTGGGCGTAGCTTCCAGGAGCTACAGGGACTCCACTCACCATGCCACACAGAAGCCCCAAGAATACCAAAAACAAAAACAACCTATTTTTAAGAAATAGGCCCGATTTTTGTCCCAAGCATGCTTGAAGGGATTGGGCCTTGTAGAGGCCACTGCTGGGTGTAGTTTCCAGGAGCTACAGGGGATCCACTCACCATGCCACACAGAAGCTCCAAGAATACCAAAAACCAAAAAACGATCTATTTTTAAGAAATAGGCCCGATTTTTGTCTCAAGCATGCTTGAAGGGATTGGGGCTTGTAGAGGCCACTGCTGGGTGTAGTTTCCAGGAGCTACAGGGGGTCCACTCACCATGCCACACAGAAGCCCCCCAAAATACCAAAAACCAAAAAACAACCTATTTTTAAGAAATAGGCCTGACTTTATTTTCGGTGTTTGAAGTTGAAGGGAACCGGCAAGGGAAAGAGCCAACCGAATACTACCACAGGGGGAGTTGAACAGATAACGTTTCGATTGCGAAGTGTGGTTATTCGACCGGGCTAAACTGACACTTCTCATGAGGACAATGCCCAAACCACGCAGACAGAAGACCATGCAGAGAAGCCCCAAGAAGACCAAAGACAAAAAAACAACCCACTTTTAAGAAATAGGCACGATTTTTGTCCCAAGCATGCTTGAAGGGATTGGGGCTTGTAGAGGCCACTGCTGGGTGTAGCTTCCGGGAGCTGCAGGGGATCCACGCACCACGCCACGCAGAAGCCCCAAAAACACCAAAAACCAAAAAACGATCTATTTTTAAGAAATAGGCCCGATTTTTGTCCCAAGCATGCTTGAAGGGATTGGGCCTTGTAGAGGCCACTGCTGGGTGTAGTTTCCAGGAGCTACAGGGGATCCACTCACCATGGCACACAGAAGCTCCAAGAATACCAAAAACAAAAAAACAACCTATTTTTAAGAAATAGGCCCGATTTTGACCCAAGCATGCTTGAAGGGATTGGGGCTTGTAGGGGCCACTGTTGGGTGTAGTTTCCAGGAGCTACAGGGATTCTTCCACCCACCATGCAGGGCAGAGAGCCCCAATAATCCCAAAGACAAAAAAAAAGCCTATTGTCAAGAAATAGGCCCGATTACTAGTTTGCACGTGCAGGAAGCCATGGCAGGCATTCAGGCCCCCCCCACCAAATGCAGACGAGGTGAGTGAAATTATTGAAATTAAGCGAGGCGAGGTGAATAATTTCAAAACATGAAATTAAGACGAGGTACGAGGTGAACGAAATTAATGAAACTAATTTAATTCACTCAGATGACTGGATGGAGGCCAAAGCGAAGCTGACCTGGCAGACTCGCCAGCATTCACCCAAGGAACAACATGTGATCTGGGTTTGATGGATCTGAGGGATGGCGAAGATGGTGAAGACCACTGACTGTGTAGTCCATGATTGATTTGGATGGCCAGGTGGGGAAAGTCAAAGAAACCGTTGAAGCAAACCCACCAACTTTGACCATGCCCACCATGCCTCATTTTGTGATTCCGGGCAGTTGGTTTTGGGAAGGACCCACTCAGGCCCACTGTCATCATTTCCCCAGGTTCGCCCGGCATGCGCTGCAGGCTGCGGAACAGATTTGATTTGTTTGTGTGCACTATTGCTTTCGTCAAACATCTCCGAAAACGGTCCGTCAAACATTGAAAAGCCAGTTCTGCTTTGTTCCCAAGAAGATCCTGCGTCCATTTTCACCGTTGCCCCGCCAAATCCCCCCCCTCTCCACCTTTGCCCCGCGAGGCGCAGCTGACTCCGGAGGCCATCGACGAGCTGGTGCCCATCTTTGCTGAGCGATGCCACCAGCTCGAGGCGGCGTGGGCAGGGGTCAACACCCAAGACCCAGCTGTGGGCAAGAATCTCGTTGAACATCAGTGAAACATGTCCTGTCATGTCATGTCATGAAACATGTCTTTTTGGAGGGAAGACAAGATAAACCACCGTTCTCAGACCTCCACGGTCGAGTGGCTGAGCCTAAAGCTCACCAGAAGGCACCCGTCCTTTTTGCACAGCAATCGATCTATATCAATCTTAACGAATCCCCGTCTGAAGCAATGCAATTTGCCATACCCCTATACTCCTAGAAAGCTCAGAAAGTAGATGAACACCCATCAATTGGAGAGGTGTTCCTCATTTTGCGACCTAGGCCCTAGGCAAAGGGCTACAGCTGGGTCTTTTGACCAGGACAGGAAGGTCCTCTTTCCATAGACTTACAGAACCTGTCTGAGTTGAGTAGGTCAAAGACCCAGCTTACTCAGTTTGACAGCTAGTAGGTCCAAGAGCTTTTGCATGTTTTTGCGAGTCGTAGAGCGACCCATCTCTTCGAACATCTTGGAACGAGTCCAAACCACAATCTCGAGGCGGTGATCAGTGCCAATCCCGAGCAGATCGACATTTTTGAATCTTGGCCTCCGCTCGGGATATCGAAGGATATCGAAGGCGGCGAGGGGCGGGAATCGAAGGGTGGATGAAGCTTCCAGAGGTTTGTGAAGGATCCCTGACACTGTTTTGTTATTTATGTTCTTTTTGCAGATCTTTTTTACATATATATAGTATTATATAGTTATATATGATTATGTATTTTTTGTTTCGTTCCCACTCTTGAAACAGACTGCAATTTTTAGAAAGCATCGGAAATCCCAAGAACACCTCAAACTCCACGTCACAGGTTTGAATAGGTGAACCTTCCGCGGTATTCTCTATTGTAACTGGGGGCCCTTTGGTCAGCCGGCCATTTGCTTTGGTTCAACCTTGGTTCAACCTACTGTACATGCCGATTTCTTCCTTCGACTGTATTGGTTTGTGATGTTCAATATGTGAATGTGAAGAATTTCAAGCGGAACCTCGACTATGACTAGGAATCAAACGGTTGAGATGAGACACTCCTCTTGACCCAAGGCTTGGGTAGAGAAGGTCACCATGGACACCATTTGCAATGCCACTCGACTGGTCACGAGTCACGGGTCACGAACCCGTCGGCTCACGAAACGGGCTTTGTAGCCAAGATTTGCGTTGACCATGGTTTGTCAGCCTGAGATCGTCGATGACATGTAGGGGTGAAGGAAGACCTCCTAGGCCTACAGGCCTAGCTTATCCTTGTAATTACGTGATTTGCATCTATCTCATTGCAACTAGGCAGTTGTCTAAGAACCACGACGATTCTATGATGGCAAGCTGTCAAGGTACATGACAAACATAGAGACGAAGCTTTACTTCCCATCTACGAGAATGGGATTGATGCCAAGTGCAGTCCATTCCTCCACCCATCTTCCATCGCAGGTGGGATTTGGCCATGACTTGAAATGCATGGAATCGGCAGAGCCTTTGTCGGCAGAGCTCCGGAAGACATGCGTGACAAATCTGGATGTCTGTATGTATTGATCGCTTCGGTTGGGGATCAGCACAGATGCAGATTCAATCCAAGCAGACAATTTCCGGTACCTGGAAGGTGGGACACCCGGTGTTTGTTCGTCTAATGAAGCTTTAATGCACGACCTACTTTCTGAAACTGGTAATTGCTTGGGTTTGAGGGACTGAGGGTATCCTGCTCCGTGATGCTCCAGAGAATTCTGCAAGACACTTGGGCGGCTGGAAGACTGGCTGTGTGGCTAGGTTCAGATTCCATGATTGTTTCAGGAGCCCTTTGTGAACATCGATTCTCAGATGTCAAAGGAGGTTGGCAAATCACGGGGCTTTCCTCTGGTGGGACAGGTTCATGGAAACGGCGAAAAGAAGATTTGGTGTAAAGCCCAAGCTCTTGCACTCTGGACCCATTATCACCTCTTTACAACCTCTGGGCCCAGACAATCGGGATCAACAGTGGACATTGTCAAACTGTCCGTTTGTCCCTGAGGAGATGCCTCCCCTTCTTCCACTCTTCGAAGAGGTCCTCGAAATCAGTACTTGGCCTGGAGTGGGTTGGCTTCGCACCGAAGACTCATCACATACAGCCCTGACAATTCAATACATAAAGGCTCCCCCAGTGGCTACCCCTCAGACTGAGACAAACAATCAAACAAATCGCAAAAAAGGCAAAATTGATTGATGCGTCAGAAGATGAAGACTTCATCTCTTTTCTGCAGGGTTGCAACCTGTGATTTGAGACAGGGACCGCTCACCTCGCCCGGGACGTCCGGGGGGACTTCCACAGCCGAGGTATCAACTCCAGCCTGTATGGTGCTTTTGCCAGCCGGCCGCAGACAAGAGCGAGGAAACTTTCCTTTTGGACGAGCGCTCCAGTATCCAAGAGGTTGACAGTGAAAACACGTCGAAAAACCTTGTTGACCTTGGCGCATAGAAGAAAGGGGCCTTTTGAAGCGGTTTCTGAGCATTTCGCTATTTTACTTTCGTCTTGATGGAAGAGTCCAAAGTAGAAAGTGAGATGGAAGCCCCGTGGGTCACACAAAGGTGTTGTGTTGTGACTTTTGTTGTGCAAAAGTGTAGGTATTCATGGAGACCATGAGATCATCCGGAACTGGCCTCATGATGGCGGCCTCATGGGCCGTCTTGAATCCGATTGGGGGACTGTTGGTATGCTAGGAGCAAAGGGCATCGCTACTAGGAACAAGGACGCTACTAGGGGCTCCTGGCCTTACTACTAGGAACAAAAACGCTACTAGGAGTCGCTACTAGGAACAAAAACGGTACTAGGAGCAAAGGGCATCGCTTCTAGGAACAAGGACGCTACTAGGAGCAAAGGGCATCGCTACTAGGAACAAGCACGCTACTAGGGGCTCCTGGCCTTACTACTAGGAACAAGAACGCTACTAGGAGCAAAGGGCATCGCTACTAGGAACAGGGACGCTACTAGGGGCTCCTGGCTTTACTACTAGGAACAAGGACGCTACTAGGAGCAAAGGGCACCGCTACGTTCCTATTTTGAAACAACCCAAGTTGGCCCTGACCACGCCCAGGATCTGCTTGGGACACGGAAGCGATGGTTCGAGGGGCCTCTTGGATCTGGCAGTGCCGTTGTGATGGGGTGCGAGGGGTTAAGAATCGCACCTGGCCTCATCACTGTGCAGCGGATGGCGATTCTCGTTTCTGGGATCAGCAAACGAGCAAGCACAAGCAAGTTGAGCTGCCGCCGCTGAACTTTCTGGAGGCCTATTGCTCTGATTTTGCTTTCCCTAAGTGCTGTGTAGTAGGACTGCTCGGACATTTCAAGCAATGCGAAATTGGTTTCTTGTGGCTCCCATGGAGTAACCTCTTGGGTGGTCTATTATTGAAGAGACACATATCCAACATGGGAAGATGTCCAATTGATAGGCCATTCTCTCCATATATTTGATGTCCAGCAACAAGGAGACCAACCTTGGGAACATGGGAACTGGCAAATCCAGCAATTGAGGATTACCATTCCAATGAAGGCGGGTGGATGTAGCTCCAACGAAGAGTCCGCCACAGTCCGATATACACTTCTTTCAAAGCTTCCATTTCACTCCAAAGACGCAGTGTCATGGGCCAGTGATCTAGGCCAGAATACTCGTGGGGATGATGGAGTTCTTGATCCTATGTCCACCGTGACTTCCCAAAGAATCTGAACCGAGGCCAATCCCAACAGGTTTACAATTCCACCAGGTGCGGCGTGGTGCGGTGGAAACGGTGCTTCGAGGGTGCCACAGCAAGGCAGCTGAGCAAGTTGGATGGCATGTTGGATGAGATCATTGAGGCGACCAGGCGAGGATTCCGAGTACGTCAACCACAGGGCGGGGGAGAAGAGGCCATGAAGGCCTTCATGCCTCCCAACAAGTCATGGAGAAACCATGCATTCCGCAGGTTCCTGCGATTCATCAGTCCTAGACCGGCACAGACTCTTTGCCACACACACACACACTTCACTACATACGCAAGGATCACTACCTTCGGTTCTGATTCTCGGGAAGGATTCGCCAAACAAACTGGAGGTGCTCCTTGACAATCTTCAATGCAAGAGCTGAGACTTTGACTCAGCTTTGACGCAGGCATCGGATGTGCCCACTTGTTGACTTTTGCCTTATCAACATATGCAGAACACTGACGTCACAAATCAGATGATCAGGTTTCCAATTTCTGAAGGTTCCCTTAGAGTCCTCACCAAGCTCTGGCTGTTCATTGTGTGATGGGAGAGTCAAGCGGGCCGACCAGCAACATTTATATATCTAATAAATACCGAATACCCTTCATGATCCATAATCATAATATACAATAATCCTTCATCATCTTACTGATATTTAACAATGATGCAGATCAATGTCTTCGACCACGCATGACTGGGGATATTTTTTCTGTCTTTGTTTTCACGGAACGACCAGTCGCTCAACGGCCAGTTGTGGGTCGACGGCGCTTGCCACGTCGCTGTGATAAGTTGTGATCAGACCCCATGTGACTTGCTGAGCCGGAGGAAGGACAATAGCCCCTAGTAGCGTCCTTGCTCCTAGTAGTACGGCCAGGAGCCCCTAGTAGCTTCTTGTTCCTAGTAGCCCTGGAATGTTCTGGTCTTCAAGTTCGAAACTCTACATTACATAGACACGGGTAGTAAGATGTAGTATACTCTCTCCAGAACTTACGAGGAAGCGGTTCTCCTATCACCTTCTATGTTTAGCATTTTACTGGAGGGTCTGCATGTTATTATATGTTGGTGTTGGGTAAGACTTCTTCCTCGTAAGTTTGACACGGGGATGTACATGGTCACCAACTTCCTCGTAAACAGCGTCCTCACCGAGATTTACTTCCTGGTAAGTTCTGAGGAGTGTATATATACAGGTAGAAAATGTATCACAAGTTGACAGAGACGGAAGTGTATGGTACATGCACCCATCCCAAACACATGCATTGAGATAGCTGCTCAGCGCAACCGTCAGGGAAGGTCGAGGCTCTGGATCCGAGAACAGCCTGTTGCTTGGGATGGGTGGTCAGATCAGAGAATGGATGGGTAGAGGCTTCGGATCCAAGCAGAGACACATGGAGACACACCACAAGGCCCTAGGTCCAAGTACGGTGCTCTGCCACTTGGAACGCCAAGTTTGCTCAACATCCTTCGACTAGGCTGAAGACGCCATTCTTTTGTTGTCCTTCCTGTTTCCTGGGATCGGCGACACGGTTGTGAATGGATCGCTAGGCACCATCCAGCTGGACCATGAATGTAGCTGGCCATCTGGATAATCGATGATGATCCACTTCCATTCTTAGTAGATGCAAACATGAAACACATGTAGAATTCCTCTTGCAGATGGATAAGGTGGCACATCGAAACATCTACTGGGAACATGGGACAGGGACACCTGCCCGCAGCCTTGGGCGCAAGCTTCAGTAGATCCTTCCGCGATGTAGCTCAAACTCCATACAGTACATACCCTTTGCATCTTTTTGCCAAAGGTGTGGCAATCTCACTGAGGTGAACCCCAATTTCGGAAGATCCACCTTCAATCAGCGACCTGCCAGAAACTTCCTCCCAAGAAACAGAGGAGCCCGCACCTCCGCGATGCATCCGCGCTCGCCACCAAGGCTGTCTCATCTCATCAATGCCAAGTGTCCCCTGACGCAGCGGCACTTCACCCAGTCTGAGCTTCGAGATCAGCTGCTTACCATGCTCCTTGGGTGTATGCACACGTTTGCGTTCGGGAAAACGAGGGTGCGATGCGCTGAGTAAGTCGTTGGAAAGTTGATGGTCAATGATGGTCAATGCCAAAGCCCAGCCATCCACGTATTATAAGTAGAAACATCTAGAAACGCTTTCCAACGAACCGCCACCATTCACGTCCTTCATTCTCCTCGGAATGACCAGGTTGGTCGCTGGGCACAAGACGACAACGCTTCTCTTGACTTGGTCCTTGCATCGAGGAAGCAAGAGCTCTCATCAAGCGAGCAGGGCAGGCTGTGTGAGAATGTTTGGACTGCTTTGCTAGCCAGCGCTAGCTGCAATTAGCTTGAAGAAAGAAGGTCGAACTTGAGAGGAGAATCTAACGATGTTGATCAGAACTATCCTCCAGTCTGGGGCTTTGGAGGCGTGCCAACTTGACAAATGGCCGCCAGGTTCAGGTTGAATCCCTCCAATAAATAGCCTTGAACCCAACCTGAGAGGATTGGAACTGGAGCCCCAAGTGTCCCATAAAACCCAGGAACTAAATGATTGGTGCGAGCGCTTCTTCAAGCTCCCCCCCCTCGGGCAGGGGGAGCTTTCTTGAAGAAGCCTGAGCTATCCTGCGTCCAGTAGCTAGGAGCGTACAAGTTTGCCGTTCATTGATACTTAATTTACGTAGCATACTTCATCAAGGAGGCAGGGCCTCAGGCAAAAAACAGATTGGGGATTGACTTCCTTCACCCCGTCCACGTACTTCTTGGTCAGTGGTACCTGAGGAGTTGGATGGGTGTTGAGTCTTCTGCGTTTCAACATGTGGAGGGCCCAAGCTCATTTGGGGCACCGAGATCCATAGAACAATCATGAAGAATCTGAACAGCTCATTTGGATCAAAGACGTGGATCCTCTAAGTGTGGTTTTCGGAACTTCACAGCAACATGTGGCCGCATCCTTGAACTCGGCGAATTCGGCGGCCCATGTTTCAATGGGGGAACAGGCTAAAAGCATCCAAAAGCCACAATGCCAGGCACTGTCAAGGCAGGAAGGGCACTGCCAAGGTGCCTCTCCCAGTGGTTCTCCCTGGTTCCACCGAGGTATCACATCGCACGGAACCCGAAGATCGAGAAGTCTCTCGGCTGTTGGGCGGACTTCGTGGTGGAGGGATCTGTG
This sequence comes from Durusdinium trenchii, assembly GCA_963970005.1. Taxonomy (NCBI): domain Eukaryota; class Dinophyceae; order Suessiales; family Symbiodiniaceae; genus Durusdinium; species Durusdinium trenchii. The sequence continues at coordinate 288,199 of CAXAMN010024461.1, read as the reverse complement.
CGTCTCACCGAGGCGGTTGGTAGAGCCTCAAGGTGCCCAACAGGAGACTCCAATAGAGGCTGCTAGCCAGCCCGTAGGCGGGATACGACAGATCAACCGATCAACTCATGTCCGGCATGTTGGATGTCCGGCAGACCTCGGTGAGTTCCTACCAAGACCTTGCCCCCGTGAACAACATGCCAAAGCAAACCTGTGAAAGATGAATGTCATCTACAAGCTTGGTATCTAAATTCACCCAAAATCAACACGACTCCCCAAGATTCCCCAAGGATTTCACCCTTATCCTTCAGCTATTGCAAATTGATTTTGGGCCCTGTGCTGCACTTGCCATTGCCATTGTGGGTTCCTCCGGTCACTCCTGTCCCTAGTGCATCTACTGCCGACTGATTGCATGGAGGGCTGCAGCTCCAGTGCTTCGGATACGGGAACAGACAAATCGGCGGACCTGTCATCCGGGTCCGTTTGTTTGTGGGTCCAAATGAAGACGCAAACCTCTTGTCCTGAGGAAGTGCTTTGCTGAGCTGCGGCAGGCCATGCCGGGCTGTATGTACTTGTTGGAAGTCCATGTGGCCGTGACGGGACTGGAGATCCTTCAACTTTCATGCAGCTTTGTTGGTGAACCAAGATTACTTAATTGATGATGCTGTTGCTGCTGGTGGTGGTGGGGGTGGTGGGGGCGACGATGATGCTGATGATGGACGGTGACGGGTGACGATGACACATTTCGATTCTTGATGCTTCCGAACTCTCAGAAGATCTCAGTGCCTCGGGCCAGGGAATCTACTCTTGCCATTGCCTTGCCTGTGGATTCCACTTTTGGTCATTGACGCTACGGGCTGAAGGCCGGACCGCCAAAAAGGCCTAAGGTCCACGCCATCAGTGACTCGATGACCTCAGGAAAAAAAGAACGAAAGAATGACGATGATGATGAGGATGGTGGTGATGGTGCTGGTGCTGGTGCTGCTGCTGCTGCTGATGATGATGATGATGATGACGATGATGATGATGAAGGACAAACAAAACGGATTGCCGTTTATTGTTTTGGGCAATAGGCCGGACTTGATGCATTGCAATCTCAGCAGTGTTTTGGCAATAGGCACTACATGGCTTTTTTGGGCCTAAGTCAGGGCTCCATCATAGTGAACATGATGCAGGTCACGGAGAATGAAGGCAGACAGCTCCTTAGGACATGGCCATGCCATTGCGCATCGGTCCTCCGCGCATTTGTCAGTCGAGTCCAGAGGCTGCAGCAAACCAACCTCGACGCAGTGTTGGTCCAGACTTGGGTGAAGTTCCACAATCTGATCCAGGACGAGAGGCAAGCCAGGGCTACGATTTTCCGTTCCTGCAATGGAACTAGGGCGACAGATGGAGATCAACCGGGACTACTCCCCACTCAGCTTTCCCCACTCTCACTCAGCTGACCACAACGCGGACCTTGCTGCAGTAACGCAGCCTGATCGTGCCCAGAAGGGAATGACAACAGTCAGAAGTCAGAATCCGGCAGTCGTTCTCAGGACTTAGCCTTTGAGCCGCATCGGCCCAGCCACTCTACAGCGGTCCGTCTTGTCCAGTCTACTGGACAAGATGTTCGGGAACGTGTGACTGGCTATGGTGGTGGAACGCCCGTAGAAGGTACTGTTTTTGTTCAACAATACTCAACAACTTTACTTTGGGCCAGTGAGCCTTGCCCTGCCCTGATGGGCTCATGGGATCGACCAATTCAGCGGGATGAAGTTGTGGATTTCTTCCTCCCATTGATGATCCCTCCTTCCACAGTGGTCTTTGGGAATCGCGCGTTAAAGCTGAAGGTCGAATCCACACCGTGGACTGTAGCTCCTGGTGCACATATTTGCGCGAGCGACCAGAAAATGGTGACATGGGCTGCAGGATCTGGTCTTGGTCCCTGGAATCCCTGCAGTGAAGTAGGCCCCGTCACGTTTCTGACTGGAACCGATGCTCACTAATCTGAAGCGTCTCGATGCTTGCCTAGCAGGCTGCCATCGATGTCCGGCTCCATTGTCGATCGGCCTGGTGTGTGTCAACATCTCACTTTCATTTGCTGTGACATGTGGCCGTCGAGTCTCCTGCAGCACTTGCCCATCCGGACTTATGCGAGCCATGAGTGAAGGCTTGATGTGTCAATTCATGCGACGTGCGAATGCTTCATCGGGGGGCTCAACAAGTAGAGCAAGCTCAGAATGCATCCCTGAACTCGCCTTGCAATTAGCCCAGTCCTTCAAAAGCTACCTTTTGAAGCAGCGGGCGTCGCGGGAAAAGCCGATCATGAGAATGACGAAGAAGAAGGAGAAGAAGGAGAAGAAGAAGAAGAAGAAAAATACTAAAAAGAACACATGATCGTGATGATGCCTTGTTCCACTTGGATGCCTACAGGAACACCTGGGAGATTGTGTCCCCCCGCTCCCACGACATTTTTCATTTGGGCTTGTGAAGAGTGAAGGCGGAAAGGCTTTCTGACTTCTCGTTTGTTTACGTCGAACGTTGCCGCCCGTTTTGGTCTTCAAGAGAACCCATCTTGTGGTGTGTTCAGTGTCTAACAGTCTAACGCGACTTCAACCGTTGCTGGTTGGTGTGCGTGGCTGAACTGGTGAAGATCCCTGCGATCGGCCATGTGCAGAGGTCTTCGAGAATGACATGAACAGAATGCCCACGGGCAACGACCTCAGGCGGGGCTGAACGTGTTTCCCCTTTCAGAGGTCAAATTCCTAAGGATAGATGAGGACAGGTTTATGCGAGGCTCCTGAAATTCTTCCCAGAAGATGCAAGGAACGAATAATCTATATACTTTTTCCTATTTATTTTTTCTGAGGCTCGTATGAAACACTTGAAGCAAGTGGCCGCTAAAATCGCCAAACTAGGAAGATCCACTGATTTCTCTAGACTTGTCTATGACATGCTGCTGCTGCTGGTGGTGGTGGTGGCGGTGCGCAAGACATGTTCGAACCCTGAAAAATAAAAGGACCGGAAAACCCCACATGTTAAGCTTGTAAGAACTATCACCGAGAAGTAGAGACTGATGAAAAAGAGGACGGATGAGTGGTGTGATGAGTGGTGTATGAAGAGTGGTGTGTGACGAGTGGTGTAAGATGAGTGGTGTGTGATGAGTGGTGTAAGACGAGTGGTGTGTGATGAGTGGTGTGTGATGAGTGGTGTGTGATGAGTGGTGCGTGATGAGTGGTGCGTGATGAGTGGTGTAAGATGAGTGGTGTGTGATGAGTGGTGTGTGATGAGTGGTGTGTGATGAGTGGTGTGAGATGCATGGTGTGTGATGAGAGGTGTGTGTTGAGTGGTGTATGATGAGTGGTGTGTGATGAGTGGTGTGTGGCGATTGGTGCGTGATGAGTGTTGTGTGATGAGTGGTGTGTGATGAGTGGTGGTGTGTACTGCCCCTGCCACGAAATCTACACAGGTTCACCAAGTGCTGTGCCTGCCACGAAATCTGCACTCCAGGTTCACAAACATGCTGTGCCTGCCACGAAATCTGCACGACAGGCAACCACGCGTCCACCCCGTCCTCCTGAAGGCTCTGTGCACTGCGCCTGCCACGAAATCTGCGCTCCAGGTTCACAAAGTGCTGTGCCTACCAGGAAATCTACACTCCAGGTTCACGAAGTGCTGCGCCTGCCACGAAATCTGCACGGCAGGCAGCCGTGGCCCAGCGGCGACCACGCGTCCTGTACTGCGCCTGCCACGAAATCTGCGCTCCAGGTTCGCAGAGTGCTGCGCCTGCCACAAAATCTGCACGACAGGCAGCCGCGGTCCACGGCAACCACGCGTCCATCCGGTCCTCGTGCAGACTCTGTGTACTGCGCCTGCCACGAAATCTGCACTCCACGTTCACAAAGTGCTGTGCCTGCCACGAAATCTGCGCGACAGGCAGCCGCGGCCCAGCGGCGACCAAGTCCTCCTGAAGGCTCTGTGTACTGCGTCTGCCACGAAATCTGCACTCCAGCTTCACCAAGGGCTGTGCCTACCACGAAATCTGCGCTTTAGGTTCACAAAGTGCTGTGCCTGCCACGAACTCTGTCCTCCTGAAGGCTCTGTGCACTGCACCTGGGTGGTGTAAGATAGGTGGTGTGTGTAAGATGAGTGGTGTAAGATGTGTGGTGTAAAATGAGTGGTGTAAGATGGGTGGTGTAAGATAGGTGGTGTGGGATGAGTGGTCGATGAGTGGTGTAATATGGGTAGTGTAAGATGAGTGGTGTAAGATGGGTGGTGTGAGATGAGTGGTGTAAGATGAGTGGTGTAAGATGGGTGGTGTGAGATGGGTGGTGTAAGATGGTAGTGTAAGATGAGTGGTGTAAGATGGGTGGAGTCAGATGAGTGGTGTAAGACGAGTGGTGTAAGATGGGTGGTGTAGGATAGGTGGTGTGAGATGATTGGTGTGAGATGAGTGGTCTGAGATGGGTGGTGTAAGATGAGTGGTGTAAGATGGGTAGTGT
>CAXAMN010024461.1:247850-268381 GCA_963970005.1 Durusdinium trenchii | reverse complement strand
AGGACATCGCTACTAGGATCAAGGACGCTACTAGGAGCAAAGGACATCGCTACTAGGAGCAAGGACGCTACTAGGAGCAAAGGGCATCGCTACTAGGAGCAAGGACGCTACTATAGGGGCTCCTGGCATCGACACTAGGATAAAGGACGCTACTAGGAGCAAAGGGCATCGCTACTGGGAGCAAGGACGCTACTAGGGGCTCCTGGCATCGCTACTAGGAACAAGGACGATATTAGGAGCAAAGGGCATCGCTACTAGTAGGAGCAAGGACGCTACTAGGAGCAAAGGGCATCGCTACTAGGAACAAGGACGCTACTAGGAGCAAAGGGCATCACTACTAGGAGCAAGGACGCTACTAGGGGCTCCTGGCATCGCTACTAGGAACATGAGGAGTGCCCCTGGATCCCCACCGCTGTTTGCTTGGTGCGCTGCGAATCCGACTGTTCCGGTGTGCCGTGTGGACTCGTTCTGCCTTCAAAGGGCCGTGTGGAGGGGAAAGCACGGGAACGCTTGAATCTTGTTGGGGGGAGTGACCTGGGCATTGAAGTAGGTCATCTGTGGTCAACTTCAGTTGCCCAAAGTCCTGAGGAAGAACCCCAAAAGGTTGGTGCAAACGATGTATACTTCGACAAAGTACGCCTTGTAGGCTAAGCACTTCTTGAGTAAGAGAGATCTTTTATGGTTGTAAGATGTTGTAAGTACTTATATACCCAGGCCATGTCCCAACTTGGGTTGTACTTCCCCAGTATGAGCCACTGCTTGGTTCTACCCGGACTGCCGGTCAGTCTCGCCCGGCCCCGTCGCCAGGGGTGGCGGGGTGTGGTTGCAATTCACCGGCCGCGACTACGACGAACCAGAGGACGTGATGTCCATGCATCCCACCCACGGTGCGCCGGTAGAGAGACCGAGCAAACCACGGCGTCGCGATGCGTCGCGATGCGTCGCGACGCGTCTATTGGGACCACGCGTCGTTATGGAAATGAGGACTTGCAGTTTGGTTTAAGAGTTTTAAGATTTTTCAGAATGAAGAGACGACGTGGTGGGGTTGAAGGAGTCGGCTCAATGTCATGGTTGGGCTATTTTAAGTAGCTTGAAAATACCTTACATTACTGTCATTAAGTTAATGAGTCTATAACAATCAATAGTAATCAATAGTAACTGTAATACATTTTGCTGCGTCAACGTGGTTTGTCGCTGTTAGATGCTTTTAGCCGTCCAGACACATCGACCGGCTGTTCAGTCTACTTAAGTAGGTACTGCAAAAGCGGCACTAGGAGCATTAGGTAAGGCAGGAGCAACCAATTGCAAACTTGCAAACCATAGCCGACTTATCGGCTACTTCTCGGTTCTGGGTCTCGAGGGTTGCGTGTACAGCTGGAGGGACGTGCCTCTCAGCCTATCATAGCACGTCCTTCCTTTGACCCACATGGCCGGTAGAACTTGACATGGGGTTGCAGTTGCAGCAAGCTTTGGTATCTTTTGAGCTCACGAGATTCTGCTGCGGCACAGCACACATCAGCGCACAAATTTCGTGGCGGTTTGATTTCTGCCGCGCTCCGCGAGTGCCATCGAATGCCTCCGGTATGGAGCTCTTGAGTGTGCTGGGCAGCTTGTTGAGTGGCTTGGATATTTTGGATTGAATTTCACAATGGAGCATATGGAGGATGGAAGATCAATGCCATTGTGCTTTGAGCTGATGATCAAAGACAGAGACGACCATTCTTTTAGGCTTGGTGGCGTTCCTGATTTGGTGACTTGGTGTTAGAACAACACCACGCTTGTGTCATTGCTTAGAAGGAACGCTTTGAGCGAGGTGTTTGTGCATCCGTGGCTTTTGGGAGCATCCTTTGCCCCCGATCACCGTTTGCAAAGCCGAGTGCGGCAGCGCCGCCATTAAATTTCACGCCGGATTGGATTGAGCTATAGCTTCGCAATTTGCACGTCCTGAGCCACACAGCCACACCCACATCTGGATGCCCGCAGTTAGGTCAAAGAGCTGGGTGCTGACCGTTGATGTCCCAGTTTGAGAGAGGATGTGATATGTTTCCGCCGTGTCATAGCCGCTTCTGCGCGAAAAGCGGGGTGCCGCTGCCGTCTGGGCCGTTCTTTGATTCCCTTTTGGTGCCTTTCCATGGGGTCCCCTTGAGAGGCTTTGTGGGCCACGTTGTTGCCACCTTTGGTGGCTCATTGGGCCATCCTTGTTCGTTGAAGTGGCTCTTTTTTGGGCCATGTGTCTTTGCATTTCTGGTCCGGTGTTTGGTCCAATTAACTTGTTATTTCCATTGCGTGGATCATGTACATGTTGACCTTCACCTTCCACTGTTGGATTGGCCCAACTAACAGTGGCCCTAAGACATCCCATTTCGCACCGCTCACTGATGAGAGAAAACCAATCGGTCACTGCGCTTGGGCGGTTCCACTAACAGTGGTACCGCGGAGCCCTGGCTGAAGCATGGGAGATCCAGGAGAAGGCGGCGAATGGGTGGAAAGGGACCAGGCGAGCTTTTCGACCGGCCGCGGTGTGGCACGAGGGGAAGATGGACGAGGTTCGCTCGATGGCTCAGGCTCAGATGGGTCTGGCTATCGGGATAGAGAGCCCCCGCCATCCTACACGGGAAAGGATCCGGAGGCGACCTTCCAAGCCTTCGAAAGAAGTGTGAAGCTGTGGGAGTTCGAGACGGATGTTCCCCGTACGAAGAGAGGGGCAAAACTGGTCAGGTCCATGCAGGGTTTGGCCAGGTTGGCAGTGGAGGACAAGCCCTTCGACGACATAGCGTGCGAAAGCGGAGTCGCCAATGTGATGCGGCGTCTTCGAGAGTTTTTTATGCCCCAACTATAGAAGTGATCAGTCTTCCTAGGGCGCGTTCGAACATGCAGTCTATGGCCAGCATCGCTCTAGCAAAGAGGGGTTTGCGGAGTACATTGGTCGTATGGAGAAAGCTTTTGCTCGCTTGTCCCGCGAAGGGGTAGATTTACCCGATGGAGCTCAGGGCTACATTTTGTCTAGGCACGCTTCTCTGTGTGAACACCAGGACCAGCGATAGCTCACATGTTGTGATGGGAAGTATGACAAGAGCTCCGTAGTGAAGGGTCTTCGAAAGTTGGACAAAGTCATCAAGGAGAGAGGAAAGAGTCACTTCGTCGCTGAGGACCAGAAGAATGCCTTCGAGGACGATGACATCGTGATGGAAGATGAAGAGTACATCTATGTTGCTGAAGGAGATTTGGGCATCATCTATGAGGAGAAGGACATCCAGACGGCGCCCGCCTCCTACCGTGAAGCTCGTGAAGCATTGAAGAACCAGAAGCTTGGCCGAGGATATTTCCCGCCTAAAGGACGAGGGAAAGGTGGAGGAAAACATCGGGTGCATGTGGAACAGCTCAAGCTTCGCACTCGCTGCTGGAAGTGCAGCGCCATCGGCCATTGGGGTCGAGAGTGCGCACATCCGGAGAAGTCAAAGCTGACTGGTGGTCCGGGCTCCAGCGCATCTTCTACAAGTTCGGCGTCCGCCAAATCCGGTTTCTTTGTAGCTTCTCACTTCTCACCCTGAACATGAAGCGGATGGCTCCCATTTTTGGTTGAGAGAGCTTGTTCAGGATTTTTGCAAAGCCGACGGCCAATCAACTGGCTGCGACGGCGCCCGGGCAATCGAGTCCGAGTACGAGGGTGCGAGTGCGGCTTCTTTTTGTGGCATTACAACCAAGTCACATGAAGGGGTGGTAGACACTGCAGCTGAGGGAGGACTCATCGGAACAATGGCCCTCAAACGTTTGGAACAAGAGCTACATGCCCTGGGGTTGAAGTGAAAAGTGGACACCAAAACAATCTTCAGCAAAAAGTTGAAGGAGGTCAAGCAAGAGTAGTTGGAGTAGTCTGGATTCCTATCGGGCTGGCTGGAGTGAACGGCATTTTGGAGTGCACGGTAGTTGAAGGTGAGGTCCCTCTCCTACTTCCCGTTCAGATGCTAAAGCAGTTGAGAGTTGTTTTGAACTTCAAAGATTACACGTTTTTCATGTCGGAGCACGGCCTCACCATTTCCATGAACGAGATGCCCAGCGGACATGTCACATTTGATGTATTGCAATTTCATAGTGATGGCTTTTCAGTGCCGAGAGAAGCAAGGCATGCTGACATGAGCGATTTCACTCAGAACTGCTTTTTGGGAGATACATGTCGGCTCAGTTGGACGGTGATCGAGACCTGGACGCCACCTCTGAACGTTCTGCCGCACGCCTTCCGGAAAGCAATGGCAGCTCTGATGCAGCGCTTGCAGCACCTGGCCGGCAGTCCAACCTCCCAGACGGAAAGGAAGAAGAAGCCCATGGACGGCACGTTGAGATCCAAGGTGGCAATCCGTGGCTGGCGAGTCATTCTCGACAAGATTTCCACGCTCATCGTGTTCATCGAGCGCCAATCCGTCGTGCAGGAGTGGTTTCCGCAGTTGCCTGTGGGATCGCCATTGCCACAGGAGGAGGAAGGGCCGAGCTCGCTGGAGAGCGTGTACGCCGAGATCATCGTCAATGCCAAAAAGCTGGAACCGTTGAAGTCCAAGGAGAATCCCAAAGTCTCGGCGAGCAACTGTGTCCACCCCAAGTCCAGTTTGAAAGGGGGTGGCCACCGCTCGGTGTCCTACATCACACGCAAGGATTGCCACAGCCGATGGGAGAAAGAGATCAAGAGTTTTCCATCAAGGAGGACCGCAAGATGGTGATCAAGGGCCACTTGAGTCAGTTCATGGAGGTCGAAGTCCAGCACGGTGAATGCAAAGATCCAGGAACATGCAGACAAGGCAGCCCTGTAAAGGCAGATGGCTTCGACGAAGAAGGAGCTGGAAGAGCAGCGCATCGAGATCCGTCAGAAGAACATTCAGACTCAAGCACTGGCGGACGCGCTGCAGAGGGCAGAGATCGAGAGGCAGATGCGCGAGGTGGTTCCGGAACCTCCCGAACTTCCTCTTTGAGTCCAACTCGAGAAGTCTGGCATCGAGAAGGTGGAAACTCCTGTGAACCCTCCTCTTGTCAGTGCCACAAACCATCGGAGCTGGTGGTGGTGAAGAAGGAAGGGCCCAGGCGAGGCAAGAAGTTTTGGAAGTGCACCCAACGGGAGCGCGAGTTCTTCCAATGGCAGATGAAGGAAGATCAAGATGCCATGTCGGTGACTTCGTTGAGCCTGATGACCATGGAGGTAACCAGCCAGAGAGCCAAGAGCCCCAGAGTGGAAAGGAAGAACAAGACGCCGATCAGGTCGCAAGGGCCGATCGAGGTGGACAGCGATGGTCTGCTGTGAGACAAGACAGAGGAGGTTGGATGAGGGCGGACAGCGTCGCTGCTCGCAACTGGCTACGAGCGCAAGCAAAAACCCAAAACCAGAGAGGAGTCTTCAAATTGTCTTCCAACTACGAGGCACTGGATGAAGATGATGGCGAGCGGAAGCCCGTGACTGACCTCGTCGAATATAGTCGCCCGCTTCGAGTTTGGGCTCAGTTCCAAGATCGAGCCCTGTTGGAGGAAGTTGATGATGTGACTCTGTGACGAAGACCAAAGCTCTCTCAAGAAGAAGTCGCAGAAGCCTCATGCAAGACATGGAGAAGACCGCAGCTCGAACTATGAAGAAGGCTACGGTCGCTGAAGTGTATATTCTCCTCCCAAGGTGGCGAAGAAGGCCAGTGAGATCAAGGGAGCTCAATTTGATGTCAGAGACGGGTGGGACCTGAGAAGTCCAAAAGAAGGATGTGCAAGACACTTCAGGAAGAAGATCCTGATCTCATAGTTCTCTCTTCTCCATGTGGACCTTTTTCACACATGCAGAACATCAGTTACCCTCGAATGTCCAAGGTGATGGTCATCAACCTGTTGACGGAGGGCATTCACCACATTCAGGTGTCCATGCTGGTCGCGAAGTGGCAATGGAGGAGAAAGAAAAGTTCCTATTTGAGCAGCCCAAAGACGCCAAGTCATGGCAGGAAGAAGCCATGAAAGAAGTGGCAGCCCTGGAAAGAGTCCTCAAGATAGAATGTGACATTTGCATGTTTGGCCTGAGAGTGGGGCGACGCCTCAACAAGAAACCCACGGGACTGATGACGAATTGTGAAGAAATTGCGGAGGAGATGAACAAGAAGTGTGACCATACTCACTTCCATGAGCCGCTCGAAGGCAGCGGGAAGACAAGAAAGGCACAACCATACACTCCACAGTCGTGTCAATCCATTCTCAAAGGCTTCAAGAAATACCTTCGTCGCCAGACCAAAGACAAGGCGCAGTTCTTAGGTGAGAACCTGGATGACGAAGAGGAAGATGCCTTGGATCAACAAAGACTTCCGGATGAGGTCGAAGAAGAACCAAGGAAAGATGAAACGATCAGCAGCTATGAGCCCACAGTGCAGGAGAAACAAGTGGTGTTGAAGCTGCGCAAAGGAGTGGGACATCCGCAAATGCCGGAGCTGATTCGTTTGATGAGAGCGGCAAGAGTCCGCGGAGAGATAGTTCAATGGGCTGCCAAACACTTCAAGTGCGAGGCCTGCGCCGCCAACCCAAGGCCGAAGACAGTTAGACCCGTATCTATGCCTCGGACGTATCAACCCTGCAAGGTCATCAGCATGGACCTCATCTTCATTCCCGAAGTGGGTGATGGCAGGGAGTTCCCAGCACTTTCCATCGTTGACTGGGGGTCCAACTATCAAATGGTGGAAAAAGTCAGTGACAAGCAGCCGGAAACTATGTGGTCAACCTTGTGGAGCACTTGGGTGAGAGTGTTTGGTTTGCCGGAAGTACTGGTCGTTGATGTCGGAAAGGAATTCTCTCAGCGGTTGATGAGTTTAGCTGGCGCCAACGGCCAACGGTGTGGTCTGTCACCAGATTGGAGCTCGGGCACCATGGCAACAAGGCCGAACCGAACGGCATGGAGCTCATTTCAACTAGTTGCTTGAGAAGGCCAGAGCTGAGACAGTGGTGAGCAACGAACATGAGTTGAGCCGGCTGATGCAAGAAGTAGAACTGGCCAAGAACAGGTACTCCAATAGATCTGGACACTCCCCGGTCCAGAGACAGATTGGACAATGGCCCAGGATGATGGACTGCACCATCACGGACGATCTCATCGACGCCTCACTGATGGAAGCCGCTACAGTTGATGATTTGGAAAGGCAATTGGAGCTGCGAAGAGTCGCCCAGAAAGCCTTTGTGGAGCACAACGCAAAGGCGACGATCCAGAAGGTCAGGAACACCCAGAGCCGAGTGGCTCAAGAGTTCGTTCCAGGAGACTACATCTATGTCTACCGGGTTCCTCGCCAAAGAAAGAGAAGAGTTGGAGGGACAGACTTCATTGATAGAGCCACCGCCAAACCTTACTGGGTTGGCCCAGGCACAACCATCACGGTTGATGGAGCGAACCTCTGGATCAGCATGTTCGGAGAGCTGTGGAAGACAGCCAAAGAACAATGCCGGGTGGCCACCAATGTCGAGAAGCAAGGCATCGAAATCATTCTTGAAGACTGCCGTGAGCTAATAGAAGAATACCGCAAGAACGCCAACAGGGCGGGATACAAAGACTTGACTGAGGAGCCACGGCCAAACGAAGAAGCAGAAGAAGAATCTGGAGCCCATGGAGAAAAGAGACGAATGGACCTTCCAGAAGAAGAACCATCGACGAAGAATCCAGGATGAAGAAAGGCACTCCGGAAGAAGAATGCACGCCCACCTTGGCTGACGGTCAAGAAGGAGGTCTTCCAGCTAATGATCAGGCCAGAAACCATGAATCCCCGTCAGAAGAAGAGCCTGAATCCGAAGGAGGGCAAGGAAGTACAGAAAGAGATGAAGAAGGTGGAGTAGAGCCTCCCAGGAAGGATGAGGTGACGAATGTGCCACCGGCACGCCCGTCTGACGAGGCACCTACGCAAAGCTATCGCAGATCTATCGCGATGGCTGACAGACTTGACGGAGTCCCACCATACGGCCGGTCATTGAGGTGGAGAGACACCTCGGACACTCGATGCAACCCATATTGTGTGGAGGTCAGTTTGATGGAGGAAGACGAAGCCAATGAAGAAGAAGAAGACCGAAGACATGTGTGGCTCAGTGAAGAGCTGAAAGGTGGCAAGAAGATGGATTGTTGGGAGTTTGTGAACAACGGACGAACCCTGCGAAGACACCATGTCAGGAAAAGGAAGATGCCTTTTGATCCGCAGACGGCCAAAGATCTTCCATGCTCCTTGGAAGAGCTCACCGATGATAGATTCACGCTCAACTAAGTATGGAGTCGACCAATCTGAAGTGAGCCAAAAGGATCAATGGACCGGCGTGTCTGAGACGCCTGATTCCAAGTGGTGGAAAGGATATACGGAGTTCCAACTGAAGTCCTCCGAACCAGAAAAGGAAACAGAATCCTGCTGTCGAGGATGCTGAGAAAGTACAAGCATGCTGAGCCACCAGGGCAACCTCCAGTGAAGAAGAGCAGGTTGTGCATCGTGGAGGCCAGGACCCCGATCCTTTGCTGCTTGAACGATATAAATATAGCCCAACAGTCACTACCATCAATGTGAATGTCGTCCTGCAACTGGCAGCGAACTTGAAGTTTCCCATAGCCCTAGGCGAATTGAAGAACGCCTTTTGCCAGTCGTTGGTCAGCTCCTTGACCAGCTTGGGATATGTGCAATCCTGTATGGATCCATGTCTCTTCAAGCTGCACCATAGAGGGCTTCTATCGGGGCTGGTGGCCATAGAAGTCGATGATTTGCTGACGGCTGGTAATGAGTTCCACCAAGAAAAGGTGAAGCAGCTTCAGAAGCTTTAACAGTTTGGCAAATGGGTGGAGCTGATGAAGACCCCAAAAGGAGCTGGTTCAATGGAAGACGGCTGAGGCAGAAAGAAGACTTCGGCATCCTCATTGACATGCAGGAAGTTTTTGGAAGAGAGACTCCAATGCATGGACATAGAGCCGAAACGCAAGAAAGAGAAAAATGAGCCAGTCACAGAAGAAGAAAGAAAGAAAGAAAGCTCGCATGATGTGCGGAGCTTTGAATTGGCTCTCCAAAGAAGGACGACCCGGCGCTTCATCGGCGGCAAGCTTGTGTTCGTCAAGGATCAACAAGCTGGTGGTCGAAGATTTGATGATGATGAATGAAGTTGTGAAAGGCATCAAAGAAGATGCCGATCCGACCTTACAGATCCGACCACTAGAACGCATGAAGCTGTCAGTGGTCACAGATGCCTCCTAAGCCACGAAGAAGGCTTGGAAAAAGGAGAAAAAGTCACCACCAATCTTTTGTGGTGGAGAAGTGGCAGGCTTCAAAGAGTCGTCAATTCGACCTTGGCTGCTGAGACACAAAGCTTGAGCAAAGGCTTGGGTGATTTGATGTGGATGATCGTATTGTTCAGGGAGCTCAAGGAAGAGAAGATAGTGCTGCGTGAATGGGCTCGGAACCTCGGAAAGGAAAGCATCATGGCAGTGATGTGCAGTGGAACGACAGAAGAGCTTCGAGGAAGCCTGGCAGTGATTGACGCCAAACGCTTGTACGACCACCTCTCTAGAGAGACGATAGGTGGTGGTCAAGATCGCCGCAATGCCATTCACATCCAGATCGTCCGAGAGGACCTGAAGTTGCTCGCAGGACAAGTTCGATGGGTGGCAGACACCCTCACGAAGCTGAAGGGTTCTAAGCACTCCTTGTTCCAATTTTGAAACCGGCAAATTCAGCATTAGTGCAGAAGAAACAGTCATGACCGATCGAAAGGAAGAGAGGTCTGAAGGACGGTCTGCTGCTGATATTAGGAAGAAAGGTTTGAAGGTCAAAGAAAACTTTGGGAGCTGTTATTTCCATTGCATGGATCATGTACATGTTGACCTTCACCTTCCACCGTTGGATTGGCCCAACTAACAGTAGCCCTAAGACATCCCATTTCGCGCCGCTCGCTTGAGAGAAAACCAATCGGTCACTGCGCTTGGGCGGTTCCGCTAACATAACTATTCATTCTTTTTTCATTTGCAACTGTTCAGCTCTCTGCCGAAATCCGTCATTGAGAGCCCAGAATCTAAAGTGCTCCTTCGGGCCATGTCTGAGGATGCTTCGTGCCATGTTACACTGCTGAACCAAGAGCTGACACTGGGGCATTGGCTGAGCAGTTACTTGTCCAAAGCTGATGATGCAGTTCGGATTGAGGCCCAGACTGGATGCCATGTGACAATTCGATCTTGCCGAGGTCATGCGAGGCAGCTGTCGGTCATCGGGCCAGGGGCCAGAGTTGAACGAGCTCAGGGATGATGGCAATCACTGCGGCGACTGGACTCAATGTCTACCATCCGCTCCGAGATTTCTACCAATTGTATCCAATTGTGGCACCAACGCTGTCAAAGGTGTCTGCTTCAACGCCGCCAAAGGCATTTGCCCCAAGAGCTGCCGCTTACATACTGTTGATGCGCAGGTCTTCAGCCGGATGCGGCCAGGTGCTGTCAAAGGTTTGTGCATGTGCTGGATTGCTCTGTACTTTCTGTGGTTGCTGCGACCTTGCGTCCCACCATGATTTCCACCGAGATGTCCTTCGTCACGTCTGCCACGACCGTTCTTTCAGTGCAATCATTGTGCCTTCCTTGTCATGGGTGCAAGCACAACCTCGCCGAGCGTACAGCCTTTCAGTGACTGCGACGACGACGACGATGACGACGACGAGTACTCGTGCTGCTGCTGCTGCTGCTGCTGCTGCTGGTAATGGTTTCTTGTTCGAATCCATGACCATTGTGGTCGTTGACCGTACTCCATGCCAATTGAAGCCTCGGCCAGGTGCACTTTGTCGATCCTTTGTCCAAGAGTCCCCCGTGCTCGCAGGTGCATTGTTGGGGGAGCGGTGGGGAGAAGGTGCAGACTAGGGGTGTACTAAGCACGTGCGTGTCTACAAGGCACGTGGCACTTGGAGACGCTGATCTTGAAGCAGAAACTGTGGATATGTAAATAATGTATATACACGTATATGAAAAGGAGGAGGAGGAGGGGAAGGAGAAAGGAGTTATGGTGAAGATGAAAAACCAACAGTACAGATAATGCTAGTGGTGACGTTAGTGATACGATGACTCGCAGTTACACAACATCGGAGATTGACGAATGACGTCCATTTGTTAGTTACATGTCTGCATGTTTGTGGATCTGACTGATTGCTGAAAGTGTCATTCTGAAGTAGTGTGGCCTGTTGTGCAAATTGGTAAAGCAATGCACTTGAGGATTATTTACCCCCAGTTACCTGTCCTCGCTTTCAGAGTTGTGCTCCGGTGGCACGGCTGGCGCCGTGCACGGCCCGTGTTGTGCAGACTCGCGGGCGGTGACCGGAGGCTCCTTCGCAGCGGGCAGCTGGTCTTCCAGCAGTTTCTTCAGCGGCCCTCGACCGCCATTCCTCATCTTGTGGTTTGTCTTCATGAGCCTTCAAAGTCGGGGAGTAGTCACTAGCTCGGAGGTGCCAACAAGTGCAGATGACACTGGAGATGCTTCTGAGGATCTTGACCATGATGTTCTCTGAGCATTCAAGGAACATTTTAACAGAGATTGCGTCAGCATGGGCCAAGAAGGAAAATCTTAGGCGACAGACCTGCGTACTGGGTTCCATCCCACCCACTGAGCCACTTCTTTCAGATGTGATTCATGTTTGCAAGGTCAAAGGTTCTGGCAGTTTCAAATTGTGGTCCTACAGGGCTCACAGGGTAGGTTGCATGTCAAATGTACAGTTCCAAGACTTTCAGTTGATTCAGTGCAGATATTTGCATATATTAAACATAACAAACATACAGTATTACATACATTAGAACACACCAGCATTGGTCAAAATTACTTTGCTAAACCAAGCCAGGGTGATGCTCATAGGATTCTACAATGTTTGCATCCACTTCCTTGGATCGTTTGTTTTGACCAGCCAAACAGCAGCTTCCCGACGGGCCTTCTGAAACCAAGGTGGGGTGGCGAGTTCCGCACGACGCAAAGTGCGGCGCAGGAGACAGAGAGTGGACCGGACTTGGGCGAACAGTGGACACAAGACCCCAAGGGGAACACAGCTGAAACAGCGGCTGTTCAAAAGACCTGGATTCGTGCTCTCTAGGAGCTATTAGGAGCTGAACATGTCCTTTTCAAGGTCTTGTGAAACCAATGATTCGGAAAGAGTTCGTCCAACGGACTGCAGAGGTTTCAAAGTCCGAAGGACGGGGCATGCGGAGGTATGTTATTTCTAGGCTAGCATTTTTGGCTTTTGGATGAGTTCCTTTGAGTGATCAACAGAAACAGCATCGCCACATGCAATCCAGACGCATGACTCATTGACCGATTATTTCAAGCCAAACTCTCAACTGCAGCTCGACGTTGCTTCTCCTCTCTTTTTGGGTCAGCTCCTTTTCGTTCAATTGTTCATAAATGGCGAGTTCAGGATCTGGCGAAGGCTGCACAGCAGAAGGGCTTCACTGTAGATGTGAAAAGTTTGGACGAGGCCAGGACGGTTAGAGTGGATGGAAGATCATGGGAGCCGGGAGCTGGTTGGAGCTAGCTACACCTGGGATCAGATTATGACTCTTATGACCACGTGACATTTTATGGCATCATAGTGCCACTAATTTGAGCAAGTCTACAGGCTCAAGGGTTTTGTTGGACTTGAGTGATTTTTGATCTTAAATAGTAAAACCGCTCCCTCCCTGAGCCAACAATCGAGGGAGACTGGATGGAGTGAACTCCACCAAAACTCTTCGGGAATTAGTAGTAGTGGTTGGTGGTGGTATTGGTGGTGGTGTTGGTGGTGGTGATCGTAGTAGTAGTAGTAGTAGTAGTAGTAGTAGTAGTAGTAGTAGTAGTAGCAGGAGGAGGAGGAGGAGGAGGAGGAGGAGGAGCAGTAGCAGTAGCAGTAGCAGGAGCAGGAGCAGGAGCAGGAGCAGCAGCAGCAGCAGCAGGAGGAGTAGGAGTAGGAGTCGTTGTCGTTGTCATAGTCGTTGTTGTCGTTGTACTGGTGGTGGTGGTCGAATCCTATGATTGGTTCAATGGCAGGGTACCAGCCTCCAGATCAACAGTAGTGGTTTTCGAAAAAAGGTTTGCAGGAAAGAGTGCCAGGAATCAAGCAAACCTCAGAAGGGTTAAGCAAGGGTCTAAAAGGGCATCAATATCAGATGTGGCGGTGGTGGGGTTGTGGTGGGTTAGTTCAAATTAGATCAATGACACAACAGATCTTTTGAAAAAGGGCGGGCAGAAAAAAAGACCTTAGGAGCAAGGACGCTACTAGGGGCTCCTGGCCTAACTACTAGGAGCAAGGACGCTACTATATGATTATTCCCAACCACTCAATGAATCACTGGAAGAAGCTACCCGGAACAATCACAATGGTCTCACTTGTTGAAGCAAGACGGGAGCCATCAATGCATATGAACACATTGATGGCTCACGCAGACCGCAGATGTGACTTTGGACACGACTGATCCGAACTCCAAGGGTTCCGATTGTGTTCTTGCACGTCTGACATTTTTTCCGGAGGTGAAGCCCTCGGAGTTGCTGGGTGGCAAAGTGCAGCTGGGAGGTCAAGCACCTCTTGTCCTGCTCTTGGTGGCCACGCCCCTTGATCCTCCAGCAGAGTTCGCTCAACGGTGTGTGTGTGTGCCCCTTGTAGTCACAGGCATTCTTTTGAATTGTTTTCTTTTACAATGAGCAGGGGATGTTGTCGCCCATGGACACTTGGATGGCATGGGCCAACGAAGACCCATCCAAGCTGTTGTGAAAACGTACCTGCTTGGTGCACCTGGGCACATTGTAAGACGCAGCTGGTGGCCACCTCTCATTCTCTTTAAAGGGCTAATGCACTCTGCAGACAAGAGCGATCGCCGTCACTTCGACCTGTTCGTCGTCTCGTGGCTTTGGAACTCTGGCCTTTAACTACAGGCGCTCAGGCCCCCTCACCTGGTTTTTCAGGATTTGGGTTTCTTAGGCTGGCGTGTGGCACCGCCGTCAAGTCAGTATGCATATCCATAAGTGTGTTTGGCCTCGTGCCAGTCCGGGATGAGCCCGTAGAGTGCCTCCCGTGGACCCGTCGAACGGGAGTCTGTCGAACGTATCCCCTGCCTGGATACAGAGCAGCTCGCAGCGAGCGTAGGTGGCCTAGGCCGAGAGAACTCAGATTTTTGTCCAAATTGGGAATTCCAAGTTGGCTCATGCCTTTACGTGACCGCAGCGGTCAAAGCAGCCAGCCATTTTGGCAAGGCGCAAGGTGACCATAGCGGTCAAAGCATCTCCTGGGTGCGTTGGGGCCCGTCGCCACCTCAGGTGCACACACACAGTATGTACATGTTCAACGAGGCTTGCCTAGGTTCTTTAATGAGGTTTGGGTTCATCGGTTCTCGTCCCCTCCATTTGGTTCCCTTTTCATCCTTTTCCCCTTCACACACTTCTGTTTTCCTCTTTTCTTTCATGTCCCACTGTCTTCATGTCTTTCATTTCATCCTTTCTTTCGTTTGCGCGCGCATTGGTCCCGGCCTTAGCGTGTACGTGCACAACTACATGTACTTGAAACATAGGTTTTATGTGGCCCAGGTCTTTATAATGAGGTGGGCTTCATTGTTTGTCCCTGTGCACTTGGTTCCCCTTTCACAACCACATACACCTTTGTCCCATCCCGTCCTCTTGTCATGTCTTCATTCTTTTTCTCTCGCGCGCGCACACGTGCACATTTGCCTTAACCTTAGTTTTGTGCCCCTTGTAGTCACAGGGATTCTTTTGAATTGTTTTCTTTTACAATGAGCAGGGGATGTTGTCGCCCATGGACACTTGGATGGCATGGGCCAACGAAGACCCATCCAAGCTGTTGTGAAAACGTACCTGCTTGGTGCACCTGGGCGCATTGTAAGACGCAGCTGGTGGCCACCTCTCATTCTCTTTAAAGGGCTAATGCACTCTGCAGACAAGAGCGATCGCCGTCACTTCGACCTGTTCGTCGTCTCGTGGCTTTGGAACTCTGGCCTTTAACTACAGGCGCTCAGGCCCCCTCACCTGGTTTTTCAGGACTTGGGCTTCTTAGGCTGGCGTGTGGCACCGCTGTCAAGTCAGTACGCATATCCATAAGTGTGTGTCTGTGTGTGTGCCCGAGTGCGCGGAGTTTGGATTTTCGATGTGGTCTAAGCAAGGATACGTGAGTGTGGTGTGTATGGTAGCTTGTTTGCACTTGATGCAATTCAAACAAGCAGACCAGAAGCAAAATCAGACATAATCTAGCTGATTCTGGCTGCACAAACACAAACACACACGCGTTGGTCAGTGGTGCACTACCTCTTTTTTTCGGTCTTGTTCCTCATCCAGTGCCTCAAGGATTTTGCTGAGCGATGCTGAGCCTAGGAAAATACTAGTTACTAGTGGAAAAAAAGGGTCCCTGGAATTCCAAGAATACCCAAGGAAGAATCAAGTAAGATTGAACTGGAAGAAATTTCACAGTTCATTACATTCGTTTTCATTGCTGCTTATACAGGTCGGCAGTTTTGGCCACTGAAGGCATGGAAGCTGAGCTCGCCATGGTTGGTGAAGTCAGTGCCAGCAGTTTGGTAGACAGTGGGGGATGTCCAGAGGGGCCGATATGTTTTGCCGTGTTGAACCTGAAATCAGGTACAATGGGCATCCGCCAGAGCTGCTTGCCTGAAACAACTGAATATAGAATGCATAGAGAATGCATAGCATTGGCCTGGGAAACATCTCCCTATTGGCCAATGTTTTTTGCTTCACAAGATAGCATCTCACTCTATTGTTTAGAATGTTTTTTCTTGAAACGAGAACACTACAAGGCACTTGCGAAGATTATGACAAGGCCTTGATTTCCACAACGTCAACAACTGCCTAGCCAGAGAATGCTGTAGACTGTAGAGGTGCTTGGTTGCAATGCACGACATATTGCAATTTCGAGTCCACCAAACCACACACGCACCACATTAAGGGAAGATGAAAGAAGAAATGCCACAGTGCAGCACGGTGCAGGTGAACTCTTGCTGACATGTTTTTTCCATTCTGAAGAAGAGAAGAGAAGAGAAGAGAAGAGAAGAGAAGAGAAGAGAGGCTCATGTTACTTCATGCGCCATGACCGTGGTCATGGTGTGGCATCCCGGGGGGGTTCAGGTCCTGGATCTCAAAGGGACTTCCAACCTCGGAATGAGTTCCAGGATACAATAGGGGCCCAGTGATGTTTGCCTCTTGTCAAAGCAAAGTATCCCAATGAGGTGAAGCATCACTCCTAGTTATTCAGCTTGCTTTCGCTTGACCATGCACCACACCATGTTCCGGGTATTTAGCGGAATAGTCTATGTCAATGTGTTCAATCTGGGATGCTGTCAGAATCCCATTTGCGTCGTGTCATGCCACTCCGTGCTGCTTCTTCAGGAATGCCGCAGCCTTCACCCGGGCACTAGCCCAGATGCCTGATGGAGGCGGGTTAGGGTGGGAGATGGTGGAAGAAAAGATGTTGACATACTTTATATATTTACAAGAGTTGCCAAGGAAGGGTTCAAAGAAACAGCCCCAAATTGTCCAGAAGCATTTGTGGCACCTATTGGCATCTTGGCATGTTTCAAAACCTGTCATTCCAGGCATTTCAAGGGTACAGAGATATACAGAGCCCCAGACTGAACGTTTGAATAAGTGGGGACGTTCCGAGGCCCATCGGATCTGAAATACGCGGTGCTTGGGGTGCCTCGGCCGGAGAGTTGCAGGAGAACACGGGGTGAATCGGTCGTCGCGGACGTTCTCAAAACGGGAATTTACAATGAGGTGGACAGTGACATCGGTCAGTGGGGTGTCAAAAGGTGTCGAAGGGCCCTCCAAAAGTACATCAGAGAGGAGGTGATGTTTCATTCCCAGGAGCTTGCGTTGGGGCCACACCCAGGTAGATATGAACTAGATGAACCGACCCGAAACATGCGTTATGTATTTTGGTTGATCAGCTATGGGCTATGGCTACAACGGCTATAACGACTGCTCCATGGCCGTGGAGTGGCTTGAGGAGTTGGCTGGATTTCCATCGTCAGAGAGCAGGTTTCCGAGGCGGTTCACAAGACACTTTAGAAGGACCCATGACCCATTGACCAAAAACATGTATACTGTATACTATACATTGCAAGAGGCAGCAGCAAATCTATTTGATGGTCATGTTTTGGAAGCATTGGATGCATGTGGGTAGTTGCTCCAAGTGGTTTTATATCATGACTACTCGTAACACCAACTACGACCAGAGGAATCGTTGGTTTGGCGTTCTGGACGCCCGTGCACTGTTATTTGTTGTGTCACAATTTGTTTCCGAATCTATAGTCCAAAGCCGTCGTTGTTCTAAATTGCTTTTGTTTGCGCTCGGTCAAACCATGTCAAACCCAAGATGTGGATGTGCCCGGTTGTCCATTCATTGGAGATGGGTCTACCAGGTTGCCATTGACCCTATCATGGTGCATCCTCGGGATGTGGAGGGATAAGAGACTGGTTGTCAGATGGGCAAAGCTGACGTCAAAGCTGACGGCATAGCTGCATAGCTTTACCTCTGTCTCACCTTGACCCGCTATGGCCCGCTGTTTGTTAAACCTTTTGGAGGCACCGGACCGAGATCTCAGACCTATTGTCGCGTGACTGGTTGAGGTGGGCAACTCCCAATGGGTCTCGACCTTTGTGAAGGCAATGCGCAACGCGCCCGGAGAGATGCCTCAGCGAAGTCGAAGATGGGAAGGTGTGAACAAGGGCGCTACTAGGGGCTCCTGGCCGTACTACGCTCCTGGCATCGCTATTAGGAACAAGAAGCTACTAGGGACTTCTTGTAAAGAAGCCTGCTAGTTCGCCATAGTTCACGCAGTTCATGCTGTACACTCAGTAAAGACCCCAAACATGAGCAGCAGATAGCAGAAGTGACCAGAATTGTTAGGGATATTAGGATATTAGGATATTCATGGATATTTGTGTTGTTTTGATATCTTGATTGAATCCACTGCCATTGGTCGACGGTCTTGGGCTTTTGCTGTCACCGCGACATGTGAAGCGTCACTTTCTCAACCTGCCAGGGAGAAACCGGTGCTTTGAAAACAGTCAGAAAATGGCAGAAAAAGATAAGCAATTTCATTTGAGTGCGAGTTAAGAACATCAAAGCTATTTAATTATCATGTTTCTTCAAGAACTTGCTTTGATTTGCTGGGTCATCGCCGGCAGGTGGCCCGGGACGTGGACAAGCACCTGCAACGTGCTGGGGCAATGCGGATCCTGCCCTTTGAGGTACAAGATAGTACAGAGGGGGGTTCAGGTTCTTTTCTGAGACAGTGAGTGAAAGAGAGCGCGAAGACATACTGGGTTTTGCAAGCGTACCAACAGGCAACCCGCAGGGCTATGGGAGAACAACATGGGGAAGGGGTTTCTTACTTGGCAAAATCATGCAACATCTACATTATAAGGCCTATTTCAGGTCAAGGCTTGTGATGGCCTGTTCAACATTGTGCAACTGTCCCACAGCTGAGAATATAGATCCTGAAAACGGATTTGATTTAGTTGCTGTTTCCAAGTTCACATGTTGCGGCCACGTTCGCTTCGTTTTCTGGGCTCGCCTGAACCCACGGTCTTCTGCAGTCCATGCAGGTGGCCGACAAGAACGAAAGCTTCGAGCAATCGGTGCGTGCCTGGCGGAAGGTGGGCAGCACGAGTTGAAAGTGTAAAAGATAAGATAGGATGACGAACACCTGGAGGTGGGGATGGGTCTTTCTTTGGAGAAAAGACACAAGAGTGATTAGACAGAAGTTACTCTTTGAAATGACGTCCATTTGATGCTTCAATTCACGTACCACGGAACTGCAGGTGTGTTCAAGTGCGCTGTGTCCAAATCGTTCCAATGCCCATCCAATCCCTCCATGGATACCAAACGAACTTACGCCCTTGTACAAACAAGTTCTGCACCTTCAAGTCTGGGACGTTCCGCACTCCTCCCGGCAGTCCTCACTGGGCCATGGCCGGGATCTGCCAGGCGATCTTGTCGATGTTCGCCACCTCACCGGAGGAACTCATCTTGGAACATGACACCTAGCTGCAGACACTGTCGCTGGGTCGGTGGTTTCGTTGGTTGAAGGCAGGTGGTGATCAACCTGAACTATGCCTAGATGGGCTTAGTGATTCATAGTAAAGTCATCTCTTCAGTACAAGGAGATGTCAGACTTGAAGTCCAAGTCAGCCTTGGAAGGTCCTTGTTCCAAATCTTGGCTCGTTGCAAGGATGGGGACCAGTATGCGGAGGCGACTTGGACAGATTTTTGGAGCTGGAATTGTGCACGGGAACTGATTCACTCCACATGTGCTGCAGGGTGAGCACGTGATTTCATTGACAGATATTGACAGATATTGATATTGGTAGGCAAGAAGGAAAGTGGATGAGTTGTTCCCTCATTTCTGGACATTTCAGACATTACGGTAATTACCTGTCGTGCTGGAAGCCGTCAATGCTTTCCAGTCTTATCCTGTGTCTTTTTCCCCGAATGCGTAGCGAAGGGTTCTCGTTTAACTTTGGGGGTCTGGGGGTAGAGCCTTGTTCGCGAGGCGTGGTTTTAGCGTTCGCAACCGTCCGCAACCGTCCGCAAGTGAGTGCGGTAGGGTGCTAAGGCTGCTGCCATTGGGGGAAGCTTTTGGAGAGGGTTTCGGATTGACGTGTCAGATTCGTGTGAAATAGATTGAAATAGTGTGAGAACGTGTGGAAATGTAAGATGTTGAAGTGTGGAGGATGATTTCGCTGCGCAGGGGCAGCGTTTTGTGAGCTCCGCAGTTTTCTGCACAGTTCCATTGGGATTGGCGTCTGGAGAGTGGTGCTTTTGGGGTGTTGGATGTGGCCGTGCCATTGGGGTTTGCGTTTCAGGGTGTTGCGTCGAAGCTCTGTTTTCGTGACAAGTCTCAGCTGAAGTGGCGATTTTGGTGGATGGGAGTGTGCTCAGAACGGGTCGAAGCCATTCCAAACGTGTGGTGTGGTGCTTTGTTGAAGCTCACATGATATGATATTGTCACTTTTCGTGGCAGGCGCCGTACTTTGTGCGCGTTAGACGTGGACGCGGAAAGTTTCGTGGCAGGCACAGGGAATCGTGAGGTTGTGAGTTCTGAGTTGTGGTAGTAGAGGTGAATGTCGCTGTGACATTGGGATTGGCGTGTGCGCGGGTTGCGATGGGCCGTGCCACGGGGGAGCGCGAAACATGCTGGTATAAACACGGCATGTCGCTGGTGAGCGACAAGAGCGTCCCACAAGAGTGTCCGAGAATGTCCTAGAAGACGGGTGTCCCACAAGAGTGTCCCACAACAAGAGTGTCCCATAAGAGTGTCCCACAATAAGAGCCTCCTACAAGAGTCAAGAGTGTCCCGTAAGAGTGACCCACAAGAGTGTCCTACAAGAGTGTGGGCACCAAGAGTGTCCCACAAGATTGTTCCGTGAGAGTGCCCCACAACAGTGACCCACCGGAGTGTCCTACAACAGTGACCCACCGGAGTGTCCTACAAGAGTGCCCCACAAGAGTGTCCTACAAGAGTATCCCACAAGAGTGTCCCACAAGAGTGTCCC
>CAXAMN010024461.1:184435-247840 GCA_963970005.1 Durusdinium trenchii | reverse complement strand
AGTGTCCCGTAAGAGTGTCCCACAAAAGTGTCCTACAAGAGTGTCCCACAAGAGTGTCCCAGAAGAGTGACCCACAAGAGTGTCCTACAAGAGTGTGGGCGCCAAGAGTGTCCCACAAGAGTGTCCTAGAAGAGTGTCCCACAAGATTGTTCCGTGAGAGTGCCCCACAACAGTGACCCACCGGAGTGTCCTACAACAGTGACCCACCGGAGTGGCCTACAAGAGTGTCCCACAAGAGTGTCCTACAAGAGTGTCATTTGGACATATGTAGCTTTCCGAACGTGTTTGCATTCGGGTGCGTGGGCTCCATCTTGGTTTTAATATGTACCATACCATAATATACATACGCGCATAGATACAGACATACAGACAGACAGACAGACAGACGTACGTACGTACATACATACGTACATACATACCTACGTACATACATACATACACACACATACATACCGACAGACAGAGACAGACATACACACATTCATACATACACACACATACATACGTACATACATACATACATACAGTCACACATACAGACACACACACATACACACACATACACACATACAGTCACACATACACACATACAGACACACATGCAGACACACATACACGCACATACACGCACATACACACACATACACACATACATACATACATACAAACATACATACATACGTAGTATATGAGATTTATATGTTAAATACACAGTTCAGTGAAGATGACAAATCCCATACGAGTCTTAGTATGTATCAACCTCCTGGATTGTAAACCACAGGCTGTACATCCATGAACCACAGGCCGTATTCAAGAAACCGCGCATATTGACCCAATTGCTTTACCAAGATTCCTTCCACTCCAGGTAATTGAGGAGAACCTGAAACTGGAAGGGGTGGCCGGAAGTGTGTCCAGCATACCAATGAGCGAACACTTTTTGCGGCCTCCCGGCGAGAAAGTGTTGGCTGGTGGGTGTAGCAAAGGCGGACTTATTCCCAGAACCACTGAGGCTTCGTCTAGTTTCTGAAGTACCATGCATCTCCCTTCTTGAGACACGCCGAGAATATGGCTAATCATGGCTGTGTAGGTTGCTGCCCAGTCACCCACTGATAAAAGGAACAAGAAACAAAGGTCGTGGCCCCTTGTTTTTTCTTGACAGTGTTTTTACCTATTTGATTTTTTATGTTAAATTCACCACTTTTGTAGCAAGTGCGTCTGATTTTTTCTCACCAATGCACTGTGTTCTTAAAGACTCACCAATAAAAAGATGTAATTTTCTACCATATAGACAGATTGGAGGTAGGTATTTCAGTGGGTTTGCTTCATGGTCTGGCATGCCCTCAGTCCACAGGTTCCGCAGGTTCGCTCCCAGGATCTGTGTCTTAGGCACATTTTCCTGATGGATCCCAAACATCCCAGGATGGGCTATCAAAACTGCAAGATCGGCTTGAACAAGGACATTCGGAAGCGAACGAACAAAACATGCCAAACCTTCAAGCAATCCCAGCTGGTGTTTTGGAGAATGAATAATCCCAGCTGGTACTTTGTAGAATGAAGAATGGCCCAGAACCAATTTGGGAAGAAGCACCACACCACCACACCACCTTTTCTGGCTGCACCACCTCCAGCTTTGGGATATGTCGGATATGTCGATGCAAAAGTGCTTTTGGGCAAGACATACTATCGGACCAATTCCTGCCTTACTCAAACCAACCATTTGACATCATTTGAGCTGTTTGGTCCTGTTTGGCCTGCTAGCAACGTGTGCAGGTTCAATTCTCAAAAAGACTCTAGAACAGACTGCCAATTCTCCAAACAGGGTCATGAGGGTCATGGCCAATCCTCCTGGAGAAGTTGGAGATTTTGACAAACAAAAGAAGACAACAGACACACCTCCCATTGACACACTGCTTCTGGAGCCTCAACCTTATTTTGACACACGACTTCTGGGTCCACTCAAAATCACGGAGAATGACTGCATACTGGAATTGTGCGTCCTGAGGATCACTCATAAAGGTCCTCCTCAAAAGGAAATGAAACGATGTTTGGGTCTCCACTCTTCTTAGTCTTCTCCAGTAAGAAACTCCTCTTTTTGATGATCTGGAGGATAAGGATAACTCTTCCTTTGCAAGGTTGTTCTGTTCTTGATCAGCAAATCCAAGTCCTCAAGCCTAGCCACCTAGGCCAAGGCTCACTGAAAGGCCCAATTCAAGGTTCCATCATGTTCCATCCACTCACTTCCACTTCCCCTTCCCGTTTGATAGCTCTTTCCTTTTCCGGGCACAGGAACTTTGCTTTCAAAGCGGTCCTGAGAGCCCGTCAGTTAAGCAGATTGTGGTGGAACGACCGGATGGCTGCAGCTATGCATGTGGTGACCTGGAGCGATTCTGTCGCCGACGCGCGGGACCCGTCCAGCAGGACGCGCAGGACTCGACCTGATCGGTGGAAACGATCTTGGCTGGTTGAGAAGGGTTAGGTGAGGGGGAGTATGTGTATGATTGTGTATGTATGGTGCACCACAGGTTTCTGAGTTCGAGTCAATATATATTTTGGTGGTTTCATATGGATAAGGATAGGCTTGAGTGTTTTTGTGTTTCTTTCCTTCTGCGTTTGCATGCAGGTTTGAGGGAAGTTACTTCCTACAACATGTTGCCAAGCAAGGGTATATTAAAAAAACTGTTCTTTCGATATAAAGAGCATTCAACTGCCGACAACTCTGGGTGGCCGGAATAGATTCTTACTAATAGTTTTCATTTGGGCTAGTCTCACGAGCCGGCTATTGTCAAAACTGATGGTAGGATCATTTGTCAGGGCTTTTCGCGTAGGACCCCCCAACATATGATTGTTTACTTGAACCAGGTGGTGGGACCATCTGCTCTTATGGAACTCCAGAATCCATTCCTGAGCAAACTGGCGGTCATTGTGGGTCATGTTGCAGAATGTACCGCTTCGGATGGCTTGGGATCCTTCTAGATGGGCTGGACGGCGACTGAAGCACTGGAACCATCAAGCCACAATCACCTGCAAACACTGGAGAAAGCTTTAACACCTATATAAGCCTAATAAATATATAAATAACTATATATTTTATAATCGACAAAAGTGTAACACAGCGAGAAAGCACCCAACTGCGTTGAACCTCCAAGTCCTGCGCGAGTCTGCGCTAGGCGACCATTTGGAGGTCCAGCCAAAGAACTCGACCGCGCAGGCAGGACCTGCGGCCTGCGGGACGTGGGAGATTTCTTCTGTTTTGATGGTATAAGCTCCTCCCCCGTCCTCCCCACCTGGATGAGATCCCGCACCACCGGAAGATGTCACATCAGGACATTCTCGATGTTTGGTGGTGTCTTGACTTCTTTTCATCAGTGTGACTCACTTGGCCATGTGGGCAAACCTCAGTACCTCACGTTCGGCCTCCAAAACTGGCAAAGGAACACTTGGCCTGCACTGCGGATCCCGCTCTTTGCCGATGCAGGTCATGCGTGCGTGTATGCGCTTGGGTTGCCAGTCTGATGCCTTAGTGACTCAGCTGCGATGTGGTGCCGATGATCACTGATGGGTTGCAATGATTACTGGAGCCAACTACTGGAGCAGGTGTCATTAGTTCTTCCTTCCAGGGTGTGACAGAGAATATGCAGAGAGTTGGACAGATATTATGGATATACTCTGTATGCATATACATATATACAGTCTCTATATATATATATATCAGGTGACCAGAGAGAGAAATCGAGGTTGTTCATGTACATATATATATATGCCATCAACTTTAATGTACAAAAGTTCTAAAAAGGACCTTCGTGGACACACTCGTACCTCAAGTTTCAGTCTACAGATGTCTACTGTCCACAGGGTCCAGGCAACCCTCTTCAAGTCACACTCAATGGACACTGGCTGCGCTTACCTTTGGAAAGGCTACTCGCAATAGTCTCAGAGTTGATGGGGAATCAGCGTTGGAATGCTTTGGAACCATTGTAGACGGCAATCCATCTACTCTGTTCCTCCACGGCTGATTGGAGCCACTCAGCACACCGTCCTTTTTCAGCACGACGGCGTTTGCTGATGGCGAAGCCGCCGTGGCCGTCACGAGTCGTCCAAGCCTTCCAGGTGATTCTGAAGAAAGGAGCCCCTAGTAGCTTCTTGTTCCTAGTAGCGATGCCAGGAGCCCCTAGTAGCTTCTTTGCTCCTAGTAGTAAGGCCAGGAGCCCCTAGTAGCTTCTAGCTCCAGGTGATTCTGAAGAAAGGAGCTGCCGGTGCCGCGGAAGAGCAACAGTTGCCAATTGGTGCCCTGGCGACGAGAGGACAGGTCACTGAGGGTGAGCCCTTCTCCACGGAGGTTAGCTGGTTAGCTGGTTAGCCCTTTTGGTCCATTTGGCTGATGAGTCGAAGACTTAGGAGCTGGGCTATTGATATACCATGATGTGCCCCTGATATCCCCTAAAAGTTTGTTTGATCTGGGTCTTGAGTTTTGCAGATGTAGGGAGACACAGATATTGAGCGAATTTGTCTTGCTCGCAAAAAAGATGCCGTTGCAGTCCTAGGGCGGCTGCCGTAGAGAAGGGGATCTTCCTTCCTGCTTGATGTACATGTAGAATATAATATATAATTATATATATATATACAATTACATAGTAATATTATATAATATATGTTGTTATATATAATTTTTGCTTCGGAGAACCCAGCAATTAGATTACAACACCACCCAACCCTCGTGGCAAATGGAGACAAGAGCAGAATCGATAGTCACCTAAGGTGAGCCATCATTCAAACCACACCAGTAGTGGAGTCTATCCACTCCAGTTGTCCACCAGCCAATGGTTTGGATGAACAGCTCTTGAGACGCAAGGGCAGCCGATCTCTGTGGGGGAGATTCTCACCTACTACGTGGACCTCCAGGCGCAACCAGCACCAGAGCTCCTGCTTGGTGTAAAAAGCTTGAAAGTCGAGGTGGCGGGTTAGCTGTGTAGGGCCTGCGGCCTCACCGCAGTGGCTCACTTTTTGTCCGTGAAGCCCCAGAAAATTCACTTGTATGGGGGTTTGTGTGGGGATAGATTTGGTCAACAGCCTTAATTTGTGTGTCAACACAGGACATTCATTAAATTTGTTGATGCAGTTGGGCTTCCTGATGTGAGTTCAGCGTCGTAGATACAAACATGATCAAAAATGAGTCTTATTTGTTTGCCTGCATCCTTCGCAACTGCGTTGCAGCTTTGCTGATTCACTTTGACAGGAACCATCCAAGCCCTTTCGTATGAAGCCGGCGTCCCTGGGTCCCATGACGTTGGATCTGCTTCGCCTTCTGAGGCGTTGCCTTCCCAGGAGGCGCTGGCCTCTTTGGGACGGCTGGCAAGCAGAGGTCAGGAGGCAGGGTGGGAAGAAACGGAAGCTTGGTTGTAGCCATCCCAATCCATATCGAATTGGACTATGTCCACAGAAAAAAAAACATGCAAAACTATATTTGACCTTGATAGGTTTAAGAATACACACATTTTATATACTGTATAAGGTTATATGATGCTATGTTACTATATTCACTTATTTCACTTTTTAGAACATATTATCCTTCAAAACTTGTGATCAATGTTATACATACATATTTATACTGTAGAGCTTCACACACCGGCGATGGAATTAGGGTGTTGTCGGTGTTGTCGGCGTTTGTTGTTGGTGTTGTTGTGCGCGCGAAGAACACATTTCTTAACATTTAACATTGTGAAGCACGTTTTTGGTGAGAGCGCCCGCAAGTCAAAAAAGAACACGGTATTTGTCAGTGATTTTGGAGTAGGGAGCCAACATTGTATTTGCGACGGTGTTTTGCATTAGGAGCAAAAAACATGTTTTCTTGCAGTGTGTCTTGCACTTCTGCTGTAAACACCACGCAGTTTTGAGCATACATTGCTAGCAGCTATATGCATTTTCACAATTTTGCACAAATACATTGTAAGTTGTACTTGCGCATGCAAATATTGGTTTCTGCCAACGAAGCGAGTATTGAAGGGGCATGGTAGAGCAGCGCGCTCCCGGGGGGGACATCTCGAAAATAGGTTGTGTTTTTGCTTTCTCGCTGATAGTGTTTGATGAGCGGGTGATGCAGAAGATGCGGGTCGGCGGGGCCCCGTATAGTCGCGTATAGTCCGGCCATGCCGTATGTAACGGCATACGGCATCGCCAAGCTGGCTTGCCTGCCACTGAACCCCCCACACCAACATGTTTTGCATCACCAATCCTCCACCAGAAAAAACTAACACCACTAAGAAGTCACATTTGTCGTTCACCAGTCGTTGCGTATCAAAAAGCTAAAGGCAGCCTTGGCCTCATAAGCTACTTTGAGCTGCTTCCGTCGATTTTTGATCATGTTTGATTGATGTTGGATCAAAGTTCGTGATGCTCAAATAACAACAACATCTCAAAGTACAGCGTTCTTGCTATTGTTGAATGAACATACCACTGCTGGTAACATAACATGCTCAAAATTGCGTAAATATCGACATATTGGCAGCAAACATGTAAGGAGCACTGCAAAAATAAACATGTTTGGATCCCACGACAACAAAGACTTGCGTGCAGAGGATCAAAAACATCGAGGTTTGGAGTGCTTTTTTGGTCCCTAATGCAGAAACAACTACGTAGTAAATGTTTATATTGTTTTTCCCCACCTGCCAGGTGACGGTTGTTAGATTTCATCAGAGCTCTCCCGCCGGTCCTCCTCCTCCTCCACATCCTCCTCAACTGCGAGTGCTAGATCGCAGTGTGCACCACCTGGCCTGAATCGCAAGCGCCAGATCGCAGCCGGCACCACCGGACCTGAACCAGATAGAAAGAGTGCCAATTGAATGTCAGCACTTAGTAGCACACCAGAATACACGCCTCATAGAATGCTAGGACTTATGCCAGATATACTCTCACAATCTATGCCAGAAAACATGCCGGAACAAATATCAAACGAATCTCAGAAAATATGCCAGAGTTTATGCCAGATAGAATGGCAGAACATATGCCAGAAAGATTGTCAAAGCGAATGCCAGCAAGAATGTCAAAATGAATGTCGAAAGAACGTCAGAAAAATGCCAGGTAGAATGCCAGAAAATGTGCAGATAGAAATACCAGATAGAATGCCGGAACCTGCTCCGAACCTGCCCCGGAATTTGCCCCGGAACCTGCTCCGGGACCCGCTCCGATCTGCTCCGGTGTTTCTACTGTGGCAGAAGAACCCGAAGCTTCTCTGTTGGTGAAAATCAACACAGTGTTTATGGAGGTCTTGGAGGTGCCAAGAACAGTTGCTTTCAAACAGGTCGAAGTGCAAAAGTTAAGTTAAGCCTTCTATACTCCTCTATACTGTGTCACCATGGATCACTCTGTACAAGTACTATGAATAATGTAGCTGTAAAAACTATATATATAATAGTCTGTGGGACTTCGGCTTTTGTGTGCAGAAAATATTGCTTTCATGGTTGATGCATACATGACATATATGTTGTATTTCTAACTGTTGTATGGGAAGCAACCTCTAAGAACCATATTCTTGCCTAGGAAACTGGGATGACGATGGGCTGAATCGGTGTTTGATTTCCAAAGAGAAGCCGGGTTTTCCGTCCAAGCGGTGAGGCCGATGCTCTCCAGCGCCTGAGTGAAATCAAACAGGATGGCCCCTACGAGGATTGGAAAACGACGCTGGTCGTTGGAAGTCGCAAAAACGTCACAGTGGTGGGCCTCACAAAACCAACAGTGCATCTAGTTGTTATTTTCTAGGAGGTTCATTTGCCACGTTTCTGACCCACAACCGAATACACATTGAGATGTTGCACAGAATCCAAGAGAGTGGCAGCAGTGTTCTTAGGGTTTCTTTGGTACGGCGAGGAAGTCTGGGCGCTTCAATGGGGAAGTTACATCAATAGTCCATTTCTGGCAGCTACTTTACAATCACCTTGAAAAGGGGGTCGGCAAGGCCATGTGCCGGGCTCCAATTTTCAATTCCTGTGAAGTGCCATAGTTTCTTGCCACGTACATATATATATATATGTGTTACCTATTTGTTTGTCTACGTTTTATGCATATTTACATAAAACATAATATGGCAGTGTGTCTTTGAAAGAAGAAACGACACAAACTATGGAACCAACATTTGCAGGACACAAAATTTGTTCCAGATGACGTCGCAATGGTATAAAGAGTTCAATAGATGAAACATGATAGAACACGTGTATTTGTTACGAAATACCGTTTGGGTTGTTTCAGCAAATATCACCCTTACTCCCATGTCATACCCATGGATGATTTTTGTTTGCACACCTTGCACGATGATTACACACAGTTTCTTCTTGTTATTGATCTATTTGTTGAACCAACAAACCAAGTCTGCGGATTGCCCTAAATACTCTCCGGAGTGTTGTTCACTTACCTTGAAGAACCAGTCCCGCTGCTGAACTTAAGGAAATGCTTATCGATTCTGGATGTCCTGGAGGAATTCCGATCTATTAGCATTGGTTTTTCACGTTTTGTGGAGGTGCGAGGGGATCAGAGGGGAAGTGGTTCATCCATGAAAGCTTGAAATCATGCCAAAGAGGTGCTTGTTCCTGTGAGGGTCTTGATGGGCCGTCATATCAGGGACAGACAGACAATCGTTTCTTGGTGACTGATGCTCGGGCACATCGACTGTGGAAAGGAAGAAGCCGGACGACCACTTTCTGGATTTGACAGGTGCTTTTTCAGGTATATCTGGACTTGTTCGAAAACCCCACCTATCCCATCCATTCCAATCCTCGACATCTCATACTACGTTTGACATGTTAAGTCCTGTATCCTGGCTGACTGTGCGCTCACATCAGTGGCAGCATTGGTGCCAAAGAAACTGGACTGCAACTGGCGACAGCCCTGTCCCACGATCCAACTGTCGAGGTCTCTCCGAAGATCCAACCGCGGCTCTATTCGATCGCTTCCTCGCCCAGGGCGCACGGCACGACGCTTGGAACACGTCGGCCGACGTGCGAAACCCAAGGGGGGTTCGGCTGGCGAGACCCTCAACTCCAGAACCCCAATTTGCATCTCATGGTGGTGTAATTGATTGGGTGTCTGGTTTAAAGATCATCCTCACCATTCCTCGCATTTTTCTTGGTTGGTGGTGTTCTTACAACATTCAAAAGTTAAACGGTGATGCCTTTTCACTGTTTATATAGATTATAGGTGTTGGTTTGGTGTTAGCCCCTACCTGCGGTGCAACACGTTTTGATGATTTCTGTTTTTGAATCGCAAAGCTTAGTATGGGGAACAATGGGGAATGCGGAAGACCCTCAGTTTCGCCTGTTTTGCAGTTTTGATAAGAGAAGCTTGGGAAGACAGGCACGCTGAATCAGAAGGCAGTTGATTAATTATGTGCGACCGTAGTGACGGCTGTTTTGAGTGACGGCCGAGTCTCCTATCAGTCCTGGAAATTCTCCCCGTCCCCATCCCGGCAATGCGTGGATGTTCACCCCATCCAGCCTGCCTCACGTCCACTCCCGAGGAACGTGGAGCTTTGCATGCGAGTCGCCACCTATGAAGCTCAACCCTTGAATCAGCCAGTCAACATCAGGCTCTTGTTTTCAAGCGCACGGTTGATTGTGGCCTATTTTTGCATCTGTATGTTCTGTTTGGCTCTTGGACCTGCCGACCGTCGGAACCTGAGTAAGCTCTGCGGATCTCTGCGATCTTGATTTGAGGTCCCACAGATTCTGCATCTTCCCCAGAAGCAGTTTCTTATTCATTCGTGGCACGCGACGTGAACAAATGACAATCAAGACCTGACTCTCGAACGCACGATTTCGTGAGCGAAAACGAAGACATGAAACTGTTGGCAGGCTATTGCAAACCCGTTATATAAGAAGATCCTTAGTCACGACATCAATATGTGGGTGGTCTTTTCTACAGCCGGTGCGCACACACTTGACTGCCGAATCCACGCATGCCTGGAAAGTATGGAAGGCACCCAACCAGAACCAAGGGTACGCTCAAGATGGACTGCCAACGGGCGAACAATCGTGGAAATGCATCTCACCGTGACTCACCTGTTCTTTGCGACACGAAGGCAAGGTAAGAAGAGCAATATCAAGCTGACAGCGACCAGAAGCCTTTCTTGAAACTCTTTCGGCCAGAGGTCTTGTCGCTCTTTCGGCCGTTCTGAAACTGGTACGAACGCTGTTTGAGTCTTCTTTGTGACTTAAACTGGA
The DNA here is from genome assembly GCA_963970005.1 of Durusdinium trenchii. Classification (NCBI taxonomy): domain Eukaryota; class Dinophyceae; order Suessiales; family Symbiodiniaceae; genus Durusdinium; species Durusdinium trenchii. The sequence continues at coordinate 237,635 of CAXAMN010024461.1, read as the reverse complement.
GGGCCGGCCCGGCATGCACGCCTCATGTTGAGGGCGGAGAGCCCAACCAGTTTTTTGAGGAAATATGCCATACGATGAAATATAACTATATATATATGCAAAAATGTGCCTTCAAGGTCCGTTTTGAGACCCAAATGTAATACTGTACTTTGAAAACCGCTTCTTTGTAGAGGATAACCGGACAACCGTCTTACATGCTTCAAGCTCTTTCAGAGTCTAAGTGGACCTCTTAGGACAAGTATGTTGCTCCGTCGTCCTTTTGCCAGGTGGCACATGTGATTACCATTCTGGTTATGATGCCAATGGGTGTTCTAGTTCTAGCGTTCTACAAAATTAAGATAACCAGTGACCACTTTGAAGACCTTGTACGTACTCAACTCAGACAGCTAGTCTGCCCCTCAACCGGGCAGCTTCCCTGAAAATTCAGCCTTTTCTTCCGGAACCCATGTCGAAGAACGTTGATCAGTCGGCAGGAATGGCCTTTGCTCCTCAATGATTGCATCGGCTGAGTCAGTAATTTGCCGAGTGAAAGAAGCGCCCCATATGAGGCCGCATGGAGGGAGTTGCCTGGATTCTCTTCACAAACCACTACCACTTTCTGTATACTTTACAAGTTACGCGAGACATTATGACAGTATGAGGTATACTATGTACCAGACACACGACGAATAGACACCAATTATTGTATATCACCTGAAAACATTAAAAACACAAGTGGATTTTAGATACCGTTAGATACCGTTAGGGGTGTTGGGGTTGTCGGGTTTCAAGCCTTTTCCTGAAGGAACATTCGGACCTGGAAGATCTGTGGATCAAAGCGCGACGATGCTGACGAAGGGTCAAGATGCATTCCATCAATATCAAGAATTGTTGGGGTTGGGCTTTTAGGATGTCTTCACCCGGCTTGACCAACTTTTGTTGCGATATGTTGTGATTGTGCTTTCTGAAGAAGCGCCCTGTTCCAGCGGCTCAAAACTGGATCAGATTACACCTCTCCATCATGGAATTCCGTTAGGACACACTACGCACCTGATGACATACCTGTGTTGTTGCCACTTTCTCGACCTGTGGAAGTTGGCGCTATGTGGGTCACTCATGAAGGAGATGTTTGGGTTTTTGGAGAAGTTGGTCTGACCGGACTTTCTTGAACCCAGTACCAAGAAACGAAAGATGTTCTCAATTGTTCTCATCTCCCGATACAAAAAACATAAACAAGAAAAACTAGGGACGTGTTCTTAGCCTCGTGCGAGGCTACCAGAGGATCACAGCAAGCCGATTGCCTGTGTCTGCGGAGGTGGGGAGGAGCAAATGGAGAGCTGAAGAGTTCGAGGAACTACATGTAAGGAGTGTGCTTAATCACCTAAAGCAAGTGGTCAAAGCCATTACTTGGCAAAGTTGGAATCTCACTGACGTGGATATGGTTCCAAATAATTACAAACAACATACTGTATATAGACTATAGACAAGGTGGACACCAAACCCGAAGCAACGGATTTTCCATCTTGGCTGGAAAGCAAAGCCGTTGTTCTTGATCCATCCGCAAATCGTTTGCCACTTGGAGAGTCAGAGGCCCCCATCCATTGGTCGTAACCTCATAATGAGCTGCCTAGGCCACCAATGTGTTTTGGGTGGTTTCAGACTGGTCCAAAATGTTGGAAGTCTACGGCTCATGAGGACAATGAGTCAGGAATGGGAATGGGAGAACTCACTATTCTCACTATAGCGTATGTCGGGGAACGGCCTCGAACAAAAACATCCCATGACCTTTTGTGGAACTGGTTTGAACATTTTTGAGCGGCCCTTGCATATGAGATGAGAGTGTCTCCAAATTGGGGGAAGGTCTCATGATTTCTTCAATAATGGACAACCCACCAGTTCAGAGGTATCCTTATGCAAAGACCAAGCTATGAGAAAATCAAGCTGCACAAGGGCCCCGACTGGTGTGCATAGCCAGAAGGATCTTTGGTCAATCTCAAAGACATGCTCTACGTGAGCGCCTGACATCAGTGCAGGCACAGGACTGGCTCCCTTCTTTGGCTTCTTGCAGGAGAGGGATGTGTTGAAGAGGACAGGCGCGGCTGATGGAAGTTTGCAAATCGATTGTGAGAGCACTTGGTAGGACAAATGAAGTTGATGTCCGATGAAAATTAAAGCCAGGATCTCTGGGTGTTGGTGGTTGACCAAAGATTTGGCTGAAATTCCAAGAGTTGGATCTCTGCCCGGCTCTCAACCATTCACTGATCATGTTCAGAACTGCGAAACCAAATGCATATAGTTATCATATATCTATACACTTTGTGGTGTCTATGGATGTTTTTAGCTTTTTCAATGGCTACTGCAACATTGAAACCAAACCACAGATCCTCACAGCTTCTATGGGGAAGATCCTTAGTGCCGGTAGTGTTCAGGGTGTGTTACAGTTACAGTGCTACATTGCAACATTTGTGCGCACATGTCTGGATTGACCTGAAAGGCACTGTAGATTCACCCCCCATTGTCTTCTGCAAATTTCGTGCTCCGGGGTCGCCTGCAAAGGGCCCTGAAGTCGTCCAGGCGTGCAGACGGGTCTTGTGCATCTCTACTTCGGCTGTCGCAACGAAACGGATTTCCTGCATCGTGCGCAGCTGGAGATACCTGGCCGATGTGTGAGCACTTCTCTTGAAGTCGTTTGCAGTTTGAGGGGCTGAATCTCATGAGAGTCATTAGGTTCTTTAACTCGTCAGGTGTGTAATTCCCTTGCGAGAACCTGCAGATCTTGTGGACCGTTCTGAGGAAGTGGCATGCAGAAGGTCTATGTTCTTTGAAGGTCTCTTTCTCCAGACCGCCCAACGGTGGACCCCTGGAGATGCTGAGGTGTGCGGGGCGGGCAAGGATCAAGGGACGATGGTGGATGAGGGTGAAAGTGGGCTATGCCTCTTGTTCTGCGACAGGTTTTTGCTATTGCCCCCCCCCCATATAATATATAGTTATTTATAAATAAACAACTAAACATATGTATATATATCATACTATATAGTATTATATATACTCGTGTAGATGACTAATAGGTGGATAGTGAGAAAGAGAGAGAGAGAGAGGTGCTTCCTCCCGCCACCGCCGCCGGCACAGCCACCGTCACGACAACGGGCACAATCGGAACAACACCAGCAAGTTTCAAACCAACCATTGTACCGTCCCTACCAAAACAAGTTTCTGAAGATTTCCTGACAGCCTTTGCACTCGGCTCTAGGCTTGGCTATGATTGTGTTGTCTCCAAGTGACCGAAGTGACCCCTCTCTCAAGGGGGGTCATCCAGCAATCCCCTTGGAGAGGATCTCTTAGATAAGATATTTAAAACGCACAGGTCTTTAACCTTGACCAGTGAGTCAATCTTTTGCAAGCACATGCCCTTGTATACCAAAGCAGTTGGTGATACATTTGCAACTGGGTCTGCCCTGGAAAATGACCCTCTCCACACCTCCCAATGTGTTGGATACTGTTGCCATTCTTGCAAGCGCAAGCATGTCGTGTAGTTACCCATCCTTCCACACTTTTAACAGAAAACATGAGATACTGTACTGTAAGTCAACTCCCTTTGTGCCTTTGTGCAAAAACGGTCGTGCAAGGTCACACAATTTCTCAACATGATGTCAACAAGCTTGGAGAGATCTCCGAAAACACCAATTGGCAGGGGCTATTCTGGAAGACCTGTTCTGCGATTACATCCCCCGCCCTCCAGGGGGAGCCTCCTTGAAGACTGCATCCTACCTAGAAGCTAACTAGTCGACCTTGCTTAATTCAGTAGGCACCTACTCAATCAAGTAAGGGTGGGCGTTCTGTAACGAAATATGCATAAAAAAGACATGCTCTTCAATGTTCTTCGGCCTTTTGCTCCAAGGAAAGGAGTATGTCTACCATGCCCTGCGCCGTGATGCGGAGCTGGTCTTGGAGCTACTAGGACTGCGACCGGAGACCGAAATCAGAACTGAGAAGATTGACATGGCTTCGTGCTCACTTGAGCGCGCACTTGTGGAACTCATCCTTTTTCGAAGATGTGCATGCTTAGGAGTCTTCTTGGCAGTTGATATTTGATGAGACATTTACAGGTCACGGTCACGCCGTTCTTCTTCTCCCAAGACATTGTACTGCCATCGGATTCGGACATTTTGTGGGCGTCCTGGCGTCCTGTTCTTTGTTTGGTCCTTGGCTCATATATGTGTCGGAAAACCTTTTGTCTCCCGATTGTGATAGTTCTTTACTGAAGGACCATGGACGCGTCCCTTAAACAGAACATCTTGGGCCCCTAGGCTTGTCTTTTCCATCATAGCATGCCACACCCGTGGTATGTTGAAAGGTGATGAATATCCAGTTGTGGACGACCTGGGTTTTCTCATGGAGTTGCCAGGCGAGATATCAGACTCAACTGATGGGATATTGCCGAGATGATAGGTTGGGGCCCTCACGTTAAAGGGATTTCAGCATGCTCGTTCTGCCAGCGGATCGGGGTTGCAGGAGATGGCCCGCAGTCGGGGTATGTCTATATGTGCCTGAGCTGAGACCAATGGACCAAATCATCAATCAAACTCATTCTGAATCATGTATTGGATGCGTGAAGCATTTGAATTATCAATAATTAGCCAGCTCCCAAACCCCCAAACCTGAACACTCGTGTCTTTAATATATAATTAAACCTTGAGCTTTGGTGGTAGTCTGCCAGTCTGTAGCATCAGAGGTCAACATGGAGGACAGTCCCCAACCTCTCACTAAAGAAAGTAGGGCACCAATCTCTATGAAAGCCCGAAAGCGAGGGACACTGCTGGAGGTTTGACGACCCATCATGGCGAATATGTTCGCATCCGTTTGGACAAATCGGGTTCAGGAAAGACAGTTTGGCAACCTCCAACTAGGTTCCCTTATGGATGTGTTGGAAACAGGACTCACAAATGCCGGGTACAAAAGAACACGATTTGTATATTATAATATACATTTTTCTATCTACAGGACATCGACCACTTATCCAAACAAAAGAAAAGTAACAAGAAACCAACAGCGCCGATAAAACCATTAAATCTATTGGTGAACATCATCAACATAGAATGAAAGACTTCTCATAAAGTAAAATACGATGAATCAGAATAATATAAAGAGTCCTGCATGTTTATATGGTACAGTTTTTAACATATCATATTGGCATAAGAACTACCATTCAGGTACTATATGTAAAGGAGTAAGTAATCCACATGCTTCTAATGTACTATTTGGATGTGAAAAAGAAGAGAAACCAACATGAATTTGAAGAAGATACATATAGATAATTAATATCGTTCCATAGAAACCTTTACTAATCATGTGTGATTTTACTATTAGTGGAATTACTTATATAATGGGTTATTAGACATGTTGACCAACATATCAGATACAGAAGAACACCACAAAGAAGACATGGAAATAGCCATTCTATAGAACATGGAAATGGAGATAACAGATTGTAACCTCTGTAGCACCGTAACACCCCATAAACCCATTTGTCCCAAAGGTAAGACACCCTATAAATGCTGTTGCCATTAAGAAGATAATCAGAACTCCAGAAAACCATGTATTTGGATCATAAGCAAATGAACCAGCTCTTTCAAGATGTAGACGTATAAAGGAAGGCAAATGATGAACCATTAGAATGAGGATAGAGCAAAGACCATCCACAATAGATTTTTCTTTGTAAAGAACATGCTCAAATATGCTTCATTAGTTTCTGATGTGCAATGTAAACCTTAGAATATACCAGATATAGTTTGTAATTATTAACATAGTAATCCCTGAAAAAAAAAGACGAGAGTCCATCAACAACTTATGATGAGAGGACAAGGATATGATTGTAAATTAGATTTACTTAGCAATAAAAACAAATATTGGCCATTACGGTAAGAATAAACATGATAAAGTGTATAGAACATGTACAGTATGTTTGTTTTGTTGAGGGTTCCTACACACATGTTTCATTTTTTTCGTTGTTTAGGTTATTGCTGGTCACTTTTCTGTTTAGTGGTTTAGGATTATGTTGTCCAATGAAGACTTCATTATCAACTAATGCTGATAAACTAAATAGCAACACATATTGATAAGTAAGATTGTGGTACAACATATATGATGAACTCCATGAGCAGCATATCTCCTTATCTTTGATGGTATTTATTTTTTACATATTCGTCAACCATAATTTGGACCTATCTGCATCACCATTAAGGATTGTTACTGTAGGTAGACCACTAATAGTGGACTATTTCTTATATGATGAAGGTTTACCTTTGGTGATTACTAAAACTATAGGACATGAGATACAGAATGTTGCGGATATCATCAACATTGGATTGTCCATATCCTTTTTTCAATCATATTAAGTGCCAATATCAAGTATTAAATACCTCATTGTAATATTTTTTGCGATGTATTGTGCAAACGTCAAGGAGAATGAACCTCCTGCATGAATGCATCAGCAAACCGCGTGTTGAAAAATACACTGACTATACCCTAACTGCATGGTTCATGTGCTTTGGCTTGGGATCGCCATGATCAACCGATTGTATGCCGCCGCCAATCAAACTGGGAACAAACACCATGATAAGCCGAGAAATCTCCGACCAAAATACAACCAAATTCGCAAATCAGCCAAAATCCTCCCGAATCAAACTCTTTCGATTCCTTCATTGGATCAGCCATGATCAGCCTAGTCTCGGCGAAAAAAACGCCAAAGTCATGCAAAGCCCAGTTGTGGATCAGCCTCAACCTTGGCCAAAGATGTCACCAACGTCCTGGGCGACTTGCTTTGCACCTTGGCAGCAACATAATTGATTCACCCCAATCACCAGAAATCGCCTTCGCTCGACAATCGCCTTCAAAGTTCGTTTCCAGAAAGTGGGGTCTACTTCCACTTCGCATCCCACGCGAACATCACAAGTGTTTACATATGTTTATGAAGGTTTATGAAGATGGTATATACATTCACTCACTCAAATGTAAGCAAACAAATCAGCAACAAAAATAACATATCCCAGAGTTGTGCCATGCCTATAGTAACCACTCCTGAATCCTCAATGACTCAACGTAACCGGGTGCTTGTTGGTTGTATGTGCTGTTCCAACGGTTCAAGTGGGCTTTCTTGCATGGCCACCCGCCCACCCCACTCAGAAAGCGGGTTTAGTCCAAACAACTCCAATACATGAAGCCACCTCCGCAGCACGCAGACAGACAACATCGGGTTGGAACGACTTCACAACCTACCCTCCATGGCAGTTGATTTGAACATCTCATCATGGTGAGGCTTTCACTGCAGGATGCTGTACAGGTTGCAGGGTTTCCTGAACACGACCATGGTGATAAATAAGGACTGCCCATTACGAAAAGAGGTTGTTCCCCGGGATACTTACAAGAGGGTAGGTTACACAGGCTGCCATCCTACAAAGCTACGTGTACCATCCTGTACCTATCCTGTACCTAGTTCAACTCTATATTATAAGAGGCTTTGCGTATCATAGCAGATCACCCAGAATCAAAACAATCAAAACCAACCGCAGCTCTCCATCACCCCATCACCTCGCCGGACCGAAACATCACCATCGTCTCTCCTCGCAGGTGAGCGTGGTGATGCCGCGGTGGGCTTTGGTCAGCTTAATGAGCTTCAAGAGCGGGGCCGAGTGATCTTCGATGTTTGGGGCTAAACAAAGAGCAAAGATTTGTCGAAGTGAGGGGAGGACAGTTCAGCCGTTGTGCTTGAACGAGTGGCTTCGTGTAGTACAGGCGCATAGGTAATGATCGTCTCGTACCATAGGGCTTTGTAGGTTGTCTAAAGAGGGGACCCCAAAATGTTATGCAGATTAAATTGATATACAGTATGTAGATGACCACAATGTTTGTATATATATATATATCTATACCGTATTACCGTATATACCTATATGTCGTACATCAAGTTTAATTTCGTGTGATTCGATTTATGGGATTTGGTACCACCTTGGGAGGTTGGCCATAGTGGATTGAACGATGGCAAAGAGGATCTCCCATTACAGCCACCTCACACAGAGCGTCTCCCGGAACAGATAGGGATATCACTCATTTAGCAAAATTCCAACACAAAACGGTTTGCACTTACTGTATATATATATATGTAGACTGTATATATAATTATATATAACTATAAATATATAATATATATATATAATCTTATGCTTTCTCTGGTGGGAGGTTGAGTCACAGCACACCAACAAGTCAAACAATCGTACATCGAAGGAAAATTCTTCAGTGCGAAGATTCGTCGCGGGGTGCTGCAAGCGGTATGCGCATCTTGCCCAATTTTGCCCCGAGCGTCGGAGCACATTTCAGCCCAATATATCCAGAGGTTATTTGGCCAATGAAGATGTGCTGTAAAAGGGCGGCCAGTCCAACTTGTGAGCGAGAGTTGAGATCAACAAAATCTATTTACTGTAACAGCATTTAACAGGCCGCAGCTGTTGGATGTTGCATCCATTGCATCCTTAAAGAAAACAATTCTTTTGGTGAGGCCGACCCCCAAAGATTGCAAGCAGCAGAGGGTAGAGAATGTGGATGTGCGACCGCCATCGTGATGTTCTTTGATGACACACAACTGAGACTGTGTTGCCCTGCAGACATCTCGCTGGTCTCACTTGAAATTTCCGCCCCATTTCGTTCCGGGCGTTTGGAGAGGTTCCTTTGTTCCACTAGCACAAGGCGTTTCAATCGGGTGCACCCCGTCCCAAAATGGCCAGCCAGACCTAAAAGATTTTCAACTGGTAGAATCATAGATGGATGTAGTCGGAACATGTTGAACATATCGATTTCTGAAGTGGTTGCCCGTGATCGCTGTTTCAGCGGCTTCCTTCCAGAGAGGACCTACTCCTCACAGTGACTGGCGCACTCGATAAGTGTGGCAAACACAAAATGGTTGGGATCGATTTGGAAAAGGTGGAGGCCAAGCTGACCGAGTTCTCGGCTGAGTCGATTCTTTTTCGTGACCGGAACCAGCTTCTTTGTTTACTTTTTTGTTTTTTCCATTTGAAGACGGAAACAAATCAAATCGGATGTGCAGAATCTGCTGCAGAATGAAGGAAATGCCTTAATGATGCTGCTCAATGGAGGGTCGGAAAGCTACATCAACTCGGGATGTGCGCGACGAAATCACCCGAGTTGATGTCTCGTGGCTCGACCCCTTTTCCGGGAACCCATCAGAACCCGAAGGCTCGTTGGAACCCTAAAAACTTTGTTGGACAGATAACCAGCTGGTTTTGGTGGACCCAGCTGAACCGAATCTACAACTCGTGAAAATGTGCCATATCTATCCATATCTTATCAAATTGAAATCCAATATAAAGTATAGAAATCCCTGGCGACAAGTGGACACCTCAGATTTGTGGAATTGGAGTGGTGAAGATCGGGAACGACCCCGCCAAATTCTGCGATCTTCGGTAGGGTGCCTTTCTTGTGGTTGGTTGGCCCTTGCCCTCTGCCAATGGCTGACAGATGGTTGCAAGCACTTCTTCCAATTGCGAAGCAGAAGTGTTTGTGGTCCTCTGAAGGCTCACACACAGCTTGTGAGATTCGGCATGTGTGCCACTCCAGTGCCACTTGTCTCTTTTTCCCAGCTGGTCTCTTTCACCCCGGGGCACGCAACGATCACTTCTTGAATGCTTGGATTCTCTGTTTGAGTCCGCCGCTCAACGCTCATGGCCGACGATGCCGACGGATTCGAGCCAATTCTTGGCTCCAATGAAGCCAACACGACGCAAATCCAGGATGGTCAATGAATGACGGTGTGACGGTATGTCAATGTTGGATGGACCTAGTGCTTTAGAACGAGATTTGACCACTTGATTGACTACCAAAGAGAGGAGGAGAGATAGTCAAGATAGTCAATATTCAGCTCAGAGACTTATATCATAGATGTAACATTTATGTGCTTTGGCACTCCAGGTGGTGGTTAGGGATGAGGAGTTCATGGTTTTTGTTGATTGTTTAAATGGGTCTCAAGGGAAGAGGTTGAATGGATTTGAACACATAGATCGTTTGTGTTTCCAAATGTGATCATCATTCCAAGTGAGGTTGAAAGAAAAGCACACCCTAAGTGGTTTCACCTGAGCACAGGGGAGAGCCACAACTGAGAGCAAACCTCTTCAGATGGAACCCGTTCTGCTGTAGTTCTTCCCATCCGCGCATCCATGAGCCATGCGCCAGGGGCTTTGGAGCTTGACCAAGGAATCAAGGGTCATTTTCTAATCTCACAAGCCGAGACTGAGTTTCCTTTAAAGATGATAATTCTAATGATAAAGACCGAGCGCTCCCCAAGACTGAGAGTTTCCTCCAAGGCTGGGTTTTTGTTTCCCAATGTCCTCCAATAAACAAAATTGAAGGCTGTTGGCAACCCAACAAAAGTGGATGGGCTGGGTCCCTGGGTTTGGGACTTCAGTCCATTGCAACGGTCCGAAGCAGTCTCCGAAGACCTTAGCTACTGAGCCTGCACTTTTTAGACCTGATTGCAGTATACGCCTGTGGAAGACCTAGAAAAGCATAAACAACAAAAAGCACCGTTCCAATCCATTTCCCTCCTTTTCCAAGTCTTTGTTTGGTCATTACTACCCAACCAAGCACATCGAAATTGCGCGAACCAGGCGTAGCGCCGTAGCGACGGCATACTTCTCAACATAGCTTGCTACCACCACCAGCTATTCATTGCCAAAGGATGGTGGAAGAAAGGACCAAGTTCCACTGAACTGGCCGGAATCAGCCATACCTGCGTCCACTGCGCAATCCTCCATAATCCTCGGTGCCTTGAGGTTGAAGCGTCATTTGCTGCGATGGCCACATCCTTTGAAAGGACAGCTGAGGCGCGAACCTGGCACAAGAGGGACCAGGGATGCAGGGAGCCAGGGATGTGGTAGGATGGTAGCTATTTCTTCACGAGACTCTTGGAACGCATTTTCATGCCACCCATGTGTGACATGTGACCACTAGTAGCCATCCTGGCCAGATGCAGCTGGATGCACGATGCAGTAAGTCAATGACGGTCAATCACGACACTCTGGCAACGGGGTGGCCATGTTTTTTTTCTCATTCATTTATATGATATTCATTTGGACTGCTGGCATGTTGAACGTTCCCGGTGTTTGAGATGCTCACCATGTGTCTCACACCCAAACCAAAGGAGTTCCGAACGGCGATCGGGCTTTTCAGATGCGCAACAGTGCAGAGCTGTCCTCGGGGATGTGCAAGCTGAGTAGTTGCGCAACAGTTGGGTGCGACACGTACGATTACGCTGGACACTTCCATCACGCTGGACACTTCTGGCAGATGAACCATGGGTGTGTCAAGTTCGTCGCACGATTCCGACCGAAGTGTTTGATGTGTGCGTATTCTATTCTATTTAAAAGAACAGTTGAAAGTCCCTGCATCAACCTTCGACCTTCCAGCAGCTCGAGGCATTGTGCGTTTGAGAGTCCTGAGACTGCACGAGGGCGGCTGTCCAATGCACGGCTGAGGCACAGAGGGCTGGGCTTTGGAACTTGAGACCTATTCTTGAGCCAAGTCTAGCAAAGTCAGGATGTTTCTGACCGTCGGAGACAAGACAACAGAACAGCTAAACGCATGCATAGTTGCTATGCATACGCCACCTGCCTTTGCACGTGATGCTTGACAAACACTGGTCTTCCAAGAGGCAGAGTACTTGTTTGGATCCCTACGGACTTGTCTGGCTTTTGGTATTAGATGAGTCGGACTTGTCGGGAGGTTGTGCAAACTACTAGTAGCAAGGACGCTATTAGGTGGAGGCCATCGCAAGTAGGTTGGTCCCTTCCTTTTTCATTTCGATTTTCACACGCTGGGCCTTACCACTCACGACCTGGCTTTAAGAGTCTGGAAAGGATTGAGGAGCTGATTTGCTGGACCGATTGAATGTTTGGCAAGTGGATGTTCATCACCCGGGGAGAGGCATCAACAAAAACAAAGATAGGGCAGATCAAGAAAATACAAACACTTTAGGATTTTGTAGGGATCAAGAACAACAGAACCAGACAGAAACAAAAAAGCAAGAAAGCCAGCAAGAAAGCAAGAAGAAAGACAGGAAGAGAGAAAGGCAAGACAATATGAGAATGAACGGTCTGAAAAGTTCTTACGCACCCAGAACGCCATAGTGCGCCCTCCCCCCCTCCAGCGCAACAAAATGTTCATCTATATGACAAACTACGTTTGCCATGAAATCATGTTTTCAATATCCGCCCTTAGCTGCTATCAGGCCGTAACTGCAACCATTATATCAGAGAATCAACTCGTGCAAGAGAGTAGTCGTGCCAATGCAGCTCAGGGGTTTCGGAGTAATGAAAACAAAAGAAACCGCGCTGCTAACGAAGCAGACTAACATCAACACTACTACTGCCACTACCACCACTTTTGTTGACGCTGACTGTTTATTAATGTTTGATGTTTCTTCGTTTTTGTTGTGGTCCTCCACTCATCACCTGCAAAAGTGTTTAAAGGACTCACAGGAACTCAGCATTGTATGTCTGTGGAATCAAGTTACTAACTATGATCATTACTAATTACTCAGGCACTAAGCGGTTGTGATTCCTCACAGGCTTGTGCAGCGCCACAATGCTGTGCTGTCACCCATCAGTACCAGCCTAGGCACAGCGTGCCAAGGGGGTGGGGTCGACCTTCCAACTGTGAGCATCCATCAATTTTTTACTAAGGCTTCAGTGACTATTTAACCAGGAACTTCCGGGTTCTTCTCAGCATGAAGGGGATGGAATGGTTGGAACGGGATTTTGCATGCTTGACAATCTTAGGCACCGACTACCTGCGTGTGTTTCCTGGAATCCCGTTAGCATGGTAACCAAACCCATGTGGAAAAGCTAGAACTACACTACACAGTTTGATGCCTTGGGTTGATAGTAGATTCGTAGATGGTATCCACTGGGAAACTTACTGTATATACAGATACACACAGACACCCTTTGCGATTTTACATGTAGACTCATGTAGTCTTGTCCACGAAGACCAAAACGCTTGCGCACCAATTTTGTTGCCTTCGGAAAGAAATATCAACTAACTTCCTTCAGCTAGCATGGTCCTCTTTGCTCTGCTTCTCGTCATCTCCATCCTCATTGGACATGGTTTCACATCGGTTTCACTGCCCAGGCCATGCGGGTTACATCATCGGGCTCCTAGAGCCGGGGCTCCAAGCCTCCTGGGTGTGGTGGTGCGGGCGGCGTTAACGCCGGGTTTGATGTTGTGGTCCCATGAGGTTATGGTGTGTTGGGCTTTGATCCTGGATTCGCGTATGGGCCATATGTTCCCTAGACTTCATAGTCTTGGGTCATCGCTATGTCTCCGGACTCCTTCAAGACCGCAAGGGCTGAGGGCACTTCTTCTTTTGGAAGACATGGGGCAATGCTGACACAGATTGGCTTCATGGTCAACTTGGTTGTGCAGCCAAACATGTTCACAAGCAGAAAGAACAGCGCTGGTTGCAATTGCACTTTGTGAACTTGTTGTCAGAAGTTTGCATCATTTGCACTGGCGATTCGTACGTACCATCGTTGCAGAGTGTCATTCAGGCATGGCCATTAAAGAGACATGTGACATACCGATGATATCCCATAGTGATCCTTTGCGTATCGATGCGCATGGCAGTAGTTCTAGGCGGCATGACATGGACAAATATATAGCTGGCATCAGAAGAAAGTGGGTAATATGCCAGGTGTCGTTGTCGTTAACGTTGTCGTTGTCGTAGTTGTCGTCGTTCTTTGTCGTTGTGGTTGTGGTTGTCGTTGTCGTTGTGGTGGTGGTTGTGGTTGTGGTTGTTGTTGCTGTTGTGGTTGTTGGTTGTTGGTTGTTGGTGTTGTTGTTGTTGTGGTTGTTGTTGGTTGTGGTTGTGGTTGTGGTTGTGGTTGTGGTTGTGGTTGTGGTTGTTGTTGTTGTTGTTGTTTTTGTTGTTGTTGTTGTTGTTGGTGTTGGTGTTGGTGTTGGTGTTGTTATTGTTGTTGCACGTCATACGTTTTCCAAACAGTCGTTTGGCATATTTTTGCATACATGGGGGGTGTCGGGGGTGTATGCAGATGCAATTTCTTTGGAGGCTACTTTATGTACTTTTCATTTCTACCTTTTTTCTGGGCAGTTTGCCAACTGAAATAAGCCTGTGGGTAATGCCAACTGCCTGTTTTCCACTGTCACCATAACACCCGGTGCTCATATCTAGGCGCCACCGCTTGTGGGCTTCTTGTCTAAGAAAAACCTGGGGGTTTTCGCTGAAAAGCGAGTCTAACCTTGTCGCAGCGCGTCTGGAGTCACGGAGAGGTACGGAGTCACGGACATTTGGTGGCTTCGAATTTGGGCCGTTTGTGGGTGCAGCATGGTGGTGCTTTTCCAGGTGTGCGGGGCCCCGTGCGAACGACCCGGAACGAACTTGAACGTTTTTCGGAGTCGAGGACTGTGGCAACTCGGGCTTGGGTCATGAGTCTTGAGCTCCGTACAACAGGAACAGACAAGAGGTTTCGGTAAGTGTTTTTCTTGTGGGCATCCATTTTTCTCAGGTCGTGCTGTCCTGCACTACCGCTGGCTTGTCTCAACTAAAAATGAGCTGACCCTAAACCACTTGGTGTGGCATTGACTACAGCATTGTTAGGTGGATTTTTGCTTGAGATAGAGATCCCTCTGCAATGATGTGACTCTTCTTAGGGCTGCTGGCATAGTGGGCGACGTTTTGCGTCAGACGGGCGTTGTTCAAAAGTAAGATTGATCAGTACCTGCTGTTTTCGGGGTCACTAGCTGCTACTAGCTTCTCAAATGTCCCTCCCTCCCTCCCTCCCTCCCTCCCCTCCAACAACGTCACTTCTACAAAGCCTGACTGATCCCTGTTGTAGAGTAGCTTTTGCTCAATCACACGAACCATTTTGCTGAAGCATTTCTGAGGCTCCAGCCCCGGTGCCAATGGCTTTCCGCAGCTCAGATCGAATGGCAATCCGCGAGGTCAGATGGAGAAGAATGCTCTGAACTGGTTTGGGATTGTTTTTTTGGGGGGTTCCGGGTTCAGATGGAGAACCCCAATGGTCTCGTGCCGTTCCGGGGAGGTCTGAAAGCCATGCGTCCGGGAGAGTCCTAAAGAGATTCTGAGCTTTGCCTAGAGTACCTGGAGGGCCAGCTCCTGGGAACTATACTTCAGGCATAAAAGAAGTCAATAGAACTCAGAGCTGAGCTTAATTTGTGTTTTTTCTGTGTTTGGTAGGAGGGTTAACAGATCTCTTTGATTAATCTTGATTCGTTCATTTCTTTGTGCTCACTTGGACTCGACTTGGACCACAACAACTGAGGCCGGCTGGTGCTTCGTTTACGTGGCTCGGACCGGTGTTTCGTGTGTTTCTTTTTCCCACGTGACCAGTGTATCATGTGTTTATTTTTTTGTTTTAGCACTACATATGGACATTTTTGGACTATACTGTATTGTTGAAGGAGGGCAGATGGATGTTTTTCTGCGACCACCACAAGTGAGTTCCTGGGCTATGAATGCTTTGGCCCGATATCATGTGCTTGTGAGGATTTTTTTCCATCAACAGGATCTCAATCTCGTCGTGATGATGATTATTATTATTGATTGATTGATTGATTGATTGATTGATTGATCGATTGATCGCTTTTATTGATTGATTAATTGCTTGATTGATTGATTTGATTGATTTGATTTGATTTGATTTGATTTGATTTGATTGATTTGCTTGCTTGCTTGCTTGCTTGCTTGATTGATTGATTGATTGATTGATTCATTGATTGATTGATTGATTGATTGAGGATGATGGCAATGTGAGTGGTTTGTGTTTCAGAGTGGTAAGGAGCGTACCTTGTTCCACCCATGTCCATCATGAGTTGATCCATCTGGTCATTACTGCTGAGGTGATCGTGAACCTCTTCCAGCTGCACTGGGTCTCCCTGAGCGTCCCGGCCGGGCATCTGAGCTTCCCACATCATGACCAGCCATTTATATAAATGGTGTAAAAATATATATATATATACATACAGGAGTATGAGCTGCAGGAGTATGAGCTAGTACATTACAAAACATTGGCAGACTTGAAGTCTGTAGGGTTTAGCGGAAGGGAAGGAGTCGAACGTGGCTGGCCGCTCATTCGGGGTCCGAAGGGGATGGTGTTGAGGGGTTGAGGGGACAGTGTTTTCCACATGTTCCGTTTGGCTCAAACACAGAAGCTTTTGGGATGCAAGATTTGGACCTGCACCACTTCAGTCAAAGAAGAGTGAACACAGCGAAAGTACCTGGAAAGTATCTCCTCAACTTGAGGCCAGTTCATTTCAGAAATGTACTTGTATCTTGAGTGAACATGCTTTCATACCCGGATTGAGCAGTGCTTCCCAGACTGGAGACAACTGACATCACTCCTTCATATCGTCGGAACCGGCCAGGAGCCAAGCCTTAGCGAGGAGGAAGCGCAGCTGGGCAGCAGAGACATGGGCAGCAGAGACCACTGTTTCGAGGCTTCCAGCTTCTGGCACTTCCTAAAGGGTGGACGTGCCGTTCCCATCAATTCATAGGACACCTATTTTTCAACTTCATTGAGCCACCTGACAGGCCAGAATAGATTTCCATATTTGGTCGCAAGGCCATAGATTTAATGTATAGCAGCACCTTTGATTGCCAGTTCCGACCCTTTGGAGGTTTTCTTTGGCATGTCCGCACTGAAATCAGCCTTCAAGTGTTTCCCTTCCTCCAGGCAACTCTACCAACTCCTTGGCGACAGCGTGTCTGTGCGAGAGTTGCCTGGTTGCAGTAACGCCCCATGTGTGCAGCGCCAAAACCCCAGTTTTCAGAGACATGGTGACATCACAGGGGCTATGTAGGGATCTTTAGGCAAGTTCCAGGTATGTGTCCCCCATGTGTTCCACCACCGAGGAAGAAGGGTACCTTTCGCTGTTATTGCTCCATCAAGTGTGAACTCTTGTCTCATTGGCTCTGTTGGATCCTCGTTCTCTCGATCATCTTCTCCCCGCAGCCGAATGTGATGCAGATGACTTGGTAGCAGGCACTTTCTCTCGCAGCCGGACTGCTTGCAGAACAAGTGGGACCAAAGGTCCGATGATGCCAGATTTGCATGTTGGATGCAACTTCTGTCGGTCACTGCTGTATGATCTGTTTGGACGTGATTCCTTGTGATGATCAATCTTATGTTAACCACTTAGGCTATCTCTGATTGTTTTAAAAAAGTGGAAAGGAAGCAACTACAAAAAGCAAAGGCAAAAAAAGTGAATCCAAAAAGCAAAAAAAAGCAAATGAAAAAGCAAAAGCAAGAAAAATAAGCAACTCCAAAAGCAAAAAACAGCAGATTAAAAGCAAAAAGCAAAAAACAAGCGAAACAAAGCGAAAAACCGAACAAAAAAGTGACAAAAAAGCGATCAAAAAGACAAAAAACACAAAAGAACGCGAAAAACATGCGAAAAAGAAGCGGAAAAAATGCGGGCAAGCAAAAACGCGAAACAAAAGGCGAAAAAGGCGAACAAAAACAACAACAACAACAACAACAACAACAACAAAACGGAAAAAGGCGAAAAAATAGCGAAGAAAAAACGGACAATTGCTTTCGCTTTTGGGATTTGCTTTTTGTTTGCTGTTGCTTTGTCATTTTTTTCAAATGCGTTTTTGTTCGCATTTGTTTTGTTTTTTTTTGATTTTTCATTGTTTTGTTGTTTTTTTTGTTTGTTTTTGTTTTTGTTGGCTTTTTGCGTTTAATTGTTCTTTTTGCTTTTGCTGTTTCATGTGTTTTTCTATTTTTCAATTGCTTTTTTGCTGTGCTTTTTCATGTGTTTTTTTGCTTTTTGGATTTGCTTTTGCTTTTGCTTTTTAGTAGTTGCTTTTCTTTTGCTGTGTTTTTCATTTTTTATTTTCAAAAATATATATACAGTATAATTATACAAAATCTACCATTTTCATATCTTTGCATGTATTTTTAAGTAATTTTTAAACAACGATTTGTTTAATGTGCTTTTTTTGTTTAAATACATGCATTCATGAAAACAAACAGCAAGATATGTTTTTTGATTATTTGAAAAATTGCATCAATAGATATTCAATCCATCCACATGTTCCCTTTTTGGTTTCGATCAGAAAAGGGCCAATTTGTTTTCTTGATGAGGAGTTGGGTTTTGGGCGCCCGTCAACACAGGTTTGGGCACCACCAAGGCTGTCACAGAGTTTGGGTCCGGCGTACACAAGATCAATCCATTGCTTCCAATCTCCTTCCATGTCCCAGGTAGTGCCCGTGGACAGGCCCACATGATTCATTGTTTCTTGCTGGACTCCTTTCCCCATCATTGCAAGTAATCGCCTGACCTCGTACAAGGCAGGTGCCTTGCTTGTCCCAATTGTTGATCTTGTCGCCTATCTCTATTCTCTCAATCCAATCGTGCCAACAACATAGCCAGATGCCAGAGTAGAGCTGTCAAGCTGTGCCAGCTTGCTTTGAAGAGCCCATGCAAACTCAACCCAGGTGATTCATCTAAGAGACAAGAAGCTACTAGTAACAAAGGGCATCGCTGCTAGGAGCAAGAAGCTTAGTAGCTCCTGGCCCTACCACTAGTAACAAGAAGCTATATACTAGTAACACTTTCATCATTCTGTGGGAGCCCGCACTTTCCCCGATACACAGCACACAAGTCATGAGTCTGTGGGCCTACCGGCAGTCGTGTGGGTCCCTGAAGTCTCTCGGGGTGTCGGGGAAAGACCCGAGAGCTGCGCAGGTCAGTCTGAAATGTCTCAACATCTGCCGAAAAGCTGAATTTTGGGAACCCTAAATCCAAACCCACCGAACCGTGCCAAGTGACATGCCATGAACTTCAAGCAATCACATTCATCGAAAAGCACCTCAGCAAATGCCGGCCCATCACTCTATGTAGTGGACGATGTCTGATGGGTGTGAATCAGAGCTCGCCTCCGAGCAGATTGTGGCGTCGAGACCGCCACTGGATCAAGGTATCCAGGTACCTGAGAAGTGACTTACAGTGACTGATTGAAAGGTCCCAAAGGCCCTTTGGAGCTCAAAACGAGATCTACCGCTGTTAGTTCCTCACTAGTATGTTCTCGCATCTAGATTTCAGATTATGTCACGCAAAGACCTTTATATATACACAATGCTTCATTCTTAATGTTGGATCCTGACTAGTAAAAGGGTCCTCTATAATGCTAAATGTTTCAAAAATAATTCTGAACCCCAGGTTTGTTTAAGGGTCCTCTAGTATGCTAATTTTTGGGGATCCTAATGTTTTATTATGTGAAACAAATTACTGGGGCTTTAAACCCTTCGGAGACCTGTCAATACTACTAAGCCAATGGCTGGCTTGCTGAAGTTATTGATAAGTATAGGTTTCTCCAGTTCTTCTTCAAAACTGACAGCTTCCCAAAGCCATCAATTCCTTAATTAACCCTTTATGCAAAGATTGCTCCTAAACAAATTTTCAAGATAGTAGACCAGATGCCACGTCGCTCACGTTTCTTTTCATTGGGCCCGCTTTTGTCGTTTCAGACTATTTCAGATGTCAGATGCCACTTAGCAAAGCCACCCCGGCACAAGTTAATGGCATGCAGTGAGGTTTTTTCCAGATTATCAGATCATAACCATTCCGGCCGTACATATCGAAGCATATCAACCCCACCATTCCGGCCGCACACATTGATTCAAGGCGTGCATACTTATGCTCTTCAGTAAGAGCTTTGGGATGGCTTGGTCTTTCCCCAAGCAGTGTGGACGCGCTAGGGGTTCTTACGGTAGGGGTTAAGCACCGGAATCTAATCGAGGTATTGCACCGGGGTGTTCGGCTAATTCGCTCATGCCTCTCAAAATCCTCGAAGTGCATTTCGACTGCGCAGGCTCGCAAAATCTGGTGGGCTGGCGCGGGTGCTTGTCGCAACTGTGCTCTCGTTGTGGTGCTGTGCACATTTTCGGACATGGTGGTCACTTTTCGTGGCAGGCACAAGGGAAACCTCGTGCTTCAGTGGTCCAAAGTCGACTTCTCGTGACGGGCGCAAGGGTTCGGAGTGGCTTTACATCAAATTGTAGATTTCGTGGCAGGCGCAGCACTTTGGACATGGCAGTGATCTTCGACGCGCTCTGATTTCGTGACAGGTGCAGTGAAGCGTGACTTTTCTACATGTGGCAGGTTTTCATAAATCGTGGCAAGCGGGTGCAGATTTGCGGGCGCAGCCCTTTGTGAACCTCACAGTGCAGATGTCGTGGCAGGCACAGCACTTTGTGAACCTCGCACAGATTTCGTGGCAGGCGCAGCACTTTGTTGTGAACCTCGAAGTGCAGATTTCGTGGCAGGCGCAGCACTTTGTGAACCTCAGAGTGCAGATTTCGTGGCAGGCGCAGCACTTTGTGCTCTCAGATGCTCACTCTCACTCACACTCTCACCCTCACTCTTATTCTCACTCATTCACCACCACCACCACCACCGCCGCCGCCGCCGCCGCCGCCGCCACCGCCACCGCCACCACCACCACCTACAACTCTTTCAAAGAGTAGACTTAAGATTGAAGAAGACTTCTGGGACCATCCGACTGGCCCCTGATGCAGGAGCTTACCGAATCCAGGAGCGCAAGGCTTTGACCGCGCAGAACACCCACACCTCCGAGTCGCAATCCAGCAAGGCTTTCTGGATGGACTTCAAGAGGCATGGAGAGAGGACGGCAGCTTGTCTGTTTTCTGACAAGTGCAGCAGACAAGTATCCATCCGAATTCTGTTACGAAATAGCAATCATTGGCGTTTATGTGTTTATAGTCCTCGTGAGCTGACCGCGCCACATCGAGTCTGGCTCAAAAGTCTGTAATCCAAAATTAGATAAAGGGGTTGCAAGTAGCTTACGGTGTTGTTTTTTCAATTAGATTATGTAGCGTGCCTCCAGCGAAGCACACCTACCCTGAAGGTGGGCGCTAGGTTTGCCGTAGACTTACGCGAGTGTTTGACTATATAGGACACGCGCAGAACGTCGTCAGGTGAAAAGTAGCTGGCTATAATAAATACGCTAACGGCGCATTAGCGCTGCGCTAGATCCGCGCCTGCGCACATTGCCAGATTCCGGCGCGCGCCCTTCCAAACCTGACTTGCAACGAGTCTTTTATTTCAAGCACTGCTTGAAAAGACACACAGTTCAGACAGCAGTGGTTCAACTTCCTCGGAGAGCAGCTGAAAACAGTGCAGCACTACTGACACCTCGCACAATTTGGCGCCAATACTTGCTTGGTCCATATTTCCTTCATTCACTGGTTGCGTGTGCCAAGAGTAGAGATTATGTACAGGCAAAAGACAATGTCGTCACTTTTTTTCAGTGATTGCTACCCTGCCTTGGGGGGAAGGCTCTGCGGAAAGTCGTCTCTTTTTCCCAAACACAAGCGAACTCTGTTGGTTGGAAAGGGACCTACTGTTGGGTTATATGCTAACGGGTTTGATGTAAGCATTAGCAGGCATTCATCATGAGTGGAAGGCTAGTGGATTTGTGTTTTTCGGTTGTTAATACACTCAGGTTCGCCTGCTGTTGATGCACCGGTGCTGTGTATGATATGATATGATATGATATGTGCTCTTTTTGGGTCATCCTAGGGACTACTGTTGAAGGTTCACCAGTTGCCTACATCCAGAGAGCTATGCTCCAACCATAGTTACGGTCAGAGTTCCATGGGGAACCCTTCTCAAAACACCTTGGGGTGCCAAGAATCCAAGAAAGGGCGCCTGCAAGGAACTATCAAGATGTCTTTTTTGCTCAGGTGTGCATAGGTCGTCCAAGTTCATTCTACAGCTGGCAAACCAGCAAAGCATCCGTGGATCATATGATAGGCAGATCCAATCGTCCAACGCAAAACCACATGTTCTGTTCACTGTCTTGATCGCCTAGTTCTTGCTTCATTCATGGTGACTGCACAGAAGCGCCTGCGAGACTCTGGAGCTTCAGCGCAGCCATGTGACCAGGCAGTGGCTGAGACAGGGTGGACAAGAACTTCGTTCACCATCTTCATGTTCAACCATCTATCATGTCACCTTCATCAGGGTAGACTAGAACTGCATCATGCCCCAGAAGAGTGATCAATATCCAGACTTCACTTTGCTTTCGTTGCTGTAGTGGATGGACTGACGTAAGGAATGTTTGTTTATTTGTAATGCAGTCAGTCATATGCGCTTCCACATTGATTGATTGAGGGAATACTCCAGGGCCAGGTGCCATTTCAAACACTCTCAAGGTGTTCGAGTCGGCTATGTTTATCCCATCTTTGTGAGGATGTCAGCGCCAGCCAGCTGGCCAAGAAGTTGAAGGCTGCCCATCCTGATATGTTCCGGGATCTTTTCGGACTCGCTGAGCAGAAAAGGGTGGAGGACTACAAGAAAAAGTTAGAGGCTGAGCAGAGGGAGAGGAAGCCTAAAGAGTGCGATGGTGCTATTCCAGATTTTATTTCGGGATGTCTTTTTTGTCAGCGCTTGAAGCATAGCTGTGCTTGGAAGTATCGTGCCACGAAGAATGGCACGGTTGTAACAGGGGGATCCTGCCACAGCTGTGCGAAGGCCTGTGAGGCACTAGGGTGCACCAGGTCTTTTGAATTGTGGTCGGCTGTCGATGGTGTAGGGGTTGTTGTTGAATTGTCCCAGAAGAAGAGCGTCGCCCTTGCTAGTGACAGCTGCGCTTGCATTCTGTGCTGCCCACGCAAGAAGAAGGCGTGAGGTGGTCTTTGGGAATGGGGGTTGCAGAGCAGGAGAACCTGTTCTGCTGAGAGACCAGATTCGAGTCAAAAGAGTCATCTTCTGTCAGATCTGCAGGCTCTTGACCGATGAACGTTTTCAGACCAAGCTTTTCCATTTCCCCAGCTTCATTCACTCCCGTCAGGGAAAACTTCACTCCCTGGGTGTTGAGGGTGCTGGATCCAGGGTCTTTCGCTTTGATTTTGATCGGTTACAAGAGGGCCGACACTGCAGCTTGTTGCTTTTCATCGCTGCAATGTGGCACAAGAATGTAGCGTGCTTCATGCACCTTTGTCTGGAACTAAAACATTGCATACATTGCCATAAAAAGTGGGGCATCCACATGGGAGCAGCACGGGCATCCACATGCTCAACCACATACAAAGTTATATAAATCCCGGACTGTTTTTGAGCGCTTCATTCTCCTTTGATGGCGCCCAAGCAGCGGATGAGTGAAAGCAAGGTGCTGCGGCTACCGCAGTGGGAACTGGCGAGCCTGCTAGACTTGTGGTCTGTCCAGGTGCCGAAGAATGCTCTTGACCTCGAAAGAGAGCATTGTTGGTGAGGGCCATGCAGCAGCAGCAGCAGCCACAACCTTCTCAAGGCCTGCTTTTTTACTGTGAGATTGGGGCCTTGATGGGCTAAGGACTAGCGCTCTGCTGCGCTAGCAGAGCAAGAGTGATTTCTTCTCCCTCTGGTTCTATATATAATATGTGGTATATGAATACTTCCTCCATATCTATACGCTCAAAAGACTCTCTCGCCATAGTCCTTAGTACTATATCTCCGGTGGTCTCCTTATATTATACGGTTCCCTTTCCCATCCTTGTTGTGAAGCGATGAGTTTTTTGGAAGCGATTGCGACAGAAGAGAATTTTTTGGAGGCACTTGAGCAAGAACGCAAGCAAAGAGAATTGTATGATTTCTTGGGGTCAAGATGTGCTAAGTGCGGGGTTCTGCGCTTATTTGGCAGATGCCTTTTAAGAGGCTGTGTTGGGGGGATGGTTTGGGCGCCGGCCAAAATGTTATTTTTGGATCTCGCCTGGATCTCGCCCGGTTCTCGCCCAGGATCCATGAGAATTTTGTATTTCCATGTATTTCCTTAAGTTTGGAAATGTATTGTTCTAGCAGGACAGCAAGCTTCGTCCATGGAGCCGCCTTTACCACCACCTCCCACAGATCCAGAGGAGCCTGTGCAGCTGCAGGCTCTTCATTCTTTGGCTGCTGCGGCGCAGTCGCACGTCAAAGGCTTTTCTCAGTCTTCTTCCGCTGCACCGTCGAAGCCTCCCCAGTGCGTTGACTGCAAGATAGCCATCGATGAAGCCAATAAGTCTGCGCTCCCGGCTTACTGTCAGAAATGCTTTGTGTGTGAACGGCGTCTCAGTGCGCAGCAGAAGCCTGTAGAGAAAGCTGCCGACCCCTACAAGACATGCAACCTTTGCTGCGCTGCTTTGAGTGGCGACAACAAGTCTCCTGTAGTGGGTGTATGTCACCCTTGCTATGTGGATGAAGCAAAGGTTGCTGGGTTGGATGCCATGGATGTTTGAGGACACGTTTATCTTGCCTCAGGATCATGTTGCTCCTGATGCTGCTCTTACGTCGGAGTCATCCAAGCTTACGCAAAACGACGTTGCCGGAACAGATTGTAAAGAGCCTGGCGCAGGAGATCCCCCACATGGATGGGAACGTCGAGCGAAAAAATCTCAGCAGCACTGGTATGCACGAATCTGTGCATTTCGCGATGGTGGCCAGAAACGGAAGCAAGCTGATTATGTTGCAAAGTGGAAAGCTATGACAAATGGACAGCAGGACGCGTTTCGACGCGAAGTCACAGCCAAGCTGTCTAACACTGGCAGCGCTGCCGCGCTTGAGTGTCAACCTAACAAGACTTTGCTGCCATGGGAAGTTGAATCGGATGCGGGCCGAACGATCCAGTTGCCCCAGGGTTACACAACGGATGATTTGGCGCGAGATTTTGAGCAGTATTCGCACCACCCTGCAGGCCACGACCAGAAACGGTGGGAGATGTACGGCTTGCTTCATTTGTTGCTCAAAGACGCTGGCACAAAATTGCAGAAGCCTGCTACTGCAGAGTCAGAGCTGAAGGCCTTGAAGATCAACAAGAAGCAGCTGCAACTAAGCTAGGTTTTGTAACCTTTCTGGTTTTGTTCTATCGTAATTCTTGCCCTTCCATTGCCTTTGGGAAACCCATTGCCCAATTCCTTAAGGTACAAAATTGCCACCATGTTTCCAGAGCATCTTCCGTTCGAGTGCCCGCCTATTTTTCGGATGGGGCGAACGCCCCAGAGCTCACTCTCCGTTGCTGAAAAAGAAGACCTGTGGACCTACATCCGCTTTCATGAGTGCACAGGCTCATCCCTCTGCGTCCAAGAGGTTGAGAAAGCTATAGTGGTGATGAAAATGGAGAAGATGGGACATCTAAGAGATGAGCCTCCTGTTGGTGAGTTGCAATCCCGCATAGAGTCAATGCTTCCCAAGTACAATCATTTGTGGAGAGATTTGAAGGAATGGTGCCGCAAAACCAAGCCGCCTTCTGAGCAACTGTCGGTATCAAAGCTGAAGCTAAAGACTGGCTATGAGGTCACATCGTGCACTCCACAGGTGGTCGCCGCAGTGCTTTCTGGTTTAGAGGACATGTGCACCCGCGCTGGAATCATGCGCGATGGGATCCTGCTGGAAAAAGAGGCTGGCCGTCTAATCATAACTGACGAGAAAGGGTTTTCGGCCCGGGCAGATGCCATCGTCAGAGGAGTCACAACCAGAAAAGGAAAGCAGACAGCAGCTGCATCCACGCCCGTGCTTTCTTTTGAGCACGTGACAGTCACAAGCTTTCTGCCATGTGTTGGCCCAGCGTTTCCATGCGGGGTTATTGTTCCCTTCAAGAGAGTTCACAAGAATTTCACTGACATATGGCCAGAAGCTGTTTTCCACGCCTCAGAGAGTGGAAGTCAAAGCCCGTGTCTTGAAATGAGGTTAGAGGAAGGTTTTCTTGGAGGGAGAGGGCTGTACACTGTTTGTGCTCAGGTTGTCCTTTGTCTTTTTCTTGGAGCAGTGCCTGATCAAGCCAGCTCGGGAAAGGTATCCTGACACCAGTATTCCATTGATTCTTATCCTTGACAGTGGTGGCGGATCAAACCTACACATCAGCGTCTCCATGGCTCTACTGTGCCACAGACACAACATCATGCCGTACGTCTTACCGGCCTACACGACAGCTGCCTGCTGCCCACTGGATTCCAATCCACACTCTACTATGAGCAAGCTGTGGAGTGGGTTCAAGGCGGCTTGGGTGCGTCAGCATGGAAGTTTGAACATACACCATGCTTTGGCAGGGATTCGTCGCTGTGTCATCGAAGGTCTCAGTGAGACACAAGCACGTGCTGGCTGGGCGCAATGCGGCTGGACTCCAGGAGAACGCATTCAGCGCTTCAAAGTGCTCAATGAAAGAGCTACAGAACTGTTCCACTGCAAGGATTCCTGGTGCGCACCCACTCCACAAAGCAAAACTTCCTCTGCTTTGTCCATAGTAGAGAAAGTAAGCCCTCAGAAAAAGTCGTGCTCTGCTGATGGGCGCAAAGCGAAAGTGTCTGTAGTTGACAAGTTTTGTGGGCAGTGCGGTGCGGCAAATAGCAACTATGAGTCCAAGACTGCAGAGCTTTACAAAGCCAAGCGTTCTGGGTGGCTGAAGCCCCCCCAGTTGCTTGAAGTTGCTGCAGAGAATGCCGCAGAGAAGCAGCTGGCGGTTGGGGTGGGTGAGCTCTTCAAGAAGCTTCGCAGCAAGGACAAAGGGCAAGCAGATAGTGGACATCAAGAGCAGGCATTGGAAGATCCATTGCCTGCACCTGGGAAGGGAGCTACTACAAGTGCAGAAAAGATTGTGGAAGAGGCTGTGGAGTTTGATTTGAACGAGCCTGACGGCTGCATCAGTTACATCGTGGCATGCTTCCCTGTGGCTGAGAGGGATGCTGTCATTCCCATTGCCACCTTCTATGTTGACAATGAGTTGCGGAAGAAGACTGGTAAGGGCCATCCGCTTTGGGAAGTATTTCGGATGAACGTGATCAGTTCCAATGTGCTAGGCAGCAAGCAAGCCAGAAAAGCATGGCTCTCTGCATGGTCTTCGAATCGGTCCAACCGGTTCGCCAAACCTCCCAAACCCAAAACCTGACACGCACAGATTTTGCACGAAAAAAAGTGGAGAGAGCTTGGGCGCACAGGTCATTTCCATAAAATTTATATAGAAAGATTGTCATTTCCATGTGTCGAATGACTGTCATTCCCTGTGTCTACAATTCCCAGAGCATGTCTGAGTATCACCTCCTTTTTAGAGCGTTGTTCGGGAACGAAGTGTGAAGCACGAGAGAGTTGCGCCGCAGTGCCGATGATATCCGTCGCATCGCAGACTTTTGCTTTTCGTGGAGGAGCTGTCTGGAACATTCCCCATATACATACAGTAGATATCCTTAGCCCCTACCCTGGTTATGTGGCCACAGACTCTGTTTTGTCAACAAACTATTTCTACAGCGTTCCATTGGGACTGGTGTGCAGTAAACGTATGTAAATCAATCAAAACCACACTCTTTTGGAACTAGCGTTCCATTGGTTTTTGCACTCTTTGGGTTTACTTTTTGGGTGATAAGTGTTGTTTGGGTATCAGCGTTCCATTGGGGTTGGCTCCCGGGGGTGACTGGGGGATGACTTTTTGGAAACAGCGTTGCCATTGTGATTTGGCATTGAAACAGTGACCAGGGATGACTGAGGGATGACTTTGTCAGGTTCCTGTAGCGGGTCCCCATGTGAACACGACATTCAGCCATTTTGTTTGATGGCAGAAAACATTTTGACCAGTCCCACGTTAGAGTGGCGACGCAGGATTGGATCGGAGTCGCTGGCCTTTTCGAGCAGCTCCAAAGCGGAGGTTGAGCCGGCAGCTTTGCGTGGCTGAGCTGGAGGACGGGCGGTATGTCTTTTCATCAGGGAGAAATCCGACGTATAGCTTGAAGAAACGCGAGAGATAGAAAGAAACCTCCACATAGAAAAACAAACGAAATCACCAACCAGCAGATTACAAACTGACGTTCGCGAGCCTTCACGCCTGCAAAGCGGAGCGCTTTTGGAAAAGAGCAGCGCACTCTCGTACTTATGCTGCGTGCCCATCCTGTGTAGACTCGCAGCTACAGCCGTGGCGCAACCGTGGCTTTTGCGCTCTTCGTCGCTACCTACGGGCTTCGCTTTTCCACACGAGCACACCTCCAATAAATGTCCGACGTAGACACATGGTTGGACAAACAGATGCCTCGCGCGCGTTTCTGGGGGCAGTTGGCTTCGGCCCCGAGGAGTGTGAGGCGGCCGACCCAGTGATGGCGGAAAGAATCCAGGATGTCTCCCTTTTGCAGAGGAGCCTGAGCACTGTTGTCCTACAGTGGTGATCGCTTGATGTGTTTGCGCGCTGTAGACCGGTCTTCAAGTTCTCCTGTGTGTCAACTTGCATGACGCTCGGCTACGCACACTTGTTCGCAAAGCTCTGCGCGGAACAAAAAGCTCCCCGAAGTCCCTTCCAGTGAAGCGTAATTCTTCGCACCGTGTGAGAGCCAATTTCTGAAAGGACCTCGGCAGGCAACGTCTTTGCTGGTGGGTCACACGTGTGGGGCAGCCTGCCCTGCGCTCATTTGCGCGCAATGGGCTTGAGCACGCGCCCTCTCCATTTGTTGACCTTTTTTCAGCCAAGGTCAGACAATTCCAGGCGAGGCATGCTTCATTTAGTGCTTGCGACTGTCATGTACATCACTTTGACAATTCAGGGGCTTCTTCAGTGTCGTTTCAGTCAGGGATCACACTGCAACTCTGCATGTTCATCCATGCTGCAGGCCTATGCGGCAAGTGCCGTGAACATCCAGGCCACACTCACACCTGGGCTGCGTACTGGGAATTTTCATTTGTTCAGAGCACCATCATTGGTCAATTAGCTTTCGCATTCACTTCCCACTTCCACATGTGAAAGAGAGCAAGAACAGTCAGCTAGCCTGCGCCAAGCAGTGCCAAAAAACGCCTGCACCAACAAACCCTGCAAAACCAGGGAACCTAGGATAGTTCTTGCCCTATGCAGGCAACACCAAAACACAAATGTTTCCAAAAAGCGCACTGGTGACCTGCGTGAAATCAAAAAGTTTCTGCCTTGCGCAGGCAACCTTCAGGCATAACTACCCTGAAAGCTGCTAGATACATGACATGCGTCAGAAGCTTTTTGGCAGTTAAAAAAAACTTCAGCTCTTGGCCTTGCGCAGGCAAACTCAATTTGTTTGCCTTGCGCAGGCAACCACAGGCGCAATGTTCTGTTTTTTGAAAGCGGGAGGAAAGGCTTGAGCGCACACAGTATAGCAGCTCCAAAATGGAGCTGATGGCAGCTTCTAATATGTTGGTTAGCAGCTTAAAACATGTTGGTTAGCGGCTCCAAAACGGAGCTGCTTGGCAGGTCCATTTTAGAACTGCCAGGCATCAGAAGCTCCAAAATGGAGCTGCCAGCTCCAAATTGGAGCTTCCCATTTTGAGCTTCCAAAATGGAGCTGCTATGATTTTCAGGGAACGCACCTTAGGCACCTTAATGAGTCTCAAACTGAGAGCTCATTAATTGTTCAATGTAGTAAATGATCACATGATCACAGATTTTTGACTATTTAATGGGCTCCCGGTCCTGATACACCGGAATCTTAAGGTCTTCCGGGGTGTGAATAGCAATAAACCCCAAAAAGCATGTCTGGTTGGAGTGACGGGGGGCCGGTTGGGACTGGCCAGGCTTGTTATACAACACTCATCAGGAAACTTTAGGTTGGGCCTTCAAGATCCTTCAAACATCTCCTTCTTTTGGGCCTTCTTCCTCTGGGCCTCCTATAGGAACCGTGCGTTGCGCGCGCATTGGTCGGGAGACCCTTAAGTGGGTGGAGGCGTCGCGTGCGAGGTGGTGGGGTCACGTTCGTCCTTTCTTCCACAATCGTTTGCGCACCGTTTTCACATGTTTTCACCGTTTACGCCATCTACACCACCGTCTACACCGTTTACACCGTCTCCACCGTCAATATACACCGTCTACTGTTTACACCGTGTACCCGTCTACACCGTTTACACCGTCTACACCGTTACACCGTCTACACCGCTTACACCGTTTACACCGTCTACACCGTTTACACCGTCTACACTGTTTACACCGTTTAGACCGTATACGGTGTATATATATATATACATATACACAACGCTTACACCTTCTACACCGTTTACAGTCTACACCGAGCGTATTCGGTGTAGGCAGTGTAACCAGCGTACACAGCGTAGGCAGCGCAAACAGCGGAATCAGCGTAACCAGCGTACACAGCATAACCAGCGCGACCAGCCACCGCCAGCGTACCAGTGTACAATCACTCGCGGACACGCTTTGCCACATCGCTCTACTTTTGCTTAATCGATCCTCAATTGCGCAAAGATTTTTCCTCAGAATTCAAGCATTAATTCTCAATACTACTAAGCTAATGGCTAGCTTGCTGAGAGTATTGATAAGTTTAGTTTTCTTCAAAGCTGACAGCTTCCCAAAAGCCATCAATTCCTTAATCATTCCTTTATGCAAAGATTGCTCCTAAGCAAATTTTCAAGGTAGTAGACCAGGAAGGCCCGCAATTCTCAATAATAAATTTGCTTTAAGGATCCTCACTTGTGCAAAGTCTTTTCCTCAAAAAACAATAATAGTAATTCTAAAGAAATGCTACTAAGCCAATGGCTAGCTGCATGAGAGTATTGATAAGTATAATTTTTTCTAATTCTTCTTCAAAACTGACAGCCTCCCGAAGCCATCAATTCCTTAATCAATCCTTTATGTAAAGGTTGCTCCTAAACAAGTTTTCGAGGTAGTAGGCCAGGAAGGCCCCTGATCCTCAATATGTAATGAATTTTCTTTAAGGATCCTCAACTGTGCAACTTTTGTTCTTCACTATCTAATTTAATGGAAAATAGTTTGTATATAATACTACTAAGCCAATGGCTGGGTTGCTCAAAGTATTGATGCGTAAAATCGGGTTCTAGTTTTTCTTCACAGCCACAGAGAACCTGAAAACCTTCTTTGTCCTCGTCTTAGTCGCATAAAAGGATTGCTGAGAATCTCTGTGTTTATATAATTACCAAAAAAAAGAAAAGACAATGAAATCCACAACCAATTACAAAACGAATCCTCCCAGGAACCCAGATTTGTTTTGGCACCCATTTATTATAGAGGATCCCCCATTTCTTTAGGGGGTGCCTTTTTCAAATCATGATCCTACATTAATACTTTGCTGTTGGTCATAAAGAGTTGATTCTCGTGTTCCCTTCTGTAATCACGGTCACATCGAATCCCAGGTTCGCCGACTTAGCAGGTTTTGGCCATTGGTTGATGCTGCAAAGTGGCCAGAGGCCGAACGAAGAGCGGGACGAACTTCAACTCCTCAGCTGGGAAGTGACTCATGTTATTCAATTTTTTCACAGAAACTGGTGTTGGTTTGTGTTGGAGGGGAGGCATGTGTGTGTGTGTGTGCATGCGCGCGTGCGTGCGTGTGTGTTCACGTTTGGCCCAAAACTTGGATTGCGCCTCGACCTTTAAAATGCGCTGTTGTGACAATCTTACAAATTCTATCACCTGCAATTGCCTTGTTGCCACTGCCATCCACTGCCCAATGTTAACGTCCCTGAGTCCCTGAGTATACAATACAATTGAAGGCAGACTGTTGACACGCTGCAGTTGGCAGTTGCAGGATGGAGCTATCAGATAAATAAGAAAGTGAACAAGAAGCGGATATCCACCTTGAATTGATGCTTGGAATGTTTTTGCGGGTGTTGCATCCTTGCTCACGCGTGGTTTGCAGGCTTGCGGAAGAAGGGGTGACATTTGACAGAGAGAAGGCATCGGTTGCAGGGAGGGTGACTTTCCAACAGTCAATCTGGTCAAGCTACGACGAGGGGTGAAATTCTTGCAATACATGAAGGTTTTTCAGGGTGATGACATGTCTTACTGGCAAGTCACAAGGGTCCAGTGTAGTTTCTGGATGCTGCTGGGCGGGCCACTCGCGTCATTGGCCCAAAAGAAGTGGCTGCGCTAGGCTGCGCTGCTACGAAAACCTGCGGAACAAGTTTGAAGTTGAAGTTTGACATCAAGAAACACAGGCAAAGTCTCACCGCAGAACATGAACGCCCTAAGTCAAAGAAACCGCCTGGAACACTCGTTATGGCGTCCATTATTTGAGGGACTCATGAGAGAAATCACGAAAGCTAGCGTCAGCTAGCTGGAGTTACTCTTGCTTTAGCAAGTCATTGCTGGCCCCCTCCCCCTCCCGGCGGGTTCAACTCCCCCCTCCCCCACGTCTGATCAAGGCATCGGAGAGGACAGTCCACTGTAGAATTGTGCTCTCCGATGCCTCTCGCCACATCCCGCTTCCAAGCCATGCTAGCTTTCGTCACCAACCCCCGTCCTCAAGTGAGCTGGTACCGGGTCGTATGTGCAACGGGCCAATTGAACCAATGCTGATTTGGATACCCGATGCCAATAGCAGAGGCCAGAAGGGACAGCTCTGTCGAGGGCTGACGATCGCCTCCATGTTTTCCAAGTCATCCCAAACCAAACCAAAACTTTTTCAAGCTGGCCCCAAAGCAAACCTTAGCTCTAATCATCACGTCATCGAACTGACTAACAGCCACTCCCACAAAGTAGCTAGTCATCCTCACATGGGAGAGGAAGTCCTCTACCAATGTTTTCCTCCCGTAATACATAGACTTCCTGACATCACCCCAACAAGGAACCTTTTTGCAACTCACGGAACAAAGGAGGGGAATGCATATGGTCCATATATGAATCATTACGATTCATTATGAACCCATACTCCACTGTCCCTGCAGCTAGGAGCCATGCTTGGCCCAACTTTGCCCACCAGGCCATGCTCTACCTCATCGCAGAGGGAGAGGTTGAGGTGCGAAAGCCAAAGTCCTCGCAGTGGATCCGGTCTTCGCCTTGGTGCTACAAATACGTTAGCCATGACCTGTTTGTAGTTATTTTGATATTTTGAATGATTTTGATTTTTGGTTTGAACGGGAGAACTTGTTTGGCTTTGGGTGTTCAAGGAGGTTTACTGGTACATCCATGCGAGTTCAATACAGATGGGTAAGATGTTTGGGGGCTAGATTGGAAGAAAACAACGTTCAGTGGTCGGAGCGGATGCCATTTTTGGAGGGCTGCCGACAGGCGGGGGGCAGACCCGACTTTGCGTACCGAAATAATCGTGGCTGCTGATGTTTTGGTGAATTTGTGGTGCAAAAGATGCAACATCACTTGCATCATCAAGCTGGGGTTATCAGGGGCAGCAGGTCTCTTTCTGGAAAATCGGATAACCAAAATGAATTCCCAAAACGGACCCAGGGAGGTTTGTCTATGGAGCTTTGGGGCACTAAATCTGACCAAAATGGGCTTCCAAAAAACATCAGCAGTGCTGAGATTCAGCGTTTGTGTTTTGGCCTCAGAACTACCCCACCTTCGACGACCAAGGGGGGTTCAATTTATGGCGCTTTTGAATTCTAATATCTATAACGCATGTATATTGTCGCATAAATAAATCAATATATAGATATACAAATATATATTCTGAATGATACACCCTGTGTGATCTACCTCCTAAGTGATCCAACACTCACGGCCCTTGTGTCTTCTGCCGGGTCCAGCTTGAGCCACCGTTTTGGTGAAAGGGCGTTCGTGTAGCTGATGGACCATGTTCATTCATTGAACATTCACACTCCCAAAAAATCAAAGTTTTCTAAACAAATTGGCTCATGGATGCGTTTGTTCTTGTCCATCAGCTTTGCCTTCCCTCATCCATTTCAACCTCTCGCGTTTTGTGGCTTTGCTTTTCAGTGTTTCGCTCTCATCGAAAAACCTGTAAACCCCAGTTCTCAAGGCTTCCCTCAGAACGTCCCCACTCATACATTTGGTCAATGAGTCTGTTAGCATGGCTTGACTACAGATCCACCGCAGAGAGGTGTTCTCTTGAAAGCGTTGTCGAATTAGAAGGCACTCCAGAGTAGTTCTGTACTCTGAACATTGAGGTGGATTCAGCTTTGTTGCCACGTCAAAAACACTCTTGCAATCTGTCGTGATGCAAGCTTTTGGTGCAGCCTTCCAAATCTCTGTGACATCTGTCCAATTGATTGATGGGTTTGTCAACCATTCCCAAGCCACCCTGATGAAACTCAGTCTGTCGAGCGCTGAACTAAGTGCAATTGCTTCAGAACTCAAGGTGGATGTCACTACACGAGGGATTTTCTTGGATGACCATGCTATTGGACAAATCGCAGCTTGTTGGTCTTGCGCAAGCATTTGGTCGGTGGAAACGATCAAAGCTCCTTGTCTGGATGGTGACCCTTTGCTTGTTGGAAAAGAAGCATCGCTAAATCCACAAAAGGTCACTCTTGCCTCCGGGATCGGAGCAACGATCAAACTCATTCGATTAGTTTTGGCCTCGTATAGTACCCGTTTGGCTTGAAGCAGGTCCTCCACACATGCTTTGTTTATCTTCGATGCAGTTACTCCAACCTTGGTGCTAGTATCTGGCCTGGTATGAACTGAGGCATATTGCATGCTTCCACACAGTTGTCGGAGCTGTTGTCTTTCTGCTTCATGTACTGGACTGTCCGGTTTCTTTCTCCTCTCCCTACTCACATGAATGGAGGATATCTTCTCCACATACTTGTTCTGATCCATTTCTACGGAACTGTCTTCCCTTTTTTTGAAGTGGACTCTGTACAAATCAAACTTCCTTTCATAGTATGCTCCAAACTGTATTTTTCCTTCAACCTTTGGATGGTTGCCTGGAAGAATGAGTCACAACCCACTATTCCGTCGTCCACATGTATCCCCAAAACCCCCCTTACTCTAGGTACCGTCGACGGGATTGTACCATAGGAGTGGTGCATCTGCTCTTCCATAGGCTCCTCCGGTTAGACCACACTGGTCTGTTGAACTCATCTGAAGGGCTGACTTGAGCTCAACAGGTGACCGTCTCCTTTTCCTCTCAAAAAGGCGGTGGAGACGTGAAAGTTGATGAGGGGCCAGGAATTTGAACTTACTTGTTGAAGAAGCAGTTGTCTTCCATCCTTTGATAGGGTAGGTGCGTTGGTATCAATCTTATTCCCAATTCCTGGATCCTCAAAACCCAAAATCACCAATCTTGCCTTTGCGCGAAATTCGGTGGAGCCTGGTAGAGGATTTTTCCAGGTTAATATCCACCGGGGCCTCATGATTTGCTCTGGATTGAGGGTCCCTTTTGTGAGTTTCTTTACTGCTCCATGGTCCACCGAAGCCTGAACTTCCTTTCGCTTTGCTTCATCAAAAAGGAACATCATCCCCAAATCTCTCTGCTCTTCACGGGAAAGTCCCCTGAACTTTGGTCCTGAGGTGCGGACATGCGTTGGGAGGCTCTCAGGGTCGGGCTCTTCGGCCATTGGCAAATCTGATTCAGAGAATCCTGGAATTACTTCAGGATTCTCATTTCCTGGCATGGGTACATCCTTGCATTCATTCGGAATTCCCGGCTTCGCCTAGCAACCCTTTTCGGCTTGGTCATCTTAGTCCAGTCCTAGGTCCCCTACCTCCCAGTCTCCCTATCCACTATCACCGTCTTTCTAAGTCTAGGTCCACTCCACCTACTCGGTACCTATCCGTTCCCCGACATGAATCATATGATCAAGTGAACCTCCATGTCATGAACAATCCTCTGAACCATGTCCACAAGGGGTTCTTGTCCTTTGCGAAAATATCAATTTCCTACTCAGGGGTCCGGGCGCCTCCACGTGGGAGCTTTGCCGTATAGAGCCTCCTCTGCTTGTTTAAAGCAGACCCGGCGACGCTTGCGCAGCTGAAAGGATTCCTGTGCCATTCTGGGCGCTCATGCTCTTCCAATCCTAGTATCATCTCCGCTAGAACCAGTGGTGTCTCCCTAGGTGACATTCACCCTTTAAAGCCTTTACAACTCTCTTTCCAAACATTACGGTGTAGTTCTGTGCAAATGTGGAGATGTTTTCCCAGTTGTGTGTTGTCTTGTATTTCCCTTTGGGTTCATGTTCATGCTGGTGTGTACAACGATGTCCATGTAGTTCTTGCCATAAATGTCGGCTTGTGGTATGGACACGAGTCCCTTTTCGAAGGAACTTTTTGGATCCTGGAAGATGCAGTTGGCCCACTTGACACATGTCGAAGGTGGCTGAGAGTGCCCATTGCTGCGTTGCTGAGTTCTGGCTGATGGATCATCTCTGATCCTACTGGTTGTTCCAGGTGGAAGTCTCGATTTTTACTCAGCTGATGCAATAAGTAGATCTCATTGCGCAGTCGTAGGTGGTGTGAGTCATATACTTTCGTTCTTGTAGGATACGATTGTGCGCAGTTCGGCTTCTGCCCATGTTGAATCTAGAGAACATTCCCCATAGTCGACACTCTGGTGCCACACAAATTAAATTGAGAGGTCAATTGAGATGTAGGTTCACAATAATTTTCCAAGAGTTCAACTGTGGCTTCACTGGACGGTGGTGCCGAATTTAGGGCATTCTGGAATGTCACTGGGTTCACCAAGTCTGCCATCATGACTAGCTGGTCTTGGATTTCTTGTGATAGGTTCTGCAGTTCCTGGTGAATCCGGTGTTCCTGCTCACTGGTCAGGCATCTCAGTTGGTCGTCGGGGTCTGTCTTCGCTTGAATGTAAGCAGTAGCCTTCTCAATCTCCTTTTCTTCCTCGGTCACTGATCGTTTGGGTCGGGTTGGTCTGAGCTGCTTGCTTGTGCTTGTGCTTGGGCAAGATCTCGCTCCACAAGGCAATCTGGCTTGAACTCTGGCTTTTCCTGATTCGTCCTTCAGGTCTGCTGCTCGTATCCCTGCTTGTTCGTCTCTTGTGTTTTGGTGTCGGTCTTGGTGCTCACTGGACTGGCCTTTGTCTCCTGTTCCGCGAGGGGTCGTGGTTGGAGTATCGACTCCTTTGGATGAGCTTCTTGGCTGGCTTGGATGGGACGGTGCTTTGTGATGTGATTGCTTCCTGGACTGGGGCGGCCTCGTTCTGGGCCATTGGTGGTTCTGGCCGAAGAGCATCTGGAGGAGTGGCTTGTGGCTGCATCTCTTTGTGAGCTCGACAGAACATCTTGAAGTTTCGAAGCCATGGCGCGTCTGCCTTTCGGTTGTATAGGTCTGGTTGACATAGTCCCGGTGGTGATCGTAGACTTGTTGATAAGTCTGTCCGGCCCACTTGCCACTGGGAAGCTTCATCTGTCCCCACTCCTCAAGTGTAGTCACTCCTGGTGGTTGCACCAGAAGACCTGTTTCCTGGTGCGGCATCTTGGTCGTCAGGGAGTGGTCCACTGGAAGGTCCAGGGCATCGGTCATGTAGGAGTTGGCCATTGAGCTCTTTGTTTGCTGGTGACGTACGAGTCTTGCCAACTTTCATGCGGACGCTGAGAAAAACATTCTGAATTCCATTGTTCATGCATGCTTCGTGTCTTTGGTGGCCTCTGTGGTGTGGGTGCTTGGTGGTTCTGTGTTTCCATGTGGATTGGCTTCACTTACCTCTGTTTCGTCGGCTAGGAGAATTTGTTGGTCCTTCCATGGTCCGCCCAAAAGATCATTTATATACATTAAGTCCTAAAAGATGTTTCCGAAATTCGATGAGGTAAATTCCAAAATTCTCCCCTTTGAACATGAGTCTTCGCCCTTCCACATCAACAACCCCTTTTAGTTTTCGGAGGAGTGAGTTTGACAGTAAAAAGGGTGTGTTTCCAGCAATCACTTCCACCTTGATCCAGCCTCCATTTTTCCGTGGCAGGAGGCGGATTTTACCTTTCGTACTTGTCTTCTAATGTGACCCCTCAAAAACTTCAACAGCCTCTCAAGCCTTCTCTCTCCGATAACTGTTCGGCTTGCTCCGGTATCTAAAATTGCAATGTGGCTCTTTCTTCGGAAATAGAAGGTTTTCTACCCCCTCACTGGCCGTTTCCATACTACGGCTTCCTGAAGAAAAATTTAACTGGCTGGACAAGGACTCGCTGCGGGCCGTCCGGGCATGGTCTGCAATTTCCTACAGCAATTTTGAAGGCGATTGGTCAACTGTTGTGAAAACTCTTCCATGACAAACACCTCAACAACTTCCCTCTGTCCGCGGTATAAGGTTTTCTAATCCCCTTGAAATCCTACATACCAAAACAAAAGGGCAAGAAACGCCATCATTCCCAATTTAAAACTCTTTTGAATTCTCTCCTCGATGGTGTTCAGATTGATGACCTCAGCGTTCTCCGGCAGGTCATCAACAAGTTCATGGTCCTTGCTCATTGGATTCTGCTCCACGGTCATGGTGATCATCTCTGTGCACTTGTTCTGAAATGACGGAAGCGGTGGATTTGGGCATTCTCGCTTCCAGTGTCCTGGTTGGAGATATTTCCTGCAGGTGGAGCTCGCTATTCGGTCGGCCGCTATTCGGTCGGCCAAGGAGCGCTTCTTGTAGAAGGTGAAGCCTTTGTTGGCTTTGGACTTTCCCTTGGACTTCCCTTTTCCCTTTCCACCTGTTCCAACTGGCCAGAAGCCTCTTGACCGGGCCTTGTTCTTGATCTTTTGTCGTGCCTCTTGGTACGTGGTGAAGCACGATGATAGCTCGCTGCTCTCCTGGCATTCTGCTCTTCGAATTCGTGGCAGAACTGTGCGTGTTCATCTCCTTCTTCCAAGAGAGCCTGGTAGACCCATTCCCTCGTCCCATTCACCATAGTCACCCTCCTCGGTCATTGGGACCTCCTTCTAGTATTCGATGTAGTTCCAGTCATAGGTTTTCCACTTCTTTGACTGGTTCTGTTGGAGCTCATTGAAGAACTTGGCCCCAAGGAGTACCGTGGTTCTCCATGATGATTTTCTTGCGATCATCCATGGATAAACTCAGGATGTAGGCCCGAGTGTCCTCGACCGTGACGTTTGCCCCCATGAGGTCTTCAAAGGCGTTGTCATGCCTTGCCAGATAGCTGTCATTGCTTTCATCAGCCTTTTGAGAGGTCTGGAAGATAACCAATTTCACCTCTTCTTCCAGCTGCCCCCATTGCCCTCCCAAGGCCTGAACTAAGAGAGCTTGACGCCATCCTTGGTCTTGAGCTTTGCTGGGTCCACGGGCCACCTTTTGGAACAGCAATGCTGCTCGTGGTGCTAGGTGTTCCACTCATTCGGCTGGCCAGATGTCCTTGAGAAAGGACAGTTTGCGGCTGTAGACATGCATGTCAGTCACCCCTGGCTCGGAGCT
This sequence comes from Durusdinium trenchii, assembly GCA_963970005.1. Classification (NCBI taxonomy): domain Eukaryota; class Dinophyceae; order Suessiales; family Symbiodiniaceae; genus Durusdinium; species Durusdinium trenchii. The sequence goes on along the minus strand of CAXAMN010024461.1, from coordinate 198,543 downwards.
TGGAATCTGATTCCATGGAAGGGTGGTGTTCCCATTGGTCCCTCCTCCGGATCCCGCTGCTTGCGCCTCGATCTTCTTCCGGCATGGCTCTTGCCGAAAGGAGTGGTGAAAACTCAACAGAAAAAGGGGATGCCTGCATAACCAAAAACCTAGGATGAGACTCATTACCCGATGATCTATCCTAGACATCCTAGGCGGCAGCCCGAAGGCTCCGCTACCAATCTGAATGATACACCCTGTGTGATCTACCTCCTAAGTGATCCAACACTCACGGTCCTTTGTGTCTTCTGCCTGGTCCAGTTTGAGCCACCGTTTTGGTGGATGGGCATTCGTGTAGCTGATGGACCATGTTCATTCATTGAACATTCACAACATATATGTATGTATGTATGTATGTCCAGCATGCCGCTGGCGGAAGTGGCGCGGTCAGCCCGAAGTCTGACCAGGTTACCGTTACGGACAGGTTACCGTCAAGAGATGAAGGGGGTTCGTTTGGAAGTCTGACTCAGGGTGACCTAAAAGGTCCACTGCACCCTGAAGGGCGCCAGCTGAGGCGTCTCGTGGGTTTTTGTTAGACCGTTTAGACAGTCCGTACCGCCTATTATAAGGTACAAGGTTTTCATGATTTAGCGGAAACCTTCTCATCCGCAGGTTAACCGCTTGTTTTGCCCTAAGAATACGGGGCCGAACCACACAGACCAGACCTCAGTTGGCAAGGGCCAGTGCCATCGTCTCATGACCTGCGGCGCGTGCGCCACGCGTAATTAAATTTCCACTGGCTCCACTGGCCTTCGTTTCTCCCTTCTCAGGTTAATCGATACAGCCCCTGTTCATAGGGAGCATCACCAAGAATGACCAAGTCGATGTCCATCTTCAGACCACCCGTGGACGGGCGACCCACGTGACGAGGTCTCTTCTGGTGGCCGTCCGGTGGCCGTGCTGGGCCCTGGGAACCGTGTCGGGGAGGTGCGGACCGGACTGTGAACGCGCGTGCGATTGGGGGGTCCAAGACGAAGGGTACGTCTTGGGTGGCAGAGTGAACTAGACACATTGAGAGTACTTGAACCAAATGAACTACAAGTAGTTTTACAGGAGTTTGAGAGTGGTGGCAAAAAAGACTTCCACATCGGATCCGCGCAAACCAGATGGATGTTAACTAGCAGTTTACGTTACTGTATATTTGATGAAATGTGTTTTGATGTTTGGGGGTCAGTCTAGAGTCTATTCGCATAATCCATGTCACTTCCAAGAAAAAGTGCTAAGGAATCAGCAGGGTTGTCTCTGTCAACCACAGTCAGCTGACGACAGACCGTGGTGACTTTGGAGAAGGAGGGGACCCAAATCTCAAATGAGGTGGCCCGGTGGACTGATTCGACACTCTGTGTATCATTTGGGCACCTCACCTGGCTTGTATCAATTCGGCAGCTTTGGCAGCCGAAAGTTACTGTAATCAGTTTGGTTTTGTGCTTCATGGCACATTCCTAGAGACATGCCATGACGTAGGAGTGAAACTACAGTGATTCCACCAGCCTTTGCAGGTGGGTTACCTGCTGCATGAAAGCGAGTCCTCTCGAGCATCTTCCGCCACGGACCGGGCCTTGGAAGGTCACCAAAAAGGGAAATGAGGTTCGGTCAAATGGAAGACTTCACGAGTAAAGAGACGAGCAGGCTCTAGCTTTAGAAAACAGTCGATAATACACTGCCCCAAAACAAAGACACATCATCTCAAGAACGATAAAACATTTGATGTCCTTTGGTTTATATAGTAATATTTGTTTGACCGTGGCTCATAGCGAGTGCAGTGTCAAGTGTGGGAGGCAAAGCCCACCGTGCCACCATTCCCCACCAGATCTTCAAAGAGTTCACATCAGATCCTTTGGCGCAGTTCTAGCGCGACTCCCCACCCCAAGCTCACAAGCCAGCATGTCGCAACATGTTGGGTAAACAGGGGGGGTGCCCCGACAGCAACATGCACAGAGCTAGAAAGATTCGAAAAACCTGCGTTTACCATGTGTTTTTGCCTTTTCAGGTCACTCAACTTATCGTCTTGGAGTTCATGAACTCCAAGACAATGACTAGTGACTTGAGTGGATTTTCAAGACACTCAAATAAGACCAGGTCTGCTGTCCAGTCTCTCCCGACCTCTCCAGTCCCAGGATCTTGCCCTTTTTTTCACAACAGACATCAGTCCTCTGCCCATTCGAGCCATGACAGGTCACTGTACATTTGAGCTGCGGACAAGTGTCTTGCACCGCCTTTCTGTGTTTTTTCACAGCCTGCAGCATTGAGTCCAAGCCTGGATGTTCGCTGAACCACAATGCTGCGAGGCCATCAACGATGTACGCGAGTACAACCACGAACGAAACGTTACGAAGCCGAAAGCGCAGCGCAAATGCCGATTTACGATGATTTACGGGAGTAGATACACGAACGAAACTGTCCCCAGCCCCTTCCCCACCCCCTAAAAAATCATGTTGGGTCGTTGGGAAGGGTTTCTTTCGGGTCCCCCCCGTTGACCCAACATGTCTCCTGGCGGCAGCTGACAGATGTTGACGTTTTCTTGATTGGATCGGGATGTTCGCAGAGACGCTCAAAGAGTCAAGAATAGGATTCAGCTGCCTGCTGACTCTGAAAGGTTGGGGTGTGCCCGGGGTACGTACACCCGCCTGTATGCCCATGCCCAGTGGCTTCTATTGTTTGCTATGAAGTGGATTCGGATCTAAAGCAACATCAGCAGCAGCCCTTGTGGAGTGCTTTGGTGGGCTTGGTGTGGTTTGGTATGGGTTGGTTGGGCGGTTATTCTTTTCGGTCTCGTTATACTTTCCCAGGACTTCCCCAGTTTTTTTGAAAGTGCTCCGCCCAGGTCACCGTGCGTGCTCCCAGCGTGCGATGCTTGGCCATCCCTTTGCAGGAGGCCGGGCGCCGTTCAGCCTGCTGGTCAGGCTTTTCATTGACAGAGCCACATTCATGTAGCGAGGGATATGTGCTGGCGCCGTTCAACTATAAGCTCCTAAAAATGACCCAAGTCCCAGGCCTCAACCACTGGAATCGCATCCAGACATTCACATCCTACGGCAATGATGGGCCCAAATTAGAAACATGAGTCCTCTTCTTGGACTAGGAACAAAGAGACAAATTGGGGATGGCAGCTATAATTGTGAGATTGTATGAGTTATGGGCGGAACATTATAACTTGTGCACGGAGGAGCCGGGATCCTCACACCCGTTGGATCCTTTGAATGTCTTACAGTCTTACAATATTTTTCGCAGGAAACGCGATCCACCCGGATCCACCTCCTCCAGATCCACCCGGCAGACCCTGTCGCACACCTCGCAGATTTGCACCCTCCTCCAGCGGCGGGCGGACTTGCGGCAGCCCTTGCTGCAGCTGTTCACGCGAGATCTTTTGATGAAGGACAGAATTGCTCTTAGGTTGAAGGCCATCGCTCTTAGGTTGGAGGCAATCGTTTCTAGGTTGGAGGCCATCGCTATTAGGTTCCTTAAAGTGTGGTTTTCTAAAGTTTGTCCTTTTAAAGTATGTTTTTTACATATCATATATGTTATTATGTTCGCTTGGAGGCCATCGCTTCGACTCAAGAGTTGGAGGTCCTACAATGTCCACTTTTGGCGATACATCGCCTTTTGTTCGCAGAGCTTGCTTTTATGCTTTAAACCCGGTTGGAATATGTTGGAATGACCAACGAAGGGTGGATTTACCAACAAACACAAGGTTTGATGATGACCTCCTGTAAGTGCCTGCAAGAAGTGATATTTACATATATTTATACATATATTTATATACTATCATTGATGCACAGAACGTTGGCAGCTTCTGGCAGTTTAGCTGAAACTTTGGGAGTTGATGTATTGTCGGATTTGCGTAACAGCCAGCCTCTAGCCAACAAGTTGTCATGTTTTTTTCAGACGACTGGGAAGAACACGTCGTTGTGTGGGGTGCGCTGCAAAAGTCCACTAAACATGACTACACCGTATCTTGAAATCACTGGATATACCAAGTGCAGGTAGACCTCAGGAAGAGTAAACAGTAAGAGAAGCGTATAAGCAGTAATTAGTGTGTGAAGAGTAAATAGTAAGAGATGCTGGTGGAGAACTAGATTGAGTCGCCTCGTTTGCTGCAATTTGTGAAGTCGGGATATTTTTTGTGGCTGTGATTGTTTCTTTTGCCGCAGCCCTTTGTGAACCCCCATCTCTAAGAGAAGCTAGCTGACTTGATCGCATTCTGAAGAATCTACTAGCGGAAGACAGAATCCGACTACAGTAATGTCCAAGGAAGAAGAAGTTGATGTTTTGCTTTCTAAAGGTGCCATCAACTTGTCCCCCTGAACCCTCTTCTGTTGAATCAGGAGCTATATAACTCAGTGGGACTACTGCCATCCCATTACTGGGTCCTGTTAAGGTTCTGATGATCATTTGTTTGTTTTGATGAAGGCCAGAGAAGCATATTCTGAAGCAATTCAGTTGGCACAACGGTGATACAGATAACTTCTGAGCTTCCTCTGACAAATCATGTCTTCTCTTTATGATCCTGACTTGAAAGGGTCAAACTAATATGGTCAAATCAAAATAAAAACATGCCCCGTGATCAAGTGATTGCAGAATATTACCAAGTAATTATATAATGATGTAACCGTTGGCAATCACATGGTCAACCACTTCGTGAATTCTCTTCTGCTTCCTTTGATGATGAACGAGCAGGAGGCGGCTGTGAGCAATGAGGCTTGGAACCTGGGAGCTGTCGAAATGGCTGAGCAGTTCATTTTAAGTACGTATCAAATGTATGACCCTATATACATATATAATAATATCATATATATATATGTTTATAACATACATTATATATATAGAGAGAGAGTGCGTGCGTATTTACCATATATACACACATGTCATTCATACTCCTTTAAAATTGCTGCATGTGGCTTGACAATGCATGCCTCACTCTAGAGCGAACCTCGAAGTGCGGAGCCGGAAATGACTTGATTCGGAAGACAACCATGAGATGGAATCCAAAGCTCAACTATACATGATGATACACGCTTGTTGTTCAATTGAATGATTTTATATTTTTTAAAAAAGATCTTTCCCAAAATAGTTATCCTAAAAGAACATTTTATAAACTCATTCATGGTTTTCAGGAGAATTGCTATAAATATATATGTATATATGTCGTTGGCAGCCAGCCTGCTTTTGAAGTTTGTTTTGGTCGGCTAGTTCAGATTTCCTCAACTCTTTCGTAGGACAGTGGGTAGTGAGCAAATGGTTACGTGTGTAGTTCAATGAGAGGCTTCTGCAGATTGAGTGGTGCTCAATGAAGGAATCTTCATGTATTGCCTTTCGTGTTTAAAAAAGAAAAGAAAAGGAATCTATTATTTGCCCCCTTGAATAAGACTCCTTTGAATTCAACCTAATTAAAGGAGTTTAAAGGGAACCAAACACATTATTCTTGTTGATGTTTTCTTTTTCAGAACAAACTCTGCTTTCTCAGCTGGCCGGGTTTGGAAGATTTCCCCCGTCCCTTCTCCCAACTCGTCCTAACATCGATGTTCAGCGCTTGAGTTTGCTCGTGCTCTACAGGCTTTCGAGGAACGACGCTACAAGGTGCTGTGCGGCAGGATGGAAGTGTGACAAGGGATTGTGTTTGGAACTTTGGAACTACTAGGAACAAGGACGCTACTAGGAGCGAAGGGCATCGCTGCTAGGAGCAAGGACGCTACTAGGGGCTCCTGGACTTACTACTAGGAACAAGGACGCTTCTAGCAGTTGAAGGTACCAGCCCCAGGAGAGCAGAAGAGGCAGGCCCCTCTGATGTTTACCCAGCCTTCTGCATGTTTACCCGGCCTGGAGCAGTTTTGAGGGCAACAAACACTAGTTTGTATGTCTCAAACAGTGCAGCCACATGGAGATTCATTCACTTGTCATTTGCCTAGCAGGTTTGGGATCATGCTTTTGGAAAGTACTTGTAGCCTACAAAAACCGACATTCAAATAAATCGCTTGGTCTCGTTCGTCTCGTCTTTTTCAGTCACCTCTCCGTGTTCTGTGTACCTCAAGAATACGACGCGACGGGATATGGTGACTGATGGGGAGTGGACCGTTCTGGATGCGCAACTCAGGCCGTCCTGGAAGTGGCGTGCCCAATGGTTTGGAGCCCAGGACGGTCCATAGGTGCCAGGTGCCAGTGTGATCTTAAAGATCGTTGAAGATAATGTCATGCTAGTTGCTTGGAGTGAGTTCGCATCCATCACAAGCTGTTTTGAGCTCAGGTGAATCCACCTGTAGGTAGCTTTGGTCACTAGATAATAGAGGTGTTCAACCATTCTTTTGTCCGGTCTTCTTGGGTGTGTTTCGTGACATCCTTCAGGTGCAACATCCAGGGGTGGCCTCCGGCTTGGCAGCCTACCGGCGCACGGGAGCCAAGGTCAAGGTTTGCCAATTGACGACTGGAAGTGTTTTCTTTACTCGGTGTCAGTGTCACCCCACAGTTGACTGGAAGATCTCTACTTCCCATACTTTTCTGGGACTGTTGTTGCTGGTACGTTTATGTGATCAGTAGACTATCAGGGCGGGTAAAGAATGTGTATCCCGTGACCTGGCATCCCACAGCAGTTGGGAGCCAGGATCACATTCGTCACAGCATCATTAGATGATCAAATGTGGATAAGCGAATCCCACTTCCATTGCCAGGCCAGTTTGCACACGCAGAAGATATATTAAAATCTATACGGCTTTGCATGTGTTTTTTTGCGAGTGGCTCGCTCATGCAGGCATATATAATAGGTACATACCGCATCATGCCGCTATGTTGGTTGGGACATGTTTTGAGCTGATCTTTGTGCTTTTGAAACTTCACATTTTGGATATACAGTATGTGCAGATTAAACTTGGGTGCCACATAGTGCCACTGTGGTTGAACATGGGTAGCAGGGCTGTGTGTGTGCCCCTTGTAGTCACAGGGATTCTTTTGAATTGTTTTCGTTTTCGTTTTGTTTCAAGCAGGGGGGCTGGTTGTTCATGCAAGTACTCTCAGATAGATTAGTCGCATCGGTTTGCACTAAATGTTGCCGTTACTTCCGTCGAAAGGTCTTCGGGAAGTCGCATCGGTTTCATGATTCCATGCTGTTTTGAGAACATGCGACATGCAAATGATCTAGCTAACCGTTCTTTCAATGCTACTGGGGCCTCGCTTTAAGTCGTATCAACTGGAGGAAAGTCGTATCAAAATGGTGTGCCCTTGGGGATTGGCTTTTCTATGGATGTTTGTTGTTGTTCTATTTGTTCTACGAACTGATGTTAATGTGCTGTACCCATGCGTTGCTTGCTTGTGTGATAGATTCAACAACCTTGTTGCATCATTGCATCGTGTTTTTTCAACAGACAGCGTGAGCTATTAGGGCTCTTACTTCATATAGCTGCGTGTGTGCGTTTTCGAGCGTGGGTGCTGGTGCCGCTGAAGGGTGCCGCTGTTGTTCCAGTGTAGGAAGAGCTGCGCGTTTGCGTGCTCGAGCTTGGGCGCTGGTGCCGCCGCAGGGTGAAACACCTGGCTGCTGCTATTGCTGTTGTTGTGGTGGTGGTGGCTGCTGCTGCTGCTGCTTGTTTGCTGCTTGTTTGCTGCTGCTGCTGCTTGTCTGCTGCTTGTCTGCTGCTTGCTTGCTGCTGCTGCTGCTGCTGCTTGTTTGCTGCTTGTTTGCTGCTTGTTTGCTGCTGCTGCTGCTGCTTGTTTGCTGCTTGTTTGCTGCTTGTTTGCTGCTGCTGCTGCTGCTGCCGCTGCTGCTGCTTGTGCTGCTTGTGCTGCTGCTGCTTGTTTGCTGCTTGTTTGCTGCTGCTGCTGGTTTGCTGCTGGCTTGCTGCTGGTGTGCTGCTGGTTTGCTGCTTGTTTGCTGCTTGCTTGCTGCTTGTTTGCTGCTGGTTTGCTGCTTGTTTGCTGCTGGCTTGCTCCTGGTTTGCTACATACCTTTAAACACAGGTTACAGGTCGCCCAGGTCTTTACAATGAGGTGGGCTTCATCGGGTGTCCCTGTGCGCTTGGTTCCCCTTTCATTTCAACCACACGCACCTTTGTCCCGTCTCGTCTGACTGTCATGTCTTCATTCTTTTGTCTTGTGAGCGCACACGTGCACATTGGCCCTCACCTTAGCTTTACGCCTCCCCTCGGGGAGGCGTGTGTGTGTGTGTGTGTGCCCCTTGTAGTCACAGGGATTCTTTTGAATTGTTTTCTTTTTCGTTGTGTTTCAAGCAGGGGGGCTGGTTGTATCATGCAAGTACCAGCCCAACGAAGAGGCTTGCATTGAACACTGATATCGGTGGGGACGCTCACCGACGCACCTGCTTCCTTCGAAATTTTGAACTTTCTTGTAAAGGATGTAAAGGGCTATAATGCAGCTGCAGTCACGCACGGAACGTCGTCACTTTGTCGGATCGGCTTCGCCTTGCGCTTTGGGCCACACTTCCTTTTGAAGACCCCCATGCTCTTTAGGACTTTCCTGGACCTTTCAGGATTTGGGTTTCTTAGGCAGGCGTGTGGTACCGCTGTCAAGTCAGTATGCATATCCATAAGTGTGTCTCTCCCAGTGAGAGTCCGGGATGAGCCCGTAGAGTGCCTCCCGTGGACCTGTCGAACGGGTGTTTGTCGTTATCTCCCCTGCCTGGAGATGTACGTGTCCGGAGCGGACAGCAGATGGCTCATGCCACACGAACTTAGATGTTTGTCTCATTTTTGGAATTCCAAGTTGGCTCATGCCGTTACGTGACCGCAGCGGTCAAAGCAGCCAGCCATTTCGGCAGGGCACAAGGTGACCATAGCGGTCAAAGCAAGTTTAAGGTTCATTGGAACCTGTCCCCACCTCAGGTGCACACACAGCGCTTACACTCAAACGAGGCAAGTCCCTAGGTGCTTCTATTTGTTTCCCCTTTCATCTCTTCCCCTTCACACACTTTTGTTCCCTCTTTTCTTTCATGTCCTCCTGTCTTCATGTCTGTTCATCTCGTCCTTTTCTTCGTTTGCGTGCACATTGGTCCCGGCCTTAATGTGTACGTGCACTTCTACATACCTTTAAACACAGGTTACAGGTTGCCCAGGTCTTTACAATGAGGTGGGCTTCATCGGGTGTCCCTGTGCACTTGGTTCCCCTTTCGTTTCAACCACACGCACCTTTGTCCCGTCTCGTCTGACTGTCATGTCTTCATTCTTTTGTCTTGTGAGCGCACACGTGCGCATTGGCCCTCACCTTAGCTTTACGCCTCCCCTCGGGGAGGCGTGTGTGTGTGTGCCCCTTGTAGTCACAGGGATTCTATTGAATTGTTTTCGTTTTCGTTGTGTTTCAAGCCGGGGGGCTGGTTGTATCATGCAAGTACCAGCCCAACGAAGAGGCTTGCATTGAACACTGATATCGGTGGGGACGCTCACCGACGTACCTGCTTCCTTCGAAATTTTGAACTTTCTTGCAAAGGGCTAACGCAGCTGCAGTCACGCACGGAACGTCGTCACTTTGTCGGATCGGCTTCGCCTTGCGCTTTGGGCCACACTTCCTTTTGAAGACCCCCAGGCTCTTTAGGACTTTCCTGGACCTTTCAGGATTTGGGTTTGTTAGGCAGGCGTGTGGTACCGCTGCGCTGTCAAGTCAGTACGCATATCCATAAGTGTGTTGTGTTCGTGTTTCACAACAGAGCCACCACCAGAAGCCCAAGTTTGACCAGACAACTGGACGACGATCGTCGACGATCGGTTGCAGCCACCTTCCACGCACGTGTCGAACCATATGGCTTTCAAGCAATCCACCCGGGATGATGTCCCAATCGAGGCCGGAACAGCGTCTCTGAGAAGGAACACCAGCGCTTGGCGCTGACAGTCCCAGGCACTGAAGTGGATGAAGCGGTCATATGATCTCACACCCTCTGCTAGCTCTTGCAACGTAACTAGGAACACGAGTTTGCAGCTAGAAAACTTGGTTCCTTGTCCAGTAGAATGTGTCATATGCTGATCACACTGTCATTCGAACCCATTGAAATGGGTAGGCAGCCAGCTTAGTTCCGAAGGAGAATCAACCTGTTGCGCGTTCTCCGTTCCACCACGGCTCCTTGTTTTGTTCCACACAGCACACAACTCTTCACAAGTTCTCCAACTATTGATGGCCCACCAAAAAAAACTATCATGAGACGCAAACTTTGTGGCCCTGGGTTACTGTATATATATATATAGACTTACAGGTTGATACAACTAAGAGCTATCAAAGTGCTGCAATGCAAGACAAATTTGAGTTGCAAACAATACACTTGTGTCCATACAACAGTTCAAGCAAATGGTCAAGGCAATGATTGCGATTTCACACTCGGCTGCCAATCAGCTTGATGTTTCAGACCTGCTTCGGTTTGATGTGTTTCATCTTTTGGCAGGAGAGGCCCGGTCATTTGCCCCAAACCTGTTTGTCTGAAGACACCCTGAAGACAGGGTGTCTCGGGTGCATCACGAAGTCACTTGATCAATCAAGGCCAGGAGCCCCTACTAGGTACTAGCGTTAAGTCGACTCAGCTTGTGTAAAGTCGACTCGAAACCGTGTGCACTTACAGAACTGAACTCCACAGGGATGTCTAAGCATAGATTGTATTGATCTATAACACATGTTTTGTGTTGTGCCCATGGTGTGCCTGATTGTCACTTGTTTCTATTTATGAATCTGTTCTTTGGAGGGCAGCTTCCACAGGGCGAAGGGACAAGGATTTGTGACAGTTTTGATGCAGAGCTCCTTGGGCCCATGCTCCACTGCTGCTGCTGCTGCTTCTGGTTGGCTGCTGCTGCTCCTGCTGCTTCTGATTTGGTTGACCGTAGGAAGCTGTAGGACGACTGTATGAGTCGTGCTCGCGCGAGCAGAGGCCTATAGTCACTTGTGTGCGCGCGTGCAACCTATTCTCTAAGTTGCGCATTGGTGTGAACGGTGCTGTGCCATTGAGATTTGGGCATGAATCATCTAGAAAGCAAGGCCAAATGCCGGCCATAACACAGTGTGCACACACTTTTCCTTGAACATATCACTTTCCTGCCGTGCTCATTTTGTGCCCATTGTGCTTTGACCAAAATGAGTCCACTTCACGCGAGTGGGTTGACTTCTCGCTGAAACCTTGTGCCCATGCAGTGAGTTGACTTCACGCGACGTGGGTTGACTTAAGTACGCCGCTTGTAGTAGCGTCCTTGCTCCTAGTAGTGAGGCCCTGCGCTCCTACTAGCGTCCTTGTTCCTAGTTGCTTCCTTGCTCCTAGTAGCGATGTCCTTTGCTCCTAGTAGCGTTCCTATTAGTAAGGCCAGGAGCCCCTAGTAGGGTCCTTGCTCCTAGTAGCGATGCCCTTTGCTCCTAGTAGCGTCCTTGTTCCTAGTAGTCAGGCCAGGAGCCCCTAGTAGCTTCTTGCTCCTAGTAGTAGGGCCAGGAGCCCCTAGTAGCGTCCTTGCTCCTGATTGCTGCCCTGGGCAGAGCTCAAAACCATTCTCCAAGCAGCATGGGGCGCAGCACCCTCACTTCCGAGCTGATGCTGATGCTGACATCATGGTCCGAGCTGATCATCTCACGGCCAATTGCCTTTAGCAACATGAAGCCTACGGCCCACGGCGCGACCGATGTAGACGGCCGACAGCGGCAAGCGAGCAATGTGAACAAGCTGGACTCCGCCGTGGATCATGTTCAGTGTCAGCAGAACCTGCCCGTGGCCTTGCCTCCTTACTTAATGAAGTAGACGCCTGCTTAATTAAGTAAGGGACAAACTGGTTCGCTCCTAGCTACTAAGACGCTAATGATGTGGTTCCTAGATGTTTAGGAAAAGTTTGTTTACTTGAATTCGAATGATTTGTAGACACAAATTACAGGCATTGTCAAGATCCAAATTTACAAGTTTATCCAAGTGAGCAGCACAAGATAGCACAAGGTCCCAATTGTGGAGGGGGCTGTTGCTGCGCGAGCTTAGTTACGCTAGTTATATGATGTACAGTATGCGTGTTTAGATGTTTGGAGCTCAAGTAAGATACATGGCGACCATAAACGTGCAATCCCAAATAACAATTAATGTATAGACAAAATGCCCAACTTCAACCATCGGAAAGAGGTGTTGGAAAAAAGAAACACCAGCGGATTGCGCAGGATTTTCACTTATTTGAGGGATGTTTGTCAACAAGGAACCTCAACTATGCAAGCTCTAGACTCTACCGATAGATATAGATATTATGAGGTGTTTTGGGGGCTGCCATACACAATATAAGTGAGCGTTCGTCGCTACTTCTAGTAGAGGTCCCACTGGGGTTGGTCCACCGGCAAAAGTTCCTGGGAAATGCAGCTTTGCCAATGCTTTGAGTTGGGACCTGAGCCGACTCTTTTTGCTTGCCGACCCAGGCGCATGGGATGAGTCCCGGCCCAAGCTACTTTGGAGCCCAGGTCGGGCACCCGAGCCAATCCTCCTTTGCCCTCACAGCCTCAGTTTGCTCTACCTGTTTGTGTAAGTGTGGAAGCATTCCAGGGTATGATATGAATGCAGCATCCAATCTAGCAATCTAGCAGCAGACCCTCTGAATGATCCCTGAACAGGATCTGAATTGGACGAACCGACTTTCAAAATATGGGGAACACTAGATCCGTCATGCCATGCCTACAGAAGCAGCTGGGACGTCCCTTCTTTCCAGGTGCCTTCCTTCGGTCCTTGACCTCCGAGCCAAGCACCGGAGCTGAAAAGATGTGCGCGCTGACAGAGCGCGGCGCAGCGCTCGGGCAGATGAAGTAAACGAAAGGCAGATAAACGCCAGGCGGAGACAGCCCTATCCCTTTCCTTTGAACATACTCAGCATCTTCAGTGGCCTGAAGCCAGTATGTGGCACCTCCCAAACGGAGGGTCGCGAGAGAGTCAGATTGAGATGGATCACCGTGGAAACCATGTTTAACTTTCGATCAGTTTGAGACCATGTCAAACCAGCTTGATTCAATGCTACTCAGCTACTGGTACTTAATCTTTGCTATCTACACACTTCTCTACTTTCTCATGCCTGAGGCACCAAACGCCTCATGATCTATATAGCCCAAACGCCTCTCTTCACGGTGTGATGTAGTGGACTCCCTGTTGCACCAGACTGGAACGAACTCATTGCAACAGTTAACACGGCACCAGCGGCAACAGGACTATGGATGCGTTTGAAAGATCATGTGAAAGAAGAGAATCAGGAATCAGGCTCACAGTGGTCCCTTAATGGGCCTTCCTTCAGGCCTTTCAAGTGAAAACCAAGCTCTTGCCTGTCCAAGTTGGGCTTCTGTGGCACACTTGATTGGATGAAACATGATGAATCACTTCCGTGCGCTTGCGGCTCAAACTGGAGGGGCATGGTTGATGTAGGGGGGTGAACAAACCCCACATCGCAGTGTATACCAGGATTCCCCCTCGTCCATGTGTTGAACAATACCAATTGATCCCATGGTCAGTTCAATGAGCAGACAGCCTTCCAAGATCACCCACCTCTCCGGAACTCCGAAGACCATCGCTTCTCCAACTTGCTGAGAGTCGCCCTGAACACGCCTCCAATCTTACTCCCAAGACCTAGACCTAAACCAAGAGAACTTGGAGCAGTTCGGCAGTTGCTGTTTTTGGCAGAAGTTCAAAGCTTTCAACATCCCCCCAGTTTCTCGCCTGTCTCGCCTCCTCACCCACTTTCACCCTCCAGCCATCCCACGACAATTTCACAGCTTTCCAGGTTCCACCCGTTTTGGCCGCGACCGGGTCGCCAGCGGCGCTCTCCCATGGATGGTCGCACTCGGACTTCGGCGTCCCCCGGTCGACCGCGTGCCTTGGAGCGGCACGTTCGACGAAGGAGGGATGGTACTTCTGGATTGACCTACTAGCAATGGCCTCCAACCTGAGAGCAAGGCCTCCAACCTGCTAACGATGGCCTCCAACCTAAGTGCAATGGCCTCCAACCTGCTAACGATGGCCTCCAACCTAAGTGCAATGGCCTCCAACCTAAGAGCAATGGCCTCCAACCTGAGAGCAAGGCCTCCAACCTGCTAACGATGGCCTCCAACCTAAGTGCAATGGCCTCCAACCTACTAACGATGGCCTCCAACCTAAGTGCAAT
>CAXAMN010024461.1:153254-184035 GCA_963970005.1 Durusdinium trenchii | reverse complement strand
TGTAAGTTAAGGTCCTTTGAGGTATCTACGGTGAACTGTTTGGGAGGTGGGGGGGGCTCAGTGAATGTAACATTGTGACCTCGCACGTAGGTAAGTTACATTATGAGCCTCCGGATGTTTGCATACTTCGACATACGTCAGCATGGAGATTTTACATTTTTCCTATGACAAAGGAACAATGTAAGCTTACATTTTTGAGGTCCCCCTGAATTTTTTAGTAAAATACCAGGGGACCTCAAAAATCTAAGCTTACATTTTTGGGGTTCCAAAAAAAGAATGTAAGCTTATATTTTTGAGGCTCGAAACCATAGGAACATGCAAGTTACATTTCTGGACGTCCCCCCCCTTAATTTGCGGCGATCTAACGATGGCCTCCAACCTAAGCACAATGGCCTCCAACCTACTAACGATGGCCTCCGACCTAAGCGCAATGGCCTTCAACCTACAAACGATGGCCCCCAACCTAAGAGCAATGGCCTCCAACCTACTGATGATGGCCTCCAACCTAAGCAGAATGGCCTCCAACCTACTAACGATGGCCCCCAACCTAAGAGCAATGGCCTCCAACCTACTAACGATGGCCTCCAACCTAAGCGCAATGGCCTCCAACCTACTAACGATGGCCCCCAACCTAAGAGCGATGGCCTCCAACCTACTAGCGATGGCCCCCAACCTAAGAGCGATGGCCTCCAACCTTACTGGGTGCTGGGGTTAAGCCGTTGCATTGCTGTTTGGTGGTAGCGGATGCGCGTGTACCTTGCAGAACTGCATGTTATTGAGCATCATTGTATGACATTGCATGTTGAACTGATTCTTGATATTTGTTCTTGGATGAACGTGTGCCTTGCGGTGCTTCTTTTGGGGGAGTGTTCGGCAATACATTCTTGAATGCCAAAATTTTGTAGCTTTGTGTGTCAAAGGCATTTGGATGAACCGTACGTCGTACGTGGCACACCAACAGACCACCATCCCAACAAAGTGTACATAAGTTTACTACTATGATATACTGATATACTATGATGTACCATGATGTACCCAAAGCAGTTAAACTAACTTGCTGCACTCAAAACTGAAAACTAACGCTTAAGACCTTTGGTTGGAGTGATGTAGACTCGATTTGTGATGAGGTGATAAAGCTCTACAGTCAGAGACTACAATGCTAGCCAGTCAACATCAGTCAACAAAAACATGAGATATGTTACATGTGCGTTGTATTGTAGTAGATTGTTGCCTTTGATCCAAATCTAAATCTCCGTGGCTCTTGATGCAGGAACCGCTACTGGAATCACCTGGGAAGTGAACCCCGTGCGGAGTTTTTCATCCAAAATGCCCAGATTTGCCCAAGGTGCACGGTAAAAGTATTTAGGTCGTGCCCGTTTACAGACACGAGGAGCTTTCTCCTACAATGTTTGGATCCACAATGGTCTGCCGATGGTTTCAAAGCGTCCAGTGCATTCTCTACCACCGATGTGTCCAAAATTGCTTGGGTTTGCAAAATCCAAGGGGGACTTTCTTTGTTACAAGGGACCAAGGGGGACTTGGAACAAACGAGAGATGAACACCATCACCGGTGCATCAACAGAGCACCCGCATCGAACGGCGCCGTCTTCAGGTGGGGTGAAGCGGCTGCGGGAGGGAAACCACGGAAACCACCAGGCTGAAAACGCAGAGACTGACGACCGTGGTGTTCACATGTGTTCACCAGCTAAGAAGAGCCAAAACACCGCAAAGATTCTGGTTTCCATTTTGTTTCCTATCCCATTAATTGCCCCAGATGTAGCGGGATACCAGGTTGATAAGAGGCTGAGGTGGAATTCAAACTTAAACTAATTATTATCTTAAACTGTTGTGCCCAAATGGACCCTAAGGACCATTCCTCAGATTGTCAAATCTGAAGCCAAAGAACCATCACAGAGAGAGAGAGAGGGGGAGAGAGAGAGAGACAACCTTTTTGGTTAAGGCAGTTCCATTTGTTTGACAACGAAGTGGTCGGTATCGATCCTTCTGCGGACCGTTGCGATCCAGCCCTTGCCACTGAGCAGGCTCGCCACAAAAATATCCCGGCAAGAGACCTCCAACAGTGTTAAGTGGAACAAAGTAAGTAACATGGGTGAATAAGCGAACTTCCGCACTCCACATACACGAGAGCACATATGTATAATATATGTGAGAATACACATACTTGTATGAGAGCACAGCTATGGGTGAGCACATGTGAGAGCACACAAACAAGAGCGGACCTGGAGAAGACACACACACACATATATTAGAGCCCACATATGAGAGCACAGGTTTGAGTAAGCACAAATAGGAGAACACACATAACTAGCACACCTGTGGGAGCATACATACGAAAGGACATACGTATGAGCATACATATGAGAGTACACACATACACATATGAGCGCGCAAACAGGAGAGCATGCACAAGTGAGAGCTCACATATGAAAGAACACATGTATTTTGAGAGCACATATTTGCACTTCAAGGTCTACGTTTACAAAGTGCAAAGTGCTGGCAATTCTGCACTTCGAGGTGTACAAAGCCACGAACTCTGCACTCACAAAGTGCCGCGATGGCCACGAGATTTGCACTTCGAGTTTCACAAAGTGCCACACTTGCCACGATACCTCCACTTCCAGGCTGACAAGCACTGCACCTGCCACACAATTTTGACTTGAAGGTTCGCAAATCTGCATTTCGAGGTTCACAGCTGCGCCCGCCAAATCTGCGCATTCATGTTCAAGTAAAGCCCCGATCTCTTGCACCTGCCGCGAGAAGTCGACTTCAGACAAGCGCCCGCTCCAGCCAGTCGGAGCGAATTGGCCGCCCACGCCAGTGAGCATCCTGGATCAAACCCATCCTTAGCCTAAACCGCAAGAACCACCAGAACACGCTGTTTGGGCAAGAACAGACTTGGAGTTTGTGGAAGGATGAACACATACATGGAAGTGGATGGAATGCAATTTTTGGATGTATCCATGGTCCTGCATGCACCTGCATGCAAGATGCTGCTTGCAAGACATTTATAGGCTGCAATGCAACGAGACACATAGGGTACATAGATATTGAACCACTTGTATTTGTTTCCAGTGTGTTGATACGGCCAGCTTGGGAACTATGTTGATTCACATCAACAGCAAACATTAGAGCATTTAGCTAAACTGGGAGATTGTCAAGTCAAGCGCTGGGGTCCCTTTGTTTGACCAAGTCGACATCGTTCGGTTGGAATTCCTGATCCACCATTCAACCGCGCAGACCGCGCAGGGTCCAAGTTTCGACAAATCCGTGGGTTTGTTGGTTGCGCGGGGCCCCGGTACAGTGCAGGAGTGGGCTGGTTCTTGAGAGAAAGACGTATATCATTCAGAAGCCATTGAGTATGATATACCAAAACACGTGTCAATTGTTATGCCTTTGTTACTATTGGCGATGGCCTCCAACCTAGTAGCTTCTTGTTACTAGTAGTAATGCCAGGAGCTACTCGCAGCTTCTTGTTCCTAGTAGCGATGCCCTTTCTTAGTAGTTTCTTCGGTCGTGACTGCTTCAGGCTCTGAGAACTGCAGGGTTTTTGTTTATTTCAAGAATACTTCACCGTCGGTCGGATTGTTTCATCACGAAGCCAGGGAAGCATCCTTGGTGGAGGTCATTAACACTGGCTAGCAGCAGCAAATGACCGTTAGATACCATTAGTGACTTGTGAGATGAACCAACCATGTGGTTTTTTTCGGGCAACTCATGTGTGTTTGCTGCGATCTGGGAGGGCGACTCAGTAGACTCAGACAGCGGCCGGCACAGGACTCCTCTTACAGGAATCTTTTACCCGTGCCGGGGGTGCCCAAGATCCTCACAGCCTCCTTGCCCATCAGTCAGCCAGGGAGACCTGGCGGTGTCCGGACGTGGGGGAAAAGTGCGTGCCGTTTGGAGGGATGTTTGATTGCATCGCGGTTCCTGGGGTAGATAGAGGAAGATGGTTGTTTGATTGCGGAGGATCGAGGATCTGGCAGAGGAGTATTAGATTCTATTTCATAATGATTGTAATTCTGTGGATGTTGGACAATGACAATGGATGACGGACGTTTGGGATTGTTTTATAGGTGTTTTGTTGTTTATTGACTTCGAATCCTGGAGATGATTTGCAGGAGAAATGCATTCTGTGTGGGGCAAGATTTGGTATTTTTGGGTACTATTGCCGTGGGCAAACAGACTCCTCCAACTAAATACACAGGAACATGGCAGACCTTGTTTAACAGAAGCAAGTCAGGGAAGTGCACGGACAGCACGAACTTTGGAAGTCCAAGTTCCTTTGCATTTGTGGCAGCTTGTGCACTGCCATGCCTTTACCCTTTCTCCACGTATTCACCAAAGCTGAGGTGAATCAGTTAACCTCCCATAGATAGTATCGTTGCACAGGTGGGTTTCACCATCAAATACAATGTATGGGTCTTGTCGATATGGGAGCTTCATGCAGCACATGTACCAGTACTCTTCAAGATTCTTCAAGTCAACCGACATGCCTTGAACAGTGACCAGCATTTGGGGTATGCAGCTATGCATGACACCTTGCTCCAGCCTCCAGTGATGGTTTGCCTAACTCCGGATAGGCTGAGGCATCTAAGTGTTGTCCCGCCGAGCGAGTGATTTCCGGCATAGTACGGCCTGAGGCTTTGCAGCTACAAGCCTGGCGCCATCGAATCCAAATTCAGGTGGATTTGCACCGCTTCTGTCGTGGGTTCCATCTCTCTGAGGGTTCAATTGGACCAGGTTGAGGTGGGTCAGGTAAAGAACGGTGAATTTCACCGTGTTCAATTCTATTGGTCAACATTGTTCAACTCTTTGGTGGCCTGCCGGGGCGATCAGATACACTGGTGGTATGGGACCAAGGCTCTGTTGCCCAGGGATAAATCGTCACGATCTTCAATCCCCAAAAGACATCAAAAGACTACTGTGCTGATGGCCTCAGTCTTCACACGGTCTCCTTAGATAGATCACGCAAAGCTTACCGGGTTGGTTTTGCCACATCATCTGGGTCACCCTGGTATCCTGGAGTGATGAGAATATGAAGAGGCATTGAACCACATAAGCTGCGCTGTGTGAGGCCATTTCTCTTCAACCAGAATAACCTCATGCCGCTCGCTTGGCATTCAAAATGCCTCATCATGGTTTAAGCTTCAACCTTTTGATGCGCTTTGTTTTGTGCATGTGTGTGTTGCAAGCTATTGTGGGTGATGCCTCTCCAGGCATGTATGCAATTCTTATGTGAGGACCTGGTACCTCAAGTTTCTTGACCACGGTATATAACTATACAGTGCACGACCACCGGTAGGCCGTGGCGTTTTGTGAGGACGGTCTAATTGAACATGCGCACGGCGCTATAGCGCCACTATCATTTTCAAAGATGCAACTGCAAATTCCACGTTTTGCGAAATCACACAACTACTTTTTTTTTGCACTGACCGGCTCTGCTTAGCGACTTTGCACAGATCGTTCATTATGTTGGCCCCACCGACGTCATTATGTTGGCCGACGATGTAGACCGACGTCATCATGTTGGCCCCACCCCCCCACCCCCCACCCCAACAATTTGCAGCTCTGACCGTCAGCAACTGTCCATGTCGTACGTGTTGTTGTTGCAAGTAAGCAAGTTTACAGACATCAGAACTTCCAATCCATACCCAATGTAGCATCAACTTGGCGAATGGCAAAAACGTGGAAATTCTCCACGCAAGGGTACAATTTAGAGTGCAACATAGCAAATATTTGGTGACTTCAATTCACATGCGAGGAGCTAGCATCATGTTATGTGCAGTCTGAGATATGTTTCAGATACGATGAGCTAGCATCATGTTATGTGCAATCTGAGATATGTTTTATTGTTGTGCGATGCATGCAGTCTGAGATATGTTGTATTGTTGTGCAATGCAACGAAGACCTGGAGCTGGGATGCAAAAAGCATCCAAAAAATCAACATCGCAAGAACAACACACGGCCTACCGGGGGTCGTGATCGAACTATACACATATTGTGCGCCTTCAGTAATGATATGCCAGATGACATGTTCGTTGTCGTTTTCGGAAGTTTGCGCCTTTGTCCTTAGGCAGGATTCCAGTTGGCCGGTGTTTCATTTTTTGTCACCAGGATCGTGGATGACCAAGGTTTGTCAGCAGGGCTACAGTAAAAGAAACAGCTCTGCCAGCAGGTTGGGATGGGTCCTACCTACCACGTGGGCACGACCCAGCACGGATGGATGAGCATTCAAATGGAGAAACCACCTGCCTTTGAAGCTATCAGCACTACTAGATTTGGTTTAAAAAACACCCCAATACCAGCACCCCTTGTGCTCATTCCAGTGAATTTGCGTCTACAAGAACACACATCGAAATTTAAATATGTTTTATATAGAAGTTTCCTAATGGTTCCTATGATAAACAGCCGCAAGATTATATTTCCACAGCTATTTGTCATCCACATTGTATACAGTAGATGTCCTCTTTTGACAGCCACCATTCTCTCTTGCGGGTACCGTACCCTTATTTTGAGACCCAGGAGAAGGAGGAATGGCACAGTTCGATTGGGGGCTTCAGGGCGACCACGCCGTTGCCCATTCGGAGGTTCGTGGAAATCATTGGAAATCCATCATTCGCAGGGTTGCGGGACAGACTTGATGGAACTGACTTGAACATGGACCCCTTGCAACAGTGTTCCTTCTGGCCGCCAGAACCAGACCGGATGGACCAGATGGAGCTAGGTGCCACCCGACCGCTGGGCGGGGCGGTCGGATGGAGCTAGGCCGACTGCCCAGGTCTCGAGTGGACTTTACTTCGGATGAGGCCTATGGCAAGGCGCAAGACGTGTCGTGGGAAGTGCGGGCAGAGCGGGCAAGAAGTGCCCATCCAGGGTGATGAAGTTCTCGGAACTTCCTTGGAACTGTGACAACTTGCCGTGACACAACATCCAACATAAAGTGAAGATGTCGTGCAAAGAATGAGAAGCCTGATTCGCAACCCAAACTGAAAACCTCTGTTGTTTCTGTGTATTTTGAAAAAAAGATCTCAAGCACAACTTTTTGTTGGTTCCTTTTCTACATTGCAGGCTGCCGAGCCTGGCTGGGGATCCTGGAGATGGCGCTGGCACCATGTCATGTGGAAACGAAGGAGGATTGCTGATGAATAGATTAATTATAGATTGTGGGGGTGGTTAACATATGTAAATATATAGGTGGCTCAACCAACTTTTAAGCCTGAATGTTAAACCTGCTTCAGACGTTTGAGAATCTGTTGCAATGATTTACTGCTGCTGCAACGAAGTGTTGGAACTTGCAAACAATCCTGGTACACTTCTGTACCTTCGCTGCTTTGGTCGATTTATCCGAAGCATGCCGAAAAGCTTGGGGATGTGGATCATACGCCCAGACTCCAGACGTGTTCAATTGGACATGATTGGACCATATTGAATCTCTCAAGATCAGAAGCTTTGCTTCGGGGGGTGTCACACACCCCCAGGGTCCATCCCCTTTCAGCAGAGGGCCCAAGTGGCCTTGGACTTGTGGCAACGGACCGCTCGTTGCAAGTTGGCCAGCTGTATCAAGGGCGCAACTGACGACGGACTCCCGAAGAAATCCCCGCTGAGACTCCATGGGAGACCTCAAAACGTTTGTCCCCGCCCTGTCGCTGGTTGGAAATCACCCAATGAAAGCAGACCTATGACCTATCTCAAATAAGATCAGTTCCCATTCTTTTCATCATTTTCTCTCTAGGTTCCAACTAGGTCTCCAAGACTTCGTCGAGCTCGACGGCCCAACTAGGTTCGATGGCTCCACCGGCGCCGCCGATGGACGGCCAGCTGCTGAAAGACGATGACGTCCCGATGCGGCGAGTTTACAGCCACGGTTGTCAGGGATCAGGGAGGATCCATGGCATCACAGGACGAGTTGTTGTTTTCTTTAGGGACGAAACGTAGAAGTTTTTTTCAAGAGGCGGCTTGTAGATGTGGAGGGAGTTTTTGAACACATATGATCCACGATTGGTGGTGCTCAGACTCAAAAGGGGGTAGCTTGAGCTCCCTTTTTAGCCATATTCCTTGTGAATTTGAGCACATAACTGTGACTTTTAGCTCAGAAAAGGTTGGGCCCATGTCAGTCAAAACAAAAATAGAACACCCATTGGGCCCCATACCATTTTAGTCTTTATGTGTGTGTGTGTGTGTGTCAAACCCTGTCCCTAAGGGCTTTCCATGTTTTCAAAGCAGGGAGCGTACGGCTCGTCATACCCACCGTACGCAATGAAGCTACGGTATGACGAGGGAGGGGTGGACTGATCATCCACCTGTACCTGCTTCAACGGTTGAGTACGCTGTTCCAATCCTTCTGTTTTGATTCCACGGTGGTTCATGATACGTCCCCCAAACCCTTTTTTTCTCCCACCGCTTGTGTGTCAGACTCCAAACACTGTTCAACCATACAGTTCTCGCCGACCTTTTCGCCTTGCCGTTCCCTCACCATTTTCGACCTGGGAATTGAGCTAACTGAAAACCAATGTCAGGGTGTGAACCGCTCAGCTGTCCCACTTGGGTGCTGGGTGTGATCCCCGTGACAGGGGCGCTGAATTCACTCCGGAAACCGTGTAACGGGTTTACTTCGTCCACTGCACCTTGTCTTCCACCTTTTCTTAACTGAATCAACTGATTCAAAAGCCGTCGGGCTTGCACGACATGATACCACAGCCGCCGGGCTACAAAACGGAATTCCACTTGAGGTCAGGCATGTTTCCCAACCCCCCCCTCCCCGCCGAGTTCTACTCCCGACCTAATTAGGGTAACAGAGGGAAATGGTACTCGGCGCACTTGTGTGTCGGTGCCTTTCCCTCTGTTGTCCCTTTTCTAGTCTTCTCTACCCGGGCGGTTTAAGACTAAAGTCCCGCTCCCTAACTATTGCACTTAATTCATTTCTGCTAAGTAATCAGTAACTCTAGAGTGCTAAGTATTCAGACACACACACACATGTACACACACATGGACATACACCCCCTCCCTGCCCCCCCCACTTTCCTTCTTGCACTTTTCGTCGTTTGTTGGGCTTTCTCTCAGGCTTTTTAGGTTGCTCTTGAGGCTCGTTTCCCTACCCCAGTCACGGGCTACGTATTCACTTTTTTCTACTCCTACCTTTCTGTCTTGCCCTCTTAGCGCTGCTCTTTCTGTGTTTCTTTCTTTTGTTTCTAAGGCTTTTTAGGTACCTATTCAGGTCCCTCGCACGAGCGCCGCAAAGCGGCACCGTGTGTGTGTCAAACCCTGTCCCTAAGGGCTTTCCATGTTTTCAAAGCAGGGAGCGTACGGCTCGTCATACCCACCGTACGCAATGAAGCTACGGTATGACGAGGGAGGGGTGGACTGATCATCCACCTGTACCTGCTTCAACGGTTGAGTACGCTGTTCCAATCCTTCTGTTTTGATTCCATGGTGGTTCATGATACGTCCCCCAAACCCTTTTTCTCCCACCGCTTGTGTGTCTGATTGCAAAAACTGTTCAACCATACAGTTCTCGCCGACCTTTTCGCCTTGCCGTTCCCTCACCATTTTCGACCTGGGAATTGAGCTAAGTTAAGTGAAAACCAATGTCAAAGTGTGTTTTGTATTGTTAATATAACTTTAGACTGCCCGGCCGTTCATATCTTGCTAGGAATGGGGAGGGAGAGGGAGGGAGGGAGGGAGGGAGAGAGACAGACAGAGAGAGAGAGAGAGAGCGAGAGATAGAGAGTCGCGCGCATAGCTTTTGAGCAGGTGGGGTCGTCTGTTCCATTTTGGGTGGGTGGCCAAGGTTGGGCCTCCTAGGTAGACATCCATAGTCCCTGGAATGCGCTGGTAGCGCACTTCCTTTCACAAATGTATACCCCAGACCTTGGCACCCCCCAATTCCGCTCAGGGGTTGGCTACCTGGGTTTAACCTGGATACCAGCCCTTACAGTGACATACAGTGACCATGGAGCGAGGAATATGAGATCTACCATTGCTTGCATATCAGTGCTAGAAGTCTAGGCTTGTTTCATTGATTAGAAGGCATCGACATTTGTGCGGAACATGTACCCTGTTGACAAGGAAGCTTCAGTCGCTCGTTCAATCCACGCGGAGCGAGTGTTTGCTGACTCGGAATGAGTCACTCCTGAGGAATGAACAGTTTCTTGAAGGCTTCTTAGTTCAGTCAAAAGACACACCACATCGTTACTCGTATGTTCCATTGATCATTTATGGTCCAATATGTCCTCGTCCTCCAAAATAGATCATGTTGTGCTTTTGGAGCGTGTGCATGAGGGGACATGCATGAGAAGTATATGGACTTTTGACCCACAGATCATCTCACTATCAAGTTGAGGAAGTTCTCGGCACTCCATGGAAGGGCCAGGACGCCCGGAGAGAGGAAGCACAAAAGTGCTTATTTCCTACTTTGAGTGCCCTATGGTAGCTTTGCCTGGTCTCACAGGCCGTATTATATATGACATCAAAACATCAGAGAAGATTGCCAAAAGAACCAACAACTTGGGGTCACCAAACATCCCAATACCCATCTCAAACCCGTGTCGATATCGGACTCGGTTTCTGGTTTGTGATGGTGCCAGTTTTATTTGTACTTAGATAAGTCAGCCAGCGTTTGCTCTTGCCAGCTTCCTGACGAAGAGCGAGAACGGCTTCAGAAGCCTTGGGCCTCAGACCTGTTTGGGCACGATTTTTCCCCTTCCAACCAACCACTGGATGATATCATGTTATATCATTGGTCACACCCATGTAAGTCAACACCTACAATGCCTACCATGTCACATTTGAAGGGGGTACCAATGCTTCTCAATCTGCTGATCCACAACACGTGTTGAAACGGGAATCAACTATTCTGAGACCACCCAAACCTTTGATTTCCAAAGATGCCAACAGAGTGCCTAGGCCATTGCCAGTGACTACTCGTGACTAGCTTGCTGTCACTAGCTTGTGAAACTAGAGGAACATGCTGCTTATCAGGGACCAACCATGGACTTTCTAGTATGGAAGGTCACCATCACCTCAGGGCTACACTGTACTTAGCACATCAAAACCTTCGGTGATTCTGCAGGTGGTGTTCCCATTTGCTCAAGATGGCTGTGTTTTGAACTTTGGGAAGCTCCTAAGGCCATTGTGCAGACATGTATCTCACACAAGACCAACACTCATTGCGGGATCCTATTTGGAGGTATGACTCCAACTGAGGTGTTTATAGATTGAGTCTGTATTGAGTCTATTTTGTGGCTATCTAAATCAAGTCCAGCAAGGGTATTTCTCGATATAATCCTGGAATCATTTCAATTCGTCCTTGTCAACCGTTCCAAGTGCAGGCGATTCGTCCCATCCGCACCGGGCGCTGCCGTTCGCCGCACCGAGCAAGGCGGGCGAAGTTGTCAGAGCCCACCGAGGCCTATCACCGGCAGGTGGGGTGAGATGCCGAGTGGTAAGAGCGGAAGTGCCAAGATTTGGACGACACAGGATTACATTGGATTATATATACTGGTGAGAAAAGAAGAGATTGTATATGATTGTATCAAGATTCTAAGCTTTTGCTCCAAAATTTCTGGGTTGTCCTTCCTTTGTCCTTTGTGACCTGGGAAGGAGTATCATTTGTCCTGCAGCCTTGCACGGCCGGGCCACGGCCACTGCGCGGAAGTGTCACTTGAAAGGAGGCCTTCCACATCCTTCCACATTGGTCTCAACACTTTTGGTGGACAGTGGATAGGTAGAAACTATAAATTAACCAATTCTATCCAGATCCCATCAATCAACCACTGGATTCTGACTGACTTGATAGACACCCAGAGTTCCAATAGTTCTCAATGGGATTCATTAACTCTCTTTTGTTTTCAACCCCTTTCAAGCTCAAACATCTTCATTTCTCAATTCTGGTGCGGGGGGGCCCAGGGAGGGCGTCGTCCATGCATGGGGGTCCATTGAATTGTTCCCTTGTTGGAGATAGGATGGTCCAGTCAATTCAGCCCATGGTGCGCTTGCCGAAGCGCACCCCACCTGCGGCATCCTGCGCACCCCTGCTAGGCCTTTGGCTTGCAGTTGACTCAACACATCACCAATGACACTGGGTGTGAAGTGGAAGACGTGGAAAGGTGGACTGAGGTAATGACGATTCACGCACCTTCTGATGCTCATTCTCGAGTATATACTCATTCTCGAATCATGGAATCTCGTGAACAATTGAAGTACTACATTCCTTTACCAAGTTGGGCTTGTCGGAATCCATCATCTTTGGATCTACAAAGAAGCGAACATGTCCTTTCGTATTTCGGTGGCAGAGCCCCGGTGGTTCGAAGCTGGAAGTCTTCCTGCTTCAGAGCTTCAAGACCTTGACCAAGGCGTTCTTAGTAGGTTATATTGCCAAGGGAACTCAACCAACCCGGAAATTTGAATGGACAAACTAAGTTTGCTTGTTCCATTCCGATTCCATTCCTACTTTCCTTCTGAATCTGGTGTGTACGACGTACAAAAGCATCAAAGAGCTTCAAACTGAACTGGGCAGATGGGGTGATTTCATGTAATTTCAGAGCCTTTCGCGCGACCGAGACGGGTCGCCGAGTCAATGGATCCGTCTCGACCAGTCGCTGAGACGTCGCCCCCGGTGACGGCCGTTTCTGGGGTCGCGATGTTTTCCACCAAAGGAAGACGAAGCCAGGACAAGCAGGCGAAGGTTGTCTTCCAGGGTGCAACCTTGGGAGGTGAAGAGTAGGTGAAGAGTGAAGAGGCAGCTTTACGAGCGACATCATTGATGCCACAAAAGAATAGGCACTGGCATTTCTTTCTCAAGCTGAAGACTGGGGTGGGGGCGATACTCAGAGGATGCACGAGGATATACGAGGATACTGTAGGGAGCCAGCTGACTCGGCTGACCTAGAAACTTCAACCACAGGATCCATTGCCAATCTGCTAGTCCCTCTATACATGCGGATTCTTCTCATGACTGCCGTCGTTTCTGAATTGGCAGACTTTCCTCACGAAGTGGCACGGGACATCACGGGACCCCGAAAGGCCCAGAAGGCCCACGGTGCTTCGACCGAGGACGTTTTCACCGAGCGGCAGCGCTTTACCACAGGCATTGAGAGTTGCTGCGAAGAGTTTTTGCGAACATGAAGGGTAGCATGGGCATTTTTTGGAGGGTCTCAAGATGAAACGAAGAACAGTCGATCCACAGATTGGCACCTTTGAAGCCTTTGAAGGATCGAGATGGATCGTGTCGAGGTCATGTCGAGTCTGCAACTTCCGCTCCGGCAGGGCGGAACGCCGCGGAGAAGAAAATCTTCAGAGATCCTCCAGGTTACGGAAGCAAAGAGGAGCGGTTAGGGGTCTGGGGTTGGAACAGACGCTGTGCTACGACGGATGAGAAGCCTCGGTTCAGGGAGCTTGTTGCTTTATGGTCTAGAACCTGGCGACAAGTGAATCTGTAGGGCGTCAACGACAATCACAAGAGGTTGCCTTATAAGATCTTTTCAGCAGCGGGCTTTGCCTCGCCCTGTAAACAACAGGTGGTGGAATGCTGGCTGGGATTGGGACGTGTCCACATGCTGTTGCATTGAGGGAGTCATGCCGGCTTCTGGCAGGGCAGCAGTAGCAGTGCGCTGGGCCCATTTGCCATTGGGTGCCTCTTGATTTGTTTGTTTTCCTGCGATGTTCAAGATTCAAGATCAAGAGCAGCATGCCGAATCATGCAAGCAACAATTCTCAAGCACCTTTTAGTGAAGCTCTTCCTCACCCAAAAGGCATCACTTTCAGGAGCTTGCCCAAAAGATTGGCAAGACCTTTCAAGCTGCCAAAGAGGCTGGTTCGAGGATAGCACTTTCACCTGCAACATGTAAGAGGCTAGAGATGCTTCAGCTACGGTGCCACTCAAATTCATGAGACATGTCAAACTGCTCTCACGCACCAGTGATCTTCTATGATGACATATGATAGTTAAATATTAAGTAGCCCTTGTTACTAGTAGCTTCTAGCTACTAGTAGTAATGACCTTGTTAGTAGTAGCGCTGCCCTTGTTCCTAGTAGCTTCTATGCATGAAGTTGCCACAGTCGATCCCTGGTGATCGATCCCTTCCAGCTGCCGTCGCTAGCGGCAGGTGCCAGTGCATCCGACCAAGCCTCATTTACGGCCGCGTCGGGCCGGGAGACCCAACCAAGCACCAGAGATCGTTGTTAGGTGGATTCAAATGGATGGATACAAAACAGTTGGGATGGTTGGATGTTTGTTTTTGCGGTGTGAAACCAGTTGAATAGCACTGAATAAGATTGAATAATCAAGTATAGTATACCTGTGTTCTGAGAACTTGATTCTGCAGCCTGTGAAGATGAGCCATGGTAAAAAGATTGGCCCTTCAGATCCACGGTGCATGAATCGATATGACTCGGTCTTCCTTGGTGCCGATTTGCAGTGCTGAAAATCTCAAGAGATCTCAAGAGCTATCGGTGGCGAAGGCTCCTAAAAGTAGTTGGCCATCCACCCCCCTGGTAAAATGGATAACATGACCAAGACATACCAAGACCATCTACTGCAAAACCAGCGGGATGTGTGAGTCTTATGTTTTGGAGCCACATCTAGGTCATGCAAGTGGTTCCAGACATGAACCTCTGGACCAACCAGTGCGCCATGGAAACAGTCGCTTCTGAGAGATTCCTAGGAGGAAGAGTGTACTGAAGCAGGGGGATTTAGGAAGGTGTATATTTATATTGATGATTTTTGATGTAACATACAATGTTATATAACTATATACAGTAAATACGTAGTGCGAAAAAGGTGTGCATCACTTGTCCTTTCCCCTGCTGCACCAGCTTGAGGGTCGTCTCCAGAAGGCTGTTCTATGACAATTGAGGTGATAGGTCTTGTGTCACTTCCGAGAGAACTTGTTCAGTGTTTTGAGCGGGGGAGGTCATCGTTGGAATGAGCGGCGCCGTTGATGGTCTGGGACATGCCAGGTACGTTCAAGTGGCCTTTGACGAACTGCCCAGAGGGCATCAGATGTCTCAGCGTGATATCCTTCACAGGCGGGGAGCTGGGGACGTTGGATTCGTTGGCCAAACGGGTGCATTGTTTTGATGGAAATGAACATAAGACATGGTGTTGCCTCAACATAGAGAATGCCTCAGACTCAATCGATGCGAATCAGTTGTTCCCCTTCCACAAAGTTATATACAAGAGGTTGGTGCGTATTCGTTTCTGGACTTCCAATTGCCTTGCTTCCCATTATAAAAATTTCTTGTATTTGCTCGTTGATATCCCGCGTCGTGCTTTTCTCTCTACCTTTGCTTCGGGCTCCTAACCAAGGCGCATCATGGCACTATGGCTTGGGACCTTTAGGATCCTTTAGGGCCCTTTGGGTCTTCATGTCCGGACCGGCTACCCTAGTAGCGTCCTTGTTCCTAGCAGCGATGCCAGGAGCCCCCTAGTAGCGTCCTGGCTCCTAGTAGTAAGGCCAGGAGCCCCTAGTAGCTTCTTGTTACTAGTAGTAATGCCAGGAGCTACTGCTAGTAGCTTCTTGCTCCTAGTAGCAATGCCCTTGTTCCTAGTTGTTCCAATGCATGCCCATCGTTTATGGTCCATTGGCTTTCTGTGACGTTGACTGCTTTGAAAACCACGTCGAGATGCCTCGAAAATCAGGACATCACCGAACCCGCGCACCACGGTCTTCGGCCGCTGGGCAGAGCAAAAACGCTGAGGGGGGTCCTGAGATCTTCGGCTCAGGCACCACGTCCAATCGATACGAAATGCCAAGCGTAGATGTTTGAAGTAAACGAGCCAACCGTTGATTCAACTGTCATTTGGTATCACCTTTTCAAGGGGTCAAGTGCTACTGTACCTCATGCGAAACATCATTTCCAATGAAATGGGAGGGGGTTGGCAGAGTATTTAAACCAAACCCCAAATCAGCGGTCAGCAGCATTTTACATCATTGTACGCACGGATTAATTATGCACACGCATAAATAATATCAGTCATAAATGAATTGTATATTATCATTATAAACAAGGTCAACCCGCCCGCAACGACCGCATTTTACAATAGAATCTCGTCCCGGCTTCTTTTGCATTTTGCAATGCTTTGGCTAATTTGTTGAATCTTGTCAGCCAGTTCTTGCTGACCTCCAATGCTACCACCGCCTCCTCCTCCTCCTCCATCAAGTGCGATGCGACAAAAGCCCTAGTAGCAACATTGTTCCTGTTGGGTGATTGGAAATTAACTGAGCATAGACTCACCTATCAGTCCCCATTGTAGCAAATCATCCAATAATATATGACATGATCTCAATCGCTGACCTGCAAGTCTCAGATTCCTAACTCAAAAAAAGAACATCATACCTGCGCCATTGATTTGCATCAACAGATGGATGTCCAGCAGCTGATAATACAGGAGAGTCCTTGTTGGCAAGGCATGTCAATGCCAGGTATTCCGATTACGCCAATCAACCCTGAAATGGGCGAATTTGCTTGTGATTTGCTGCCAATTGAATACACAACATACACAACCCTCCCAAGACTGGATTGATCTCCCACCCCATCAGCCTTCATTGGTCCTTGGTGATCACTTCATGTTCAGCATCTTCGTTTGCTAATACCGACACCAGCTCTTCACTCGAGGCTATCTCCATACTTATGGCTTGAGTTTCCCAAAATATCTACTGTAGGAACCCAATGATTAGTGCAAACGCTTCTTTTTTTCATTATTGTTTTCCATCGCGAAGATGGCTGCGGCTGCGCGCGAGGTTCAATATTTAGAGATTCGTTTAGACTTAACTCAGTAGCCCTTATTTAGCTAAGTAGCCCTGGCCCGCTCCAAGGGGGGTCGCCCCCTAAATGATCCCCCCCTCCCAAGCAAAATTGAATTCGATCCCGCTTTATGAAATTATCGTTCTTGAACAATTTAAACAATTTCTTTTAGGAACGTGTTCTTTAAAATTCGTTCTGTGGAGATGTTTTTCTGAACAAATGATACCTGTTTTTTACGTAGCATAGTTGCAATTGTTTAACAATGTTGGACATGTTTCAAGCGATAGACAATGATAGTTTTTGACAAGTGGAAAACTGAGGCCTCCAGAGCGTCCCTCTCTGTAAACACGTGTTTGGATCAAAAACTGGGACCTGCAGGCTTTCGCAGTTTGGCAGCGTGTTTGGGGGATACCCTTTCACCATAAATATCGGTTCTCTCCAGCACTTCACCACCGCATAATCAGACTGAGGTCTTTTTGCACCGCGCCAAACAGATGTGCAAAGCCTCAGGAAAGGAAGTGAGGTAAGGGAAACGCTAGCAGGGCTGAGCGGGAGGGCGCCGGGCATTGTTAGCGGCCACTCCGAGCTTGAACATCTCTGACGGTCACGAAGGTTGAAATGGGTTTGGCAGATGGCCAGTGGGGGTGTATGGGAAGGCTGGATGAGTCGTGGAGAGTCAGTTGCTGGGTCAAGATGACACCATATGTCACCCCTGGGCCAAGTGCAGCCAGGGTAACAAGATGTAACACGTAACTATATAGATTCCTAGAGTATCCTAGAGTCTAGGAAGGAAAACCTAGGAGACTAATCTCATCACCTACATTATATTCTAGCAAGATTATCCAGCATAGCGCCGAGAAAATCAGGAGATCCCGACTCCGGTGCCAGTCCACGGAGTGTGGGATGTGTACTTGGTGGATGTGAGATACAGCAAGAAATCAACGAACGCAGTTGGCAATTTCCGAGAAGTCCTGAGATCATTGGTCATGGTAATGCTCTCGGGCACACCAAGCATCACCAAGCTAGGCTACTTATACGTGTATATATTGTATATAATTATATATATACTTATATACATGCTTTGGTGGACTGTGGGGTGCAAGATTGATCAGAAGATATCAGAAGGGTTTGAAGTTCACAACTTAATCTAATCGACATCGGAGTTTGCCGATCGGAGGTTCGTGCAGTCATTGGCCGATGGATCAGAGAAAATGACTGGTCCGTCGCACCCAGGTGGATGTCTATGACATCAAGCAACATTACTATTGGCAAAACCGTGGTGGTCAGGGCAACTCAGCTTCGCGTGCGTTCGCACCTTTGGCAGGGATTGAACTCGGTGTTTCTACATCCTTAGAGCTGCCATTGGATGATTATATATATGTGACTATAGTGCACATACGCGGCAGTGATTGTGTTTGAAACATTTCAGCTCGTGCGACATTTGTTTTCCGTAGCCCCCCCAAAACAGGTCCTTGGTGACACAGTTGGATGTGCAGAGGAGGTGCAGAGAAGTGGAAATTCTGTTGATCGAGCAACTCGTTTTATCATACTTTACTCATGCAGGGCACACCTTTGAGAACTCTTCGAATCCCAAAGCCTCATGTGGAACCGCTTGGGACTTGGCCGAAAGTTTGAGGGGGCACGTATGGGCAAGTGAAGTGTACTCTCCATTGATCTTTGTGCTCATTTTTCACGAGCACACTATGAATCTGCAAATTGAAAGTCAACACGTACATGCAGCAGCAATGGTATAGTATAGATGTGAGACCTTGGCAAGGAAGGATACTTGCTGATCTTCCCAAGCCGCAGAACACTGGGCCTCTATGGTATCCACATTTGGTCTGGAAAAATATTGTCTCAAAAGCATGCATGGTGGAAGCTGTTGAGGTTGCAGGATTTGCATCGGTTGTCGTGAGATCCAGAGTCTTAGCCTAGCATATCTTTGCAAATTACAGTATATATAGGTGTAGTCGCTTGGTACACCTCAAGAATTCTTCGAAACACACCAAACGAAGAAAGAACCCTCTGTACCTACTCCTTCCCTGTGCATAGTTGTTTATTTATTTTTCCCGAATGCGTAGCGAAGGGTTCTCGTTTAACTCTGGGGGTCTGGCGGTAGAGCCTTGTTCGCGACGCGTTGTCTCAGCGTTCGCAACCGTCCGCAAGTGACCGCAGTAGGGCGCTAAGGCCGCTGCCATTGGGGGAAGCTTTTGGAGAGGGTTTGGGATGGAAACGTGACGTGTCAGATTCGTGTGAAATGGCGTGGAAATGTGTGGAAATGTAAGATGTTGAAGTGTGGAGGATGATTTCACTGCGCAGGCGCAGCATTTTGTGAGATCCGCAGTTTTCTGCGCAGTTCCATTGGGATTAGCGTTTAGAGAGTGGTGTCTTTGGGGTGTTGGATGTGGCCGTGCCATTGGGGTTTGCGTTTCAGGGTGTTGCATCGAAGCTCTGTTTTCGTGACAAGTCTCAGCTGAAATGGCGAATTTGGTGGATGGGAGTGTCCTCAGAACGGGTCGAATCCACTCCAAACGTGTGGTGTGGTGCAAATTTTGCGGAAGCTCACATGATATGATATGGTCACTTTTCGTGGCAGGCGCAGTACTTTGTGCGGGCTTTGAGGTGTGGAAGTGAGATTTTCGTGGCAGGCGCAGGAAATCGTGAAGTTGCGAGCTGTGACGGAGGTGACACTTCGTGGCAGGCGCAGTATACTTGCGCGCGTCAGACGTGTGGACGCGGCAAGATTCTTGGCAGGCGCAGGGAATCGTGAGGTTGTGAGTTGTGGTAGAGGTGAATATGACTGTGACATTGGGATTGGCGCGTGAGCGGGTGTTGTTCGGAGGGGCTGGAATCGCGAAACTGCTTGGCACGGCTGCGTGATGTGTGAACTCCGATGGGTGTTTCCGCTTGACATGTTGGAGAAAGTCTCGTACGAAAGGCTCGTTTTGCAGACTTTGACATGTGAGTTTCTGAGGAAGTCTCGTACGAAACGCTCGTTTTGGAGACTTGACGTGTGACTTTTGGAGGAAGTCTCGTACGAAATGCTCGTCTTGCAGACTCGAAGCGTGACTTTTGGAGGAAGCCTCGTTTCGTTTTGGAGACTGCACACGTGACTTTTGCAGGAAGTCTCGTATGAAACGCTTCTAGTGTGCATGTGGGCAGACAGTGTGGCGAAATTACGTTCGTGATGTTGCAGCGTCATGCGGATGTGCGCGGCCTGGGTGGAAAGTGGGTTTGGGTCGTGCCCTGCCACTGGGGAGTGCGAAACATGCTGGCGTAAACCTGGCGTGTCGCTGGTGAGCGGGATGATGGGTGGTATCATGTGATATGTTTGCTGCTATTGCGTGGCAGACCGTGTGGCGAAGTTACGTTCGTGATGTCGCAGTGCCATGCGCATTTGCGCGGCCCTGGTGGCAAGCGCGTTTGCGTGCTGCCGTGCCACTGGGGAGCGCGGAACATGCTGGCGTAAACGCAGCGCATGAGGATTTGCGCGGCCTGGGTGGAAAGTGCGTTTGCGTCGTGCCCTGCCACTGGGGAGCGCGAAACATGCTGGCGTAAACCCGGCGTGTCGCTGGTGAGCGGGGTGATTGGTGGTAACATGCGATATGCTTGCTGCTAGTGTATGGCAGACCGTGTGGCGAAATTACGATCGCGATGTCGCAGTGCCATGCGGATTTGCGCGGCCATTGGTGGGATGCGTTTGCGTGCTGCCGTGCCACTGGGGAGCGCGAAACATGCTTGGTGTAAACGCGGCGTGTCGCTGGTGAGCGGGATGAATGGTGGTATCAAGAGTGTCCCAAAAGAGTGCCCCGCAAGAGCTTCCTACAAGAGTGACCCACAAGAGTGCCCCACGAGAGTTTCCTACAAGAGTGTCCCGTAAGAGTGTCCCACGAGAGTGTCCTACAACAGTGTCTCACAAGAGTATCCCACAAGAGTTTCCCAGATAGTGTCCCGCAAGAGTGTCCCATAAGAGTGTCCCTACAAGAGTATCCCACAAGGGTGTCCTATAAGAGTGTCCCACAAGAGTGTCCTACAAGAGTGTCCCGCAAAAGTTTCCTACAAGAGTGTCCCACAAGAGTGTCCCACAAGAGTGTCCTACAAGAGTGCCCCGTAAGAGTGACCCGCAAGAGTATCCCACAAGGGTGTCCTACAAGAGTGTCCCGCAAGAGTGTCCTACAAGAGTGTCCCGCAAAAAGTTTCCTACAAGAGTGTCCCACAAGAGTGTCCCACAAGACTGTCCTACAAGAGTGCCCCGTAAGAGTGATCCGCAAGAGTGTCCCACAAGAGTGTCCCACAAGAGTGTCCTGTAAGAGTGTCCCACAAGAGTTTCCTACACGAGCGACCCACAAGAGTGTCGTACAAGTCCCACAAGAGTGTCCTATAAGAGTGTCCCACAAGAGTGTCCTACAAGAGTGTCCCACAAGAGTGTCCTACAAGAGTGTCCCACGAGAGTGTCCTACAAGAGTGTCCCGTAAGGGTGTCCCACAAGAGTGTCCTACAAGAGTGACCCACAAGAGTGTCCCACAAGAGTGTCCTACAAGAGTGTCATTTGGACATATGTAGCTTTTCGAACGTGTTTGCATTCGGGTTCGTGGGCTCCATCTTGTTTTTCTTTAAATAGATTGTTTGTTAGTTTTTCTTTTTCGAGTCTTTAAAGACATCCCATGGATGGGTTTGGTCGTCGAGTCGGGCCCCGCACGTTTTGCATCTGAGGATTTCAGCAAGCCAGCGAAACTGGAGAGGGCAAGGTGAGATGTTTTCGAAATGTGGTGAGTGAGGAGAATGCTTTGTATGAGTGTGTATGACAATAGTTTTCTTTTATTTTACGTATGTATATATAATATACGTTTCTTTGACTATTTCCCTGCACTATGGCGGAAGAGACCAATCCGTGTTCGTTGTATAGTCATTTTGCCTGGAACATCCTGGAACCCAAAGTCGCTGCCTCAAAAGCACGAGAGACAAGCCTCAAAAGGGTGCCGACACGTGTTTTTTTTGCGTGTGGATCAGGGAGTTTTGTTTCACGACGAGACCGGACCGGATGCCTTACAAACGATGAATCCACTCTGGCGGGCCGCTCCCTATGCGGAGTTCACACGTGGTGCATGTGCCGGGGCTTTCGGGAAGGGAATGGGTCATCAACAGTGAGGATATGTATCAGTGTATCATAGTAATAGTACACCCTCTCCTTTGGTTTATGAGGTTCCGTGGTTAGGAACCTTTCAGTTCAGCCTTTTTGTTCCGTTGACTTTTCGTCAAGTGCTCCGCTCGGCCAGCACGTGCTCCTGGGCATTCCGACCGGCCCCCCGCCGGACAGCGGCAGACAGCAGGCCAAATGCGCAGTGCAGCTGATGGTTTTTGATGTTGGAGGATCCAATTGCTTGGAAGATCTTGGAAGGATCCGGGAGTGCATCATGTTGATTCTGACAACCCTTTGCTCATCGGATCTTGGAACTTCTGCCCATGTTTGACAGTGCATCCCACGGGCAAATCCCCCAAAATGGACTTGGGATCATCCCATGTCCGATTCCCACATCACAAAACCTAGCACTTATCGCCCGTTCGCAAGCGCCAGGTGAAGTTCATGGTCGCTCCGACCACCATGAAGCTGACCAAGTCGGGTCTCCCAGCCGATTCGTTCGCTCGCCGCTCAGTCAGTCCCGACTGTGTTGATACATGTGCACTGTCGATGCTGTTCTGATAGAATCTGCTAGAATATTTGTTTTACCTGGAGCATCATCTGTTCCAAAGCAAATTACATGCCGGGGGAGTTTTCGTCTTCAAGTCTTTGGGATGCATACATTGTGCATATCTCCTCATACAAACATGCTGATGGTCCGATGGTAATGGGCCGACCACATAGCACAAAAGAGACTTGGAGCTCATATTGGAACACAGCACAACATGTTGAAGAAGTTGCCAACTTTTGGGGTGGCCAAGTGTTCTGTTCTGTTGAGCATTGCTGCACAAGTCAACAACGCCTTTGGCAGTTTGAACACTTGAAAGCCAGAACACCGGACCTGCAGTTCGAATGGGTCCGACAACACAGATTTGATCTCTTTTTCCCCTGGGGGGCCGCCCACCGACACGGAGGTCTAAGAGCCCCCAACCCTGACCCAGGTGCTTGTATCTTACAACCCAAAAGAGCCCTTTGTCAACCCAGATGGAGCATGAATAGATCCACGGTCAATCAGCAGATTCCATTGTTACAACTGTTGAACAGACGGTGTTTGTGATCGTTTCAGGAAGTTTAACTCAACTCAAAGTGAGATGTTGATCAGCCGGTAGAGAAGTAGATCTGGGCTTCACAGTAATGGAGGAGAGTGCTTTTCGAAGCTCGCTCCACTTTATTCTGCCTTTTAAGTGTATATATATATATAGACTAGATGATTGCCGAACCATGGGCTTGAGAGTACAAAGTCTCAGCTCCTTTGCCTTTATCTAGAAGCTTTTGCAACAAGACTGTTGTACGCTTGTTCAATTATGTACTTTTGGGGGGCAAACGGTCCTGCAGAAGACATGCCAGATATTGCTTCTGACTCACTGCGGTTCAGTCCATTCTCAGGTTGAAGGCCCATCGTTTAGACATCAAGGAGGACACCAAGGCTAACCGGGAAGAAGAAGGGAAGTTGAAGTCTACATCCTAAGCCTTCTTGTCTAGATTAATGAGTCCTGTTTGGGGGTGGAGAGCATTACTGCTTTGCTTGTGCCTTAGGGCTTCTTGGAAAACCCCAAACCCAGCTACCACCAACAAAGCACTGGCTTTCCTCGCAAAGTTCAGGTCGAAGTCTTGTTTTGGGTAGATCCCTGCAGATGAATGAAACCTAGCAGCGATGGCCTCCACCCTAGTAACTAGCAATGGCCTGGAGGGAGTTGTCAGGGTTGGGGTTCAGGCTCCGTTGCCCTCCAGCACTTCTGTCTCATGCACAAGTCGTAAACAACTTCCAGACCCTCTCAGCACTGCTGCCTTAGCACCGCTGCAGAGATATCCAATTTGCATAATTTCCTCAGGCAATGATCATCCCAGGTTGGTGTAAGAACCACCCGCGATCTACAGATCATGAGATGGACATAGATGAACCACGACGTGTTGCTATCTCATACCACCTCATATGCACTTTTACTTTATGCATGTGATTGCGCCATTCGGAATGCTCCTGTAAGATGTTCTTATATGAGCTCATACCATGTCTAGAAACATGCGGAATGCTGACATCAGTTGTTCCTTTGTGCTCATCGATTCACGACCCTCAGCCACTGGATTTCATTGCTCCTCCGGCGATCGATCAGCGGCAGGCCCTCCGAGTGAATTGGAAATGACCCGCTCCTCCGCTGTGGCGCTAATGATCAAAAAGGGAAAGTCGCTGAGTGCGGGAGTGTTGAATTGGGCTTTTGTTCTGATTGTTTTGCATGATTGGCTGGAATCACAATTGTTCCGCACCAGGATCAGGGTTGGCGACAATTCACTCATGTCAGATAATTGACAATCGAGGTATAGTACGGCATAGTCTGGCGTAGCCGTGGTGTCTCTGTTCTGGCTGCTGTCGCACGATTCCCCGGATTATGTGGATTCGATCTGTTTAGCAGTGCATGCTCCACCTGCAGGCTGCGAGCTGCTCGGCACATCGGCAAGTCGCGTCCCTCCCATGAACGTCCCCGCCACCTCCGGGCTCCTTTGCAGCGTCGATCACCTGAAAATCATTGAAAATCCATCCGCGTGAGCACTGTGGGCTGAGAGTCCAGCGAAAAAGAAGGTGCGAGCGATTGGCTGCCCAGCTGTTGCAGCGTGATGAACCCCTCTACCGCCGCACCGGGGGTCGAGGTATTCAAACACTGCCGAGGCTGCCGATCACGGAGCACCCTGACAGGTGAACCTCCCCGACAGGGTTTCCTCCTGTTGACTGCGCCACATGCGTTGCAAGGGAAGCCTTTGGAAACGAAGCAGCAAAAAAAGCCAAGGCCTTTCAAGAGCAAATGTTTCTATGTATGTTCATATGTAACAGGTGCTGCGCCATGGAGCATCATGGAGCTTACCATCTGGCCTCCCTTTATGGATGTGCAGCTAACGTGCTGAGTTGTGCACCTTTGGTCAAAACTATCCAGCAAAAGCTCTTGTGCTGTGCTGTTTGTTGTGAGGGCGAGTTTAGGTATGCAACTATCCATGGAACTTGCGTGCTGGCGTGCCCCCAGATTGATTGCTGGAACGCCTTTTGTGGTGCAGTCCGCAGATCCACTTAGAGCTGGCTGCCTCCATGTTCAGCAGTGCCTCCCACGCCCGGATGAACGCTATCTACACACCCCAAAGCCACGGCGGCTCTCGACACGTCTCGGCTCGTCGTCACAAGATTCACGAGATTGACACGGTGACGTGATTGTTTGGGAAACGTGTTTGACATTGAGAATTGGAGTACAGCTGGTGAAGCACTGAAGGGAATCATGCACCTCACGTGTGTCTTGTTGGTTGTTTTTCATGCACTCTTTTTTGAAAGCAATGTGATTGGCAACCAATTAATGTTGATTGCATTTTGGCTTGGATAACGGGGCTGGGCTAAGCTGGTTGGGGATCCGTGCTTGAGGTGACGTGCAGGAAAGGTTTGGATGATTCGGGTCACTCTGCAAACAAGATGCTTTCAAGCACGATCATTGGCGATCTTTTCCTCCTCCGTCTCCTCATCATACTCTTCATTATCATCCTTACCGTACCAGTTTCCATGCAGCCTTCAACCAGTTCGACCCAAGCTGTCGTGGAAGAACGTGACGGCCAAGCCAGCCACATTAATATTCTTGCGGTGCACAACAAGAAAACTCTGCAGGGTTTCCTTGAAGAAAGATTTGTCCACCTTTTTTGGTGGATCCTTATGACGGCAGTGGCTATTTCCCGACAAAGGTTGCACGAAGGGTTTCAGAGTCTCGTTCTAGCAAAACTGAAAACGTGTACAGAGCGATTCGATCAGGTTGAGGATTAGACAAAAACAACGTTGCAAAGACAATGCGTTTAGTCTCCGCCCTAATCCGCCGTAAGCATTTGCATCGCTTGCACGTACTCGGCCTCTCCTGTCCGCTGTCTTTGGGGCTGACTGCTTTTTTGTTCAGCTCCAAACAGAGAGACGGCCCCCTTCCAAACACAAAATTTTGACTTGGGCTGAGCGGCCATCGTTGGGTCGCTGCCTTTTTTCCAAAACCCAACTGCCTCCCTGCCATGCTCCAACAGCAACTCGCCTCCCATGTAGAGGGCCAAACGGATTGAAACGTTTGGCGCCCAAGACTAAGCTTTCCAACCCCTGAACCCCTGCTTGAATGGCTGACCCGCTCACTGCCGGTCAGTTGCCTTCTTCCCTTCGAGGACGCTCCCGCTGTCGAAATCATCGTTCGGTCATGCAACCAAAGTGCAGTGTAGTTGCCATAGCATGCCTTGCGATTTGGGCATCATTTTGCTTGATCTGATTGAGGAACTGGCCAGCGCCAACCCCTGGGTCAAAAGATGATTTGCCTTGGTACGCCAACCCCTGACGTTCTTGCATTGACCGGTTTCCTGATGGGCTTTGTGTGCACCGCATACTACCCGCCGTGTCCCAGCCGTGTCCCGGCTCACCTCACACCAGTTGGGCCTCGACTTCGACCTTTCTGGGAGTCGGGCAGCTGCCTGTTTTTACTTCAAAGATACTGTCAGCAAAGATTCTGCCTTTTTCGGGCAGAGTGGCCCTTCATGTTGTGAGGCAGATAATATACATGTTTGATACTTTTTGTATGCTTAACCAGGAAAATGGGCGTGTCTCAGGCAAATCCCTTCAACGCCGTCTACGAACAATGTCGTTGTCCATACTGTCCTTACCAAGCAAGGAGCCTTTCCGCGTGTTTCCCGCAAGTGGGATTGCCCCCGACCACTTCTGCAAAGCCGTATGACCAGAAATCGCTTTGGAATTTATAATGTGGAAGACATTGATATATAATTGATCAGCCAAGCTGCACACATCAGGTGCCAAGCCTGGATGGGATTGTCGTCAATCTTCACACCCTCATACGCCAACTCTTTTTTTGGTGGCACGCTGCAATACCCATTTTTCAGCTCATGTCCAAGGTCATGAGTCTAGCCTGCAGTTGCTGCACCTACAGGCAAACTCAGAAGGATAGACGCCCGCGGCGCCACCCACCAACCCAAAAGAACAAATAACATCGAAAGACAGATGATGGGAAGTTTGCATGTACACTCACCCCTAACACAAACCCCAGGTGTGACAAATACCGCACCACAAGCTCATCAGTACACCATGTGGCCAGCGCAAGTTGTGAAGACCCGGGGGAGGGGGGCAATATTATTGGCGCGCCTACGGGTTTGGATTGTTTGGTTTGCTTGTTGCACCGCTAAAGAATCGTTCCAAAGCCAGAACTTTCACAATGAAAAAGTAATCGCCAAAGGCTTGCTTCAAGCACCGCACAGGGAAGCTCCAGGGGATCTATATACAGTAATTATCCCGGAAGAGAACCCAAACTAGTGTTAAAGCAGGACATGGGTGAATAGGCGAACTTCCGCACTCTAGAGCACACGCATGAGAGTACGCATATGAAAGCACATGTATCGGAGAGCACATATCAGAGAGCACCAAAAAACACGCATGTGAGAGCACAAAGGTCAGAGCACGTGCGCGCACACACACACACACACACACTGAGATCCATGCTCGCAAGAACTATATCAGTTGTGATTTTTCACTCTAGTGATTACAATACCGGTTTAGAGCGCTGGAACCTGGACAGGTCAACGGCCGTATGCGTAACGGAAAGGTGGTTGGGTCAGAAACAATGGTTTACATCACAGGTGTTTTAGAAAGGCAGCTACGTCAGCAAACATCCTTGCTGATATCAGCACAGCCTGAAGAGCCTCTTTGTTAGATGCCCTCTCTTCAGGCGTGGGGTATCCCCACTGCGGAACTGTACAAATGTGTCAGAGTTCCTTGGGCAAAAAATTGGTGAAATAAGTTAAGAAAATCAAATCTGTTGACTAAAGCTGTGGACAGTTTCTTTTGCGAAGGAAGTTTAAAAACAACAGCTAATGGCTAAAGCTGTGGGCAAGTTTTTGTGAGGGACATTAGGGA
The DNA here is from genome assembly GCA_963970005.1 of Durusdinium trenchii. Lineage (NCBI taxonomy): Eukaryota > Dinophyceae > Suessiales > Symbiodiniaceae > Durusdinium > Durusdinium trenchii. The sequence continues at coordinate 156,178 of CAXAMN010024461.1, read as the reverse complement.
AACAAAATCTAATGACAAAAACTATGGAATATTTGGCGAGGGCAATTAAGGAAGCAAAATCTAATGACTAAAACAGTGGGCAATATTTTTGGTAAAGGAATCTAAGGAAACAACATTTCATGATTAAAGCTGTGCGGAAAAGAGTTGGTGAGGAAAATGAAGGAAATAACATGAAATAACATCGATTAACTAGAACTGTGGACTTTTGTGAGGGAAGCACAATCTAAGGACTAATCTGTGGACAAAATCTTTGGTGTCTAAGGACTTTAGCTGTGGACAAAACTTCTTGCTCAAAGGAAATAAACGAAACAAAATCTGATGACAAAAAATGGGGCAAAAAATGGTGAAGGAAGTTAAGGAAACAAAACCTGATGACTAAAGTTGTCGACGTTTTGTTTTGTGGAGGAAATTAAGGAAGCACATTTTAATGACTACAGCTGTGGGCAACATTTTTTGTGAGGGAAGTTAAGGAAACAAAATCAAATGGTTAAAATTGTGGACAAAACTTTTGGTGAGGGACGTTAAGGAAACAGAACCGAATGACTAAAACGGTGGGCAAAATTTTGGGCAAAGGAGATTTAAAAGTAAAATAAACAACATTTGATGATTAACATTGTGAGCAAAAATTGGTGAAGGAAGTTATGGAAACAAAATCTGATGACTAAAGCTGTGGACAAAAATGGTGAAAACATTGATGATGCAAATTTTAATGACAAAAACTGTGACCAAACTGTGAGGGAAACATAGTCATAGTATTTAAAAAATCTAATGACAAGGAAGCAAAGCCTAATGACAAAAACGGGGGACCAAAACATGGTAAGGACATTAAGGAAGAACAAACGGGTTACTAAATCTGTGGACTAATTTTTTGGGATAAGGTAAAAGACGCAAAGTCTAATGCAAAACCGTGGGCAACTTTTTAGTCAAAAACCTCGACCAGAAACATCTTGTGGCTGGATAGTTTCATGTTGAGGGAGTGGTGGCTGGATAGCCATGGTTTGCTCTTTGGCTGCTGGACAGCGATTCCAAACTGGCTGCAGTCAGAGAATGAGAGTACTCACCTGGAATTTCCTCCACCAACATATTTGTTCACCATTTTTGTCATTAGATGTTTCAATTGTTTCCAAAGTCTCCTCCACCAAAAGTTTGGCCACAGTTTTACTCATTGGATTTTGTTTCCTCAATTTCCGTCACCGAAGTTTTTGTCTACAGTTTTAGTCATCAAATTTGTTTACTTAATTTCCTTCAACTTAAATTGTTCACCCACAATTTTAGTATCTAGCTTGGGTTTCCTGAATTTATATCACCAAATGTTTTGTCTACAGTTTTAGTCGTTGAGCTTTGCTTCCTTCAATTCCCTCACCAATACTTTGTCCACAATTTAAGTCATAGATTGTGTTTCCTTAATTTTCTTCATCAAAGTTCTTTGTTATTAGGTTGTCCCTGCTACTTTTCTAATGGCATCCAGCAGCCACACTGGTATGTCTTCAGCCTATGTGGCTATCCAGCGAACACCCTCGTGCATCTTCGTCCCCCTATTTGTCCAGGTGCTTTGAGCTCCATGGATCTTGTTTTAAAAACCCTTGCCTGCTTAGAGGCCTTTGGCTGTGCAGAAAGCTAGCTCGATCTTCTACTTGTTGTCCTCCTTCTCCACCAAGTAGTCTTGGAAGCAGCCAGGCTTCTTCATTTCCAATCGCTTCAGCAGCCATGCTTTTCCATTCTTTCTGCTGGCTGCCGCGTCCTGGAGCTTGGCATCCTCTGCATCCAGACACCCTCCTCAGCTCATTTCGAGAGTTGACATAGGACCACCTCCTGGTCCTTCAGCCCGAGCAACCCTTAAAAGACCCAAGAACTTCTCCTTGAGCACGTCATCCTTGAAGAAGGTGACTTCTGGTCCTGGTGCGTCTTTATCATGTCCTTCAGTGTATTCCTCAGTGGTGAGTTTTCTTTTCTGTGTCGCTCCTCTTCTTCTCCTTCATCAGTCTCTATTGCCTCTTTGTTTTTGTTCCCCTTCTCTTCCTCCTCCTGCACCACTGCAGTGATCTCCATGATGAACTTGTCGAAGGTCCACTCAGCACCCTGCTGCATCTTCTTCCGTCATCACCTCCTCAATGTCACTCTGCAAGACTCCTGCAGCAGCATGGAATGTGTGGACATCCAGCCACCGCCAAAGGATTGCAAAAAAGGAGCAGATGATGGTATGAAAATGGTATGGCTAGCCAGCCACCACCGAAGGACAATGATGGCATGAACCTATCCAGCCACCAAGGACAGATGTTGATATGGCCGTCCAGCCACCACCAAAGGACACATGCTATGAAGGAAGAAATTGCTTTTATCAGGAGACAGTATGAAATTAGGCACCTTCTTTTCTCTCTGCAGGGCCCTGATTCCCCTGGAACACTTGGAAGGGCAATTGTGGTGCCACCTCATGGTTCATAGTGCAGGGTCCTCATTCTCCCTGTGAGGCCCTGTGCGGGCTTGGCCTGCCGGAACATCATGCTGCTGCTCTTGTCCAGTTGAGTGTGGCGGCTGGAAAACTATCGATGTAGTTGAGTGTGGTTGCTGGAAAGCCACGCTAAGTAGTTGACTGTGGTGGCTGGAAAGCCACAGTCAGCGTGTCATTTAGTTTGTGATTGGCTACAGCCCTTTCGGAACAAAGCTGCAAGCCCGGCCCACAAGTGCAGCAGGCATGGCAGACATGACCTGGAGGCCTGGCTATGGCTGGCCGCAACCCTAGCCCATGCTGCCACCTGGTGTGGGGTATGGAAGTGCAGCCCACGAGGAAGAGAGCGAGCAGCAGGGATGTGGGCAGGGAAGTGCAACAAGAAAGGGGGCCAGAAAGGAAGTGGTTGGGAGGAGGGTGCAGAGAAAGGAGAGAAGGGAGAGAGGGAGGAAAAGGAAATTGCAAGAAGGGAGGGGGG
>CAXAMN010024461.1:142776-152854 GCA_963970005.1 Durusdinium trenchii | reverse complement strand
GGAGGAAAAGGAAATTGCAAGAAGGGAGGGGGGAGAAGAAGAAGAAGGTAGCTTGGTTGACCCAACATAAGCCACCACTTCAAATACCTACAATGGCTTTCCAGCCACCACATTGTACCGGCAGCAGCAATTGTATTCCTCGTGCTTGTTAGTGGTTGCCAACCTCAAGTCTGGCTTCCTACAGCGGTGGCTTTTCAGCCAACACAAAATCAAAAATAGGGCAACTTACAATTTGCCCTGGCATCGAGCACTTTGCCCAAGTTCTGTCCTGCCTTTAGCGTGGCCATCAACTTCTTTGCTGCCTTGATGTTCTTTCTTGTCGGCACCCTTGAGCTCACCACATGAGGTCAAAGCAGAAGTTGCCGGAGGCTTGCCAAAGCCTCTCGGACCGGCAGGTGAAAAAGCTCAATGAGCTGAGGGGCATAGCTGAAGAACAAGTTGAAGCCACACCTGTGAAAAAAAGGCGAAACAAGATGGAACCCACGAACCCGAATGCAAACACCTTCGAAAAGCTACACATGTCCAAATGACACTCTTGTAGGACACTCTTGTGGGACACTCTTGTGGGTCACTCTTGTAGGGAACTCTTGTGGGACACTCTTACGGGACACTCTTGTGGGACACTCTTGTGGGACACTCTTCTGGGACACACTCTAGTAGGAAACTTTTGTGGGGCACTCTTACGGGACACTCTTATGGGACACTCTTGTGGGACACTCTTATGGGACACTCTTGTAGGACACTCTTGTGGGACACTCTTGTGGGACACTTGTGGGACACTCTTACGGGACACTCTTGTAGCACACTCTTGTAGGACACTCTTGTGGTCACTCTTATGGGACACTCTTGTCGGACACTCTGTGAGATACTCTTGTAGGACACTCTTGTAGGACACTCGTGTGGGCCACTCTTGCAGGACACTCTTGTAGGACACTCTTGTAGAACACTCTCATAGGACACTCTTGTGGGGCACTCTTGTGGGCCACTGTTGTGGGACACTCTTGTGGGACACTCATACGGGACACTCTTGCGGGACACTTGTGGGACGCTCGTGTAGGACACTCTTGTGGGACACTCTTGTGGGACACTCTTGTGGGAAACTCTTGTGGGACACTCTTGTATGACTGTTTGGTAGCACGTTTGTTTTGATCCACGCGCTTCGGTAGCGGAGCAGTTTTCAACTAGCAAACAGTGCATCAACTTGACTGTACATGTCTAGGTAACTGTATGAAAAAGGTTAACACCCAGCCTTGATGCGAAACGCTCAAGTTCGCGCATCACACTCTTTGTACACTTTTCGATTTGTGGGATCTGCCACGTCAAGGCAACACTGAAAAAGGTTTCCCACTTCTATGGACTTGTGTATCATTGATACACCCCGTTCCGGCATAGACATGCCATTCCTATGAAGAATTTCACCAATTCCTTGCTATAGACACGTGGTTCAGCTGGTTTCACGTGCCCATCCATGCTCACCAAAATTTGTAAATTGCTTTGCATGTAAAATGAATTCTGTCGTTGTACATTGTCGTATTGTACCGTGTTTCAGCTGTTGCACGGTACCCACATACTCCGAGTGTCTATGGTTGAGATGGCTTCATAGAACACTCGAACAAACATGCATACCACATTCAAATTCAATGATTTGTATTGTCGTCTCCATTTGATTCTGGCTCGCTATCAAAATGATGTAGCTGTTGCCAATATTCTGGATCACTCACCTCATCCAAGCCGGACTGTAAATATCTGCGTCTCAATTGGGATGCTGTTTCTTCATCATCACTGTTGTTATCACTCTCTGGTTCATGGTTGTCATCTTGTGTCGTCTGCGTTGTACCTGCTGGTAAACTTCTACCTGGTAGTGTGTGTGTGAAGTGAAGTAACCATCTTGCTCATCAACATGCTGTCTCATCCGATCATCCCTTGCTGTTCCAGTTGTATAGACATAGGTATCTATACTCTCACCTTCACCACCACCTTCAGCTTCCGGCTCATTTTCCTCCTCGATCTCTGGACCTGGGTCACTTTGGCTATCGGGAGATAAATCTGTCATTCCCCGACACATCATATGAGCTCGTCCGCGAACTCCCTCACTGTGGTCTTGTTCCAAAATGCCCAACTGCATTTGAGGAATTTGTTGTCTGTGGTAGTATCTTCGTTGCCAATCATGATCCATTCTATGTCCTTTTCTCTTGATACGATCTTCAACCCTTCCAAGCATCCAGTATAGGAACCACTCTGGTGACCATGGTTCCCATCTCGGTGGCGGATCCATCGGAATGGGGGAAAACACTGGCGCTCGTGGTGGAGGTCCAAGAGGCGGGCCCCTCGCTTGAACTTGCCTGTTCATTTGCTCCAATGTTCAACTCATCGTTCATTGTCAAACCACCTGCCGTAGCCACTTCCGGTTCTGGTTCATGGACTTGAACTTCTTCTCGTTTTCTTTTCCTGCCCAGCCTTTCTCGGAGCCTCTGGAAATCATTCCACTGTGTGTACACATAATTGCAAACACCCAGGATCATCAAAATGACCAGTGTATATACCACTTGGTGGTTACTGCTCTGTTCAGCAGATTCTGGTGCATCTTGTTCTCCACAACCTTTCAATGAAATTGCTTGCAACATCATTGCACATTGTACCAACTTGTGTGTTCTGTTCTTGCTCCACCTCTTGACGTTTTGGATTTGCTGTTTCCACATCTCGGATGCCATACAATCCAAGTATTCCTGTTCTCCAACTCTCTCTTTCAGCTTTCCTTCATCATTCAATCTCACAACTCCAAGAAAATACAAAAGGAATTGTCGACGTGCCTGGCTTAGCTTCTTGGTGTTGAGGTCTGCCAAATTCAACTTTGTCCCTATTGGCAAAACATCCAATGTTCTCTGTTTCAATGCCGACTGCAACCAACATAGTGACCTCATTTCAACTTCACACCTTTGTTGTACCATGAATGTCCAAACTGCTTTCAAAAGCAATGCTTCACTTGCTCCTGCTGTCATAGCTAGTACCTCAGCTTCACAGGATGACAGTGCTGCGCTCTTCTGCGTGCGGCTGAATGATAAACAGAGTAAACCATTCATCAATATCATCACCGATGTAGTTGACCGCCGCTTCGGACCACCGGCCCAATCTGAGTCACAGTACACCTCCATGCAATGAATCTCTGACCATGGGTACTCATCGACACTGTGCAGCTTGTACACCATCTTTGTACCAACCTGACTGTACGGCATGTGAAAAGCAAAATCTCTTGTACCTGAAAAGCAAAATCTCTTGTACCTGACAGGTATAGGATCAACTGAATCAACGCTTTCTCTGCTTGTACTGTTGGTGACATCATCCACGATGCAAGCGTCTTGACACAAAATTGAATGTCGACTTTGTCATGTGCAAGGTACATTGCAATGCCAAGCCCACTGCGAAACTTTGCTTGTCTCGGTCCATCCAAATCCTCTGATGCATCAACCTGACACAAAAGGCTATGGTCTGGCACCTGTTTTTCTTTCCTCCCGTGCAAATCGTATAAGGCCAGTAGACTTTCAATATACTTGGAATTCGGTCTGACGTAGAGTCCACTTTCTGAGAAAAGGTAACTCTTCTTGAGATATGTGACTTCTTGTCCATTTCCAAGTTTCTGAACCGGATATGGTCCTTCGATCTGCAACTTGTTTTATCTTTTCAACTCTCGGATCAACCATAGCGCATCTTTGGTGGTCCCACTCGCAATCAACTCATCATCAACATGAACATTGATGACAATTTTCTTGTGCTTGTGTCGTAGCACCGAAGGCATAGCCTGACACTGCATAAATCCAAGTTGTCTCAACTTCTCACTGAAAGCATTGAACCACCGCTGTGCACCATTCCTTTGGCCTGGCAAAACACTCTTGAGCTCCCACAACGCATTTGAAGGAAGACTCAACAACTTCTGAATCCAAGGACGAATTGCCACATAGCATGTTTCAACCTGTGGGACTGTAAGATATGCGTCACTGATATCAAGACATGTGATCTTCCATCCATAGATCAAATGGCACATCAAGAAAAATCGAATGACGCCATATGCCGATGTGGGACTGAATGTATTCTCATTGGAAGGACCTGTTTTGAAATCCCTGGCAACAATTCTGCACCGCCTTCTCCATTGACCATCTCGTTTCCTCCAATCGAACACTTCACGAAGGTCAACAAACTTGCCATTGGGATCTCGTTCTTCTTGTAACAACACCTTCACTACCCCAAGTTTCGAAAGCTTGTCAACTTCTGTCTTCATGGCTTCTCCATCTAGCTGTTCAAGGTCTTCTGGCAGAAGCTCCGGCGGTTGCTCGCCTTTGTAATCAGTGGGGATCTCGTCGATGTCAAACTCCACCATCTCCCAATCCATGTCTTCCTCCCAACATTCATCATCGTGTAGTTGTTGGAACTGAAGCTCCACCTTTCCAGCGAAAAATGGTGCGTACAGCTGAGAGGAACTAGGACTGCCTTCACGATCCAATCGTGCCGACTTTCGTTCTCGAGGTTCTTCATCTGCAGCTTCTCTCTTCTCGCCAGCTGGGGCGTCCTCCATTGTTGCTTCTGGCTGCATTTGTACGGGCAAATCCAACAAATTTCGTCTTTGATCTTCTGACAACCTGCTCAACTCATCTTGTACCAATGGTTGTTGTTGTTGTGACTGTTGTGTAGGTGTTCCAACTGGACTTGCTTCTGTTGGGGCATAATCATCAGCTCCAAAGACTAACTCAGCTTCTTCATCTACATCTCCTGAAGGAAGCAAGACGGGTTGTGTTGGTTCTGGTTCTGTTGGATCACTCTTCTCCTCAATCACAGGCAGGGGTGCTTCCAGCATGCCTGGAACTTTGTGTGCTTTGTTCTTGCTCCATGGTGAATGCAAAATTGACAAAATCACATCCTTTCTCCAAGCGTTGGCACATCGTCGCACTGAACGAGTTGTAAATCGACCATTTGCTGTGACCACAACATTCATGTCACTTGTAGACTCTTTGCCAGCCCAAATTCCCCCAAGCCATATGTTCATCCCTTATTTCTTGGAAGGCTTCTTGAGTCCAAACACGAATTCACCAAATGGGATCAGCTTGCCACTGTATTTCTTGCCAAACACTGTCTCGTAGGCTGTTGTTCGAATGCCTGAATGTTCATGGAACCTGTTCAGCAAAAACACACTGTGCGTAAGCGCCCAAGCTCGAAGACTATGGTGTTCTGGCAATGTCTCATGAATCTTGTCTTCAACACTCACCATCAATGAACTTGCTTGACGTTTGACAGTTTGTATATACCGTTCAACTTTTGCTGTCCTTCCCTTGTGGTATGGTTTGCCGTGTTGCTTGCTTGCTTGCTTTGAAACCCATCTCTTGTCTCACAGCAACAATCATGTCAAGAGGTCCTACTGTCGCAGGCTCTGAGTCCATCACGAAACAAACCTCGTTCGTGTAGTTCAACTCCAACGAAAACTTCACAACAAATTCTGCCACTGACCGCCAAACACCTTTTGACCTCGTAGGGCAAACAGCACCGTACCTTGTATCTGAATCGATCATCACCAACGAAGGGCACTGCCGTCCAAGAAACATCCAATCAAGCTGAATATGTGGAATTCCTGTCAGCTCTCTCTCCAAGTCTGCATTGTGAACTGTTGGATCATCCCTCGACTTGGTTCGAACACAAACATCACACCAACTTGCGAAAGGAAGATGTGTCACTTCATGCTGTTCAACTTCCAGTGGATTGGAAGGCATTTCAGATGCCTTTCCTTGTGTCTTCGGTTGAGGTCCAAGCATCTGTTGCTCAATGTTCTTCGAAATCACACCAATGTCCTTTTGGTATTGTACCTCAACATACTTGGCCAACCTGTCATAGAGTTTCTTCTTTGCACCACTAGCATTCAAACCCAAATAGTTGCATGCATCTTGCAAATCACGAACCCGACTTTCGATTGTCAACTCCTTTCCGTTCACCCAAACCGACTCTGGCAACGGCATGTGTCCTCCTGCAAAACCGTGGGGCTCAACAACCGGGGCATGTACCAACTCCATAGGTACTTGAGGCTCACTCGAGAAAATGTCCTGATCTGGCTGGTCACCTGGCAGTTCGATGTCCGCAACCTGGTCATCTGTCAACGGGTGACATGAACATTAACTCAAAGGCTCAACATGACGCTGGGGAAATGTCAAGACTGTTGTTGCAAACAAAAGGCCTGAAATCGAAGCTTCAACGTCCTCCAATTTCGACAACTCCTGAGAATGTTCAATGACTTCCCAAACCTGGCCAACCAAGACAATCGTAGTCCTGAACCGCCAAACATTGCGAGACAATGCACTTCCTGGATCAACAAAATTTGTTCCTTCATACCGATGAACTGGATTGCCATTTTCAAGAAATTGCCAGCCGTTGCGCAACGTAGAAGGATCAATGTCAAACTTCACAAATGCACCTCAATGCACCTCGAACCGCTCCTGTAGGCAAAACTTGTGTCTCGGTTTGATTTTCTGTCGACTCATTCCCAGCTACTCTATGGACTCTTGCCAAAATACTCAAACTATTCTTTCTGTAGTAGACCGGGATTCTGCATTGTCCATCAGGTGTCTTCAACACACCTGCACAAGGGCCGAAACCCATCTGATCGATCAACATCTGATGATCGCCACCTGCTTCTCCAAACTGCCAACCTATCTTCAACAAACGGCCGAAGGAAAGGAAAATGTTTGTCACATCTGAAACAATGAACGACTCTGTCACACTGCAACCTTGGTCTTTCTCCAACACATGTTCGAACTCTAGTTCTGCTTGCCTCAATCCACCAACTCTCAACTTCTGTCCTTGAGCGTCCTCCAAATGAAGATTCGGTGTTCCTGAATCCACACCTGCTGAACCATGGCTGAAAGGAAGCAATGAAACATCGGCTCCTGAATCAAGAACAATCCATTGTGCTTCCTGTTGGGATGTCTGCTCAACCATTCGTACATGAAATGTATTGCAATCACTCTGGGCTTCTGACACCTGACAATCATCCATACACAACCATCGATAGAACGAATCGTCTGTCAACAGATGTGCATCTGTCTGAATCTCACCTTCTTCAAACATCTCAAAACATTCACACTGCTCTGAGGTTGTGACCATGTTCACACGACCAGTCAATGTAGACCAATCATCCACCGACGAGGCTTCGGAAAGCGCATAATGCTCTGGAAAGTCTTCTGGAGGGGTTGCCACATGGTACATGTAGACTCTTCTCACCTATCGTGACGTAGTTGAAACTGTTGTGCTCCCAACCGAACTGTATGCTGTCCCGCCGCTAGAAGGAACTCTGGCAGCGTCCGCTCCTGGAGGAACCTGTTCTTGTCGAACCTCTCTGACATCATTCTTGTGAGGACATTCATTTCCCCAATGCCCCCAACCATTGCAAATCCGGCACCGATCCGGACTCTGACCTTTTCCTTTCGATTTCCCTTTCTTTCCACCTCCTTTGTATTTGCCTTTGGACTTTCCTTTCGACTTGCTCTTTCCTTTGCTCTTGCCTTTTGATTTTCCACCACCTTTCCAACCAGCAGAGAGCCACTGACTGAACCAACTGCCTTTCTGCTATTTTCTGCTTACCTTTTTGCTTGCCTTTGCCTTTCTCATAGCCCTTGCCCTTGGTGACTGCATCAACCTCCATAGGAACTGGACCTGATTCTCCCTTCGACGAACTTGACACCTGCTTGCCAACTGTCTTGAAGACGTCATTGTCATTCACATTCCACATTCGACTGCTCCTTTCATAAGCAAAAATCCGCTCTTTCACCTCTTGATATGACGAAGAATCTGAGATCGCCAATGTGAGATGCTGTCGAATGTTGTCTGGACACAACCGTAGTAAAACTCCCAACAAAACATCTCTGTCGAAAGCTTTGGAACTGAGTGAATCATACTGTTGAACCAATGTCTCCATGCCGCTCACATGCTCTTGCAAAGTCTTGTCACCACCTGGAACAAACTGAGGAAAAGACGAAATCGCCTGGCTCAGGGACAACGCCCTTTGACGGGTTGCTGGAGCATAGTAATCAACCAGTTTCTTCCACAACACGAACCCGTTTCGATTCTCAGCTTCTGATCTGGATAGGTGCAATGCAGAGCCACGTAGGTAGCTAGAGTATACTGTATAATTTCCTTGCTAGGTCCCAATCTTGATCTGACCAATCTGCTGTTTCAACTGCATCTGAAGGCGTCAACTTTTCAATGTCCTGTATCGATGCTAGAAACCTGCCATCAGCATAGCTCAACCAATTCAAGAAACTGTGTCGCCACGTGTTCCAAGTTGTTTCGGATGTAGGATCAAATTGTTCTGGGGATTTCAAGATCCGAGCTGCCGACTCCAAACCTTTGAAAGGGACTCTGTGATACCACGTACAATGACATCTTGCTTTTGCAACAATGTACCAAATCCTGTCATGAGTTGCCTGAACTGTTCACCATCCATTGCATTGCAACTGTACCCACAACTCATCAAAATAAGAAAACTCAATCCACGAAATTGAAGTCTTTGTTCAAATCGTTTTCGTTTCTTCAACCCTGATGTCTTCTTCTTCAACAGAATTCCTTTCTTCCGTTTTCGACATCTCAGGCTCAAGCGCATCTGAAGCGTGCAGACTAAAAAGGCCACAAGAGAAGACACCAAAAGAACTGCTCTAAAACTGTTGAACTCCGGTTGGATGCAAACTGCATGCACAACACCAAGACAACGTTCCAATTGGGCTCCCACCAACAATGTCCTTGTCCATTGCACCACCACCAATGCTGTCCATATCAAATGATATTCAATGCACAACTTCGAATCTATCCAAAACTCTCGCAAATCTTCAACAATTGATTCGAACTCACCTGAAAGTGCAAAGAATCGAATGAAAATGGCTTCCAGCACGAAGCAGAAAAGGAGTGTCCTCAGACCTCCCAGAACATCCATGCGCGCCCGGGGATTCCGCTAAGCGTCACGATAGCGCTCTTGCCCCTTCAGCACCTCCCCCGGGGCTTTGCCCGGGATCTTCAGTGCTCCGCTACCATGTTTGGTAGCACGCTTGTTTTGATCCACGCGCTTCGGTAGCGGAGTAGTTTTCAATTAGCAAACAGTGCATCAACTTGACTGTACATGTCTAGGTAACTGTATGAAAAAGGTTAACAAGGACACTCTAAGGGACACTCTTGTGAGACACTCTTGTGGGACACTGTTGCGGAACACTCTTGTGGGACACTCATACGGGACACTCCATCGGGACACTCTTGCGGGGCACTCTTGTGGGACGCTCGTGTAGGACACTCTTGTGGGACACTCTTGTGGGACACTCTTGTGGGAAACTCTTGTAGGACACTCTTGTAGGACACTCTTGTGGGACACTCTTAAGGGACACTCTGGTGGGACACTCTTGCGGGAAACTCTTATAGGACACTCTTGTGGGACACTCTTAAGGGACACTCTTGTGAGACACTCTTGTAGGAAACTCTTGTAGGAAACTCTTGTGGGACACTCTTGTAGGACACTCTTGTGGGACACTGTTGCGGGACACTCTTGTGGGACACTCTTAAGGGACACTCTTGTGAGACACTCTTGTGGGACACTGTTGCGGGACACTCTTGTGGGACACTCTTGTGGGACACTCATACGGGACACTCTTGCGGGACACTCTTGTGGGACGCTCGTGTAGGACACTCTTGTGGGACACTCTGGTGGGACACTCTTGTGGGACACTCTTGTGGGAAACTCTTGTGGGACACTCTTGTAGGACACTCTGGTGGGACACTCTTGTAGGGCACTCTCGTGGGACACTCTTGTGGGGCACTCTTGTAGGAAACTCTTGTGGGACACTCTTGTAGGACACTCTTGTTGGACACTCATATAGGACACTCTTGTGGGACACTCTTAAGGGACACTCTTGTGAGACACTCTTGTGGGACACGGTTGCGGGACACTCTTGTGGGACACTCATACGGGACACCCTTGTAGGGCACTCTTGTGGGGCACTCTTGTGAGGACACTCTTGTGGGTCACTCTTATGGGACACTCTTGTCGGACACTCTTGTGGGACAC
>CAXAMN010024461.1:22804-121583 GCA_963970005.1 Durusdinium trenchii | reverse complement strand
AAAAAACAACCAAAAGGCAACCGCGCAACAGCTATACAGCGCCAAGACAAGTACCACAGCCGACTGCATTGCCACTTCATGTACCACCAGTTCTTGTGAATCAGGTACTCAGCACCCTGATGAACATGGAGGTTGAGGAGGAGAACATCCCCGAAGAGCCAGCACCGGGCTCTGCCCTCCAATGTCACATCCTCAGCACCGGCAACACCTCAGCAGCAGACATGCCCTCATGAGCGTGTCACAAAGAAGGGCAGCAACGGCTACTACCGCAAGGAGACTTGCCTCGATTGTGGGCTACTCCTCAAGAATGAGAAGATGATTGTTGGCAAGAATGCTCAACCAGTTGAAGGAGCTCCTGGATTCACCAACACTCCGTGCAACCACAATAGATGCACGTGGAGAGGCTCCAATGGCATCAACTGGCGCAACACCTGCCTTGACTGCTCGTGGCTCGTGGTCTGACCAGCACATCCCGAAGCCACCTCATCTACGAGTCAATGAAGAGACCTTCCTTCGTGGAGCCATTGGACAGCCTGTTCACGACAACAAGCAGTTTGACTCCAAGTCTGTCCATGAGCTTTTGCGCTCTGCCCTCATGATCGCCAACATCAAGATGAAGGAAAACAATGGCGTCCTTAGCCTTGAAGAGATCCACCGGATCGTTGATGCAGTGTCCGTGAACTTGGATACCTTCAGCCCGGACTACACCCAGGCGCCGGCCATGCCCCAAATGCCGGCACCATCAAGGACTTCAACACCCAAGGCACCACCTCCAAGGGATCAGTCCGATGTGCTCTACTTCCACGGCACCAAGACCATCACCTTCGGCAAGCGCAAAGGACACCTGTTTTGGTATGCCTGGCAGGATGAGAACTATGTTGAATGGATCCTCCAAGAAGTGAATGAAGGTTCAAGCCGAGGCATGAAGGATCTGGCCCACTACTTCCGGGAGAAGAAGGCCGCTCAAGGCGAACCATGGACACCGCCACGGACACCACCGAGGGCACCTTCATCTTACCATGGATCTCCGGCGGCCTACGTGGCCTATGATGATGATGATGGTGAACAAGGACTACACGATTCAGGACACCATGACCTACCAGGACCACATGATGAACCACAAGATCCTGTGCGAGAGTCCTACTTGCTCGCAATCCTGGATTCCGGATGCAACCGGACGTGTCATGGTGATCGATGGATGCAGCGATGTCAACAAGCCATCGGTCCTGATGTTCAGCCCTGTGAACTTCGGCAGTCCACATCCAGCATCAAGGGCATCAACGGACAAGTCAACACCTCAGGAACCAGAAGGCTTGAAGTGTGCTTCCATTTGGAGTCCCAAGAAGACAGCTTTGTCGTTGGCACCATTGACAGCACGGAACTTTGCAACAGCGATGCACCACTCTTGCTGTCCATCAAAGACCAACGCCGACTTCAGCTGCAGGTCAATCTTGGCGATGACGAGACCCCTGACAAGGTCTACAGCCGACTCCTTGGCGGCTATCTCAAGGTCATCGACCTCAATGGACTTCTTGGACTACATCTGCTTCCCTCGCAGATTGCGATGCTTGGCATGACATCTGGTCATGAGCCAACCTCGACCGACACTGATGTCGAGACGGACTATGGATCCGAAGAGCCAACCTCACCGGCCTCAACAACATCTACTACCACCGAGGTGCATCTCCGACTTGATGAAGAACAACCAAAGACCTTGACCAAAGGCCAGAAACGCCAGCTCGAAGAAGAGCTTGGCGAACTTGACCAACAAGACCAAGCAATGTGGTCTCAGCTCCAATCAGCACCACGACGTGGACGTCGCTCTGGCATATGCCTTCCTCGCGGCTGCAAGGTCTTCCTCCTTGAGATCTTTGCTGGTGCAGCCCTGTTGAGCTCTATCGCGGCCAATCAAGGACTACCAGCTGCGGCACCTGTTGACCTCAACCTGGATGGCAGTGATCTCCTCAAGCCATCCGTACGTCAGGAACTGGATGCAGAGATTGACCGACCCGACCCCTACGTCATAACCTTCAGTCTGGTCTGTGGACCATGGGGACCCTGGTCGAGGCTCAACATGTCAAAGAATGATGTCACCAAGGAAAAGATCCTCCGTGAGCGAGATAGCTGGTTTCCATTCACCAAATGGCTCCGAGGACTTGTTCGTCGACGGCTTGCCAGAGGCCGCAAGGTGCTGAGTTTTGGAATTGCTTCCACATGATGAAGTTGATGGAAGAGCACCTCTATGACAACGAAAGCCTCCAACAACTTGAGCTTGTGCGCTGTGATCAATGCATGTTTGACCTCAAGGATCACATCAATGGCGAGCTGCGCTACAAGCCCACGGGATTCCTGACAGCCTGTCAGGAGGTCAAAGAACGTCTCAACGCTCGATGTGATCGCAGCCATCCTCACCAACACCTTGAAGGTGGACAGCGCACCAAGCGAGCTCAAGAATGGCCAGAGCAACTCTGTCAAGCCATGCTTGATGGCTTTGTGGCAGAACTTGAAAACAGGAACCTCAGTGCAGCATTTCACCTCGAAAGCCTGGATGAAGGTCGAGAAGAAGATGATCTACATCTTGGAGTTCTGGACACCATCCAAGATGAACGTGACCTCGCACCTCAACAAGATCTAGTACCAGATCATCTGAGCCCTGATGAACTCCAACAACAAGAACAGCTTGAAGAATCACCGTTGGCCGCTGATCAAGAGATGGATCTGGAACGTGAGCGGCGACAAAAGTGGCTCAAACTGCCCAGACCAACCAGGCTGGCACTTCGAAGGCTGCACACTATGACTGGCCATAGCTCATCGGCAAGTATGGTTCAGCTGCTCAGGACAGCCAACGCCTCTCCGGCGGTGATTGATGCTTGCCGCTCCTTTGCTTGTGAAGCCTGCCGCAAAAGACAGCCCCTGGAAAGACCTAATGTCACCAAGATGCCCAACCGCTACACCTTCAACCATGAGGTGAGCTTGGATTGCCTTGAGATCAAAGACAAGGCAGGGAACCGACACACCATCCTCTCAGTTGTTGACATTGGCACCCTCTACCATCAATGCTGGTGGGTCGCTGGAGGAGGAGTTCCCAAAAGCAGTGTCTGCGCAGAAGCCTTCATCAGTGGCTGGATTGCACCTTTTGGACCACCTCAGTCCGTTGTCTGCGACAAGGGCATGCACAACCAGGGCCGCATGCGAGACATGCTTCGCATCCATGGCATCTCCATCCGCTACACTCGGTTGGAAGCTCCATACCAACTCGGCAGAGGAGAACGCCAAGGCGGCATCTTCAAGGAACTGATGTATGCGGCTATGGAGGAACGCAACATCATTGGCACCCACAACGTCAAGACCCTCATATCCGAGACTTGCGGAGTGAAGAACATGCGAGTGAACCACCAAGGATTCACTCCCTACCAATGGGTGCTTGGCAAACTGCCTGTGGGTGAGACTTCACTCACAAGTGAAGAAGCTGAAGGGCGCTACCTTGCAGTTCGAATCTGAAGACACCTTCGCCCTTCGCCTGCAGATCCGACAGGCAGCCAAGATGGCATTCAGCAAGGTTGACTCCAGCCGACGAATCAGATCAGCCCTCCTGAGGAAAAGCACTCCTGTCCGCACAAGCTATGTTCCTGGCAATCTCGTGTGCTTCCATCGACGAGGACGATGGTGCGGCCCTGCACGTGTGATTGGAAGAGAAGGAAGGGGTTGATCCATGCTGGAGTTTTGGTTGTCGCCTCAGAAACCTCATTGCGTCCAGCTTCAAGTACCGACTTTTGGAACTACGTCCATCAAGGAAACGCATGAGGGAGGCACTCCAGGCCGGGAACATATCCCTTTCTCGGACGACTACCGGCTTCGCGATTGGAGTGAAGGACAACCTGGGTACATTGAAGTACCCGGTGGCCAAGGACCACCTGAAGAAGAGGAAACACCTCAAGAGGAGTATACTCCATCCGAACCTCCAGATCACATGCCCGTGATCCCTGAGGAAGAAGAAACACCTCCGCTACCACAACCAGCAGCACCAGCTCCAGAACGGCAAACCACCGAACCAGAGATCGAGATGATCCCAGCAACAATGCCCAATACACCAGTACAGGCAGCAGCACCTGGGCCTACACCACTACAGCAGGCCATGCGTCGGAACCTCGATGCACTTGACGGACACCCATCAAGCATCAGGCCACCTCCAGGCCTATCTCGAAGAGAGCGCTCACGCTCATCTGTCCGTGAAGCCCAGAATGTCCCGGCACCAAGAAGCTCTGAAGAAGGCCTCTTGGCCGTTGGCCAGCTGAAGCATGAAGAAGAATGGCATCTCCACTGCATGCTGGCGAAACGCTTCAACAAGAAGAAGCGACAAGTCGGTGCCGGAGCAGAGATCAACTATGATCGAGCCAGCCCTGAAGTGAAGAAAGCCCTGGACGGCACCAGAGGCAAGGAGTGGAACAACTGGAAGCAGTTCGATGCAGTCTTCGTTGTCCCTCCTGATGAAAAGGGGAAGTTCCTGGCCGATCACCCTGAAGCAGTGATCTTGCCTACCCGATGGGTAGATGTGAACAAGGCAGAACAGCATGAAGAACCTCGCTGGAAGAGTCGCCTTGTTGTGCGAGGCGATCTTGAGAAGAACAATGACCTCCGCACTGATTCGCCCACGACATCCCAGCTGATCCTCCAGATGATCATCAGCCTGGCGGCAGCCACTGGCACCCGGCTCAGAGCCGGAGACATCAGTGCCGCCTTCCTGCAGGGCACTGGCATCACACGTGTCCTGGCAATGTCATTGCCAAAAGGAGGCATCCCTGACGCTGAAATGAAGCCTGGCAGTCTGCTCGTGGCCTGAAGCCGATCTCACTCGAGACCTCGGCCTACTATCTTCCTGGCGACAAGGCCAAGTCGCAGGGCTCCTGGGCTGTCATGTTGATGATTTGCTGTGGGCCGGATCAGAGGCCATGCAGAAGACGATGGAAGCAGTTCAGGCTGAGTTCAAGTTTGGCCTGGTGGAAAGTGATGAGCTGAAGTACTGTGGACGCATCATTCACCAAGGAAAGGATGGAATCACCATCACATGTCTCAGCGTCCTTGATCGGACCAAGCCGATCTACATCAGCCCACAACGACGCCGACATCTCGGCGAAATGGCCACTCCGGCTGAGATCAGCCAGCTGCGTTCAGTTGTCGGCAGCCTCAGTTGGTTGGCAAGAGTTTGCCGCCCAGACCTGAGCTTCCAGGTCAACCAGCTCCAAGCTCGACAACAAGCAGCCCAAGTGAGGCATCTAGTTGATGCAAACAAGCTCCTTCATCATGCACTACAAGACCGCAACAAAGGCATCTTCTATGCCAAAGGAGCCATGGAGTTTGAGAGTGCCATCCTCCTGAGCATCAATGATGCTTCTCACGCTGCCAGCGTGGAGGCGATCGGAGAAGGCATCGTGGCCGGTCATAGGTCACAATCAGGCCGCATTTTGGCCATGGCAAATCCATCATTTGCCACCACTGGCACTGGCCCTGTCTACCTCCTTGAGTGGCACTCCAACACCATCCGCCGTGTGTGCAGGAGCACCCTCCAAGCAGAGACCATGAGTCTCCAACTTGGCTCCGAAGAGTCTGAACATGTCAGACAGGTGATCTATGAGATAAAGAATGAAGCCACGGAGACGCCCAAGAATGAGCGCTACACGAAGGCCATGGACTCCACCAAGAGCTTGTGGCTAACGGATTGCCGCAGCTTGAGCGACCACCTCACGAACACCACAGGTGGCGAAGTCAGCGACAAACGTCTGGCCATCGATCTCACCAGTCTTCGTCAAGAAGTCTGGAGAAGGGGCGGTGAGTCTGTTGGAAACCCCACCTACACAGACAGCTTGCCCGCCGAAGCCACGACGCAGATCCGCTGGATTTCGACCAAGACAATGGTCGCAGACGGCCTCACAAAGGCCATGAAGGCTGAGCAGCTCGACCACCTCATGAAGACCGGTCAGCTCAGCGTGGAGTTCCAGTCACCCCTGTTAAAAGAACACGCGTGTGAAAACGAAGGTGACACCATGGTCACTACATGAGTGTACATGTTCACGCACCAGTGCCTTTTCCCATCACTGGTTGCCAGGTGTGACTGTCATGCGACCGCATGGCTCAAGCGACCCGACTCGCGCGTCAAAAGCGTGCGTCCCTCCGGCCGCTGTCAGTTTCATAAAAGCCTTTCTGTGCTTCTCGCCTCGCAGGAACGAGGAAACTTGAGCACTTATACTTGGCAACAGACCTGCCAAAACGCCTGAAGCACCATCTTCGCAAAGCTTTGAAGTCTTTCCACACGACTCTGCCGAAAGGAACACTTGCACGTCCAATGGTGAGCGCAAACTTATATAATTGGGTGGAAGAAAGACACGTGCATCATGCCCCCATGCTGGAAGCATGACAAGGTCCCTTTATTCTGGGGGGAGAAGAAAGGGCCTGACATTTGATAAATTTGATTGCCTCCCCATTGAAGCTGTATTCTGGGTGCTGGTTTGGCATTGCCATTGGCTTGTACGGTGACGGGGGCTTGACTCTTCATTTTAAGAAGCTAAGCATTGCAGGGTACAATGCTTATCAGGCAGGTGTTCGCACCAAGAGGATCAGGCCTTGCCTGGCCCTCCTGGCAGACAGCTCATTGGCTTCACTAATTGCTTGAGAAGCCTGGTCAAGACCCGAAGACAGTCGCTTGGCGAAACTTGGTGACCTGAAGAAGCTCAGAAGCTACACCAAGAGCCATTGTCG
The DNA here is from genome assembly GCA_963970005.1 of Durusdinium trenchii. Lineage (NCBI taxonomy): Eukaryota > Dinophyceae > Suessiales > Symbiodiniaceae > Durusdinium > Durusdinium trenchii. The sequence goes on along the minus strand of CAXAMN010024461.1, from coordinate 114,830 downwards.
TCAGTTTTCAAGCCTGGTGCTTTTGGAAGGCCTGCACGAATCAGAGAGGGTGTCTGTTTTTGTGATTGGCTGGCCTGCGGCGGCAATGATGCAGTTTTTGACAGGGTTGAATATGTCGTGGTTAAGAATATGAAGACTCGAAGACCGACATTTTGATGGCGTCTGACTCCCCTCCCCCAAAACGAACTGTCCAGTTAGCGTCGCTCGTGGTTGCGCTTGGCAGTGGGGTGATTGATTCAGTCCGACAAGTGGAAACAACTCGATGTCAGACAACCGCAGTTCCTTGTTGTCTGTTCGCTCAGCTGACTGGGGTGACACAGAGGTTCAGGAACGTCTCTCCAGATTTAGCGGCCAGCTTGCAAAAGTTGGCTGAAGGGTCTGACGAGCGGACAGTGGAGGATGTCTAATGTCCTGCCAGGCCATGCGAACAACAAAAGTTTCCAAAGCCACCAGTGGCGCGCAGTCTTCGATCATAGCCTGACGACAACAAGTCCATTTTCTGTAGACTTTCGCAATACACAAGACCCAAAATGGGTCCAAAAAAAATCATTTGAAGAAGTAGCGCCTGAAGGTGAAAAGGAGTTTTTCCTAGGCTTTCTTTGCTGCAGGTTTTGTTTATTTTTCTTTGCTTTGTTCTTTGTTGTTGCTTTCTTGGTCTTGTCTCTTGGCCAGGTCCTGCCCTGCCGCTGCTCACTGACTTTTCTCCTGTAGAAAATATGTGTGTCTGAGTGTGTGTTTGAAATGAGAAAACATTTTTCGGCGAGGCCGAAAGGCCAACCCAGAAACTGAATTTGACGAACATGAAATAATGCATGCAGTTGACGAAGTTAACAAAAATACTATTTCAGTGAAGTGTATTGTTTCTGACGGTGTCTGAAACAACTTGAAATCAATTTGCGTTTGCCCGTTTACAAGTCAAGGGTAGTGGAGGGTGGGACTTCGTTTAGTCTCGTCGCTACTTGTTTGGCCCGCCCACCACCCAAGATGACAGAGTTTCTCGCTCACCTTCAACGATATCAGCGCCTCATTGCATTTCGAGAACAAGTGCGCTGCTGCATCTATGCCTTCGATGAAGTCCTTGACAACATATCTTCTGTGAATGAGTTTTCTCCCTCCTGGGAGCGTCAAGCATTGGCAGCGCGTCAATTTCTCATTGATCTTGATCATGAATGTGAGGTGACATTGGTGGCTGTGTATGTACGATCAGTTGTATCGCAATCAGTGATGGTCATGACAGAGCCTACCCCCTAGCCGACGAAGTGTGGCAAGGGAGGCAAGCAACAGAGACTTGACATTCCCCAGTGTCAGTGTCAGTCAAAAAAAAAGGGTGCATTTGCTGTGAGTAGTTTTCAACTGTCTTGGTTTCAAACTGAATTTAACGAAGATGAAATAAGTGCATTGTTTTTTTGTCCCGCGGTGGGGTCCAAATGCTAACGACATTGCGTTCTAAGGTGAACAAAAGCATCACAAATTGTCTAGGAACATTACAAAAACTCGCTGTTCAATCACAGGAAATTGGCTCAGTAGTTTATGGAGATGAACCCGTAGCATCCCACCATGGTCCTTCAGGTCTAAGTGCTGCTTCTGAATAATGAGTTGAGGGCGTGAAACTGGTTGAGTGGGTGCTGGATGTGTGGTGTGTAGTGCTGAGATAGGTCCTGCTGGTGTGAGGGTATCGTGACCGCGTAGTGGAATGTGGAGACTGTAGGCTTGGGAAGGGTCGCAAGTGTGTGGTGTGGGTTGTGTTGCTGGTGAAGGGAAGAGGTTGATTGGTCGGGGAGGTGATGCGCAGCTGTTTGCAGCACGCATGCAGGTGTATTGGCGTGGTCGCGGTGGTGAATGGGCGACGCCGGTGGTGGGGTCGTCCGATGGATCAGGCACAATTGGTGAAGTGCCTTTGCCTTTGCCCTTGGCTGTTCGTGGGGACATGTCAGAAATGGTTTCAATGTGTTCAAGTGCTGCGGTGAGGTCATCTGTAGCATGGTTGACAAGGGCGCGGATCCGCAGAACTCGGTCAAATAGAGGCTGGGAGAGATGTGGGTAAATGGTGTCATCGAAATACATTGTCTGCCGTATTGAATGCAGCTGTTCGCGGCTGTGATAAAGGCCCGATCGTATGCTCTGTTGTGTAATGTACATGCCGTAATTACGGGCCGCCGGTGTGGCGTGTGCCCAATGCCAAAAGGCCGTTTCCAGTGTGTGGCAGGAGGACGGGAAAGGAAGTACCGGGAGTGCTCGCGATGTAACAACGCTTCAAAATGGAAGCGGTAAAATAGGAGATAGTAGTCAAAACTCTTGAGTGTGAAACTTTGATGTGAAACTCCATGATGGTGAAACGGTGAATCTGCATTGCTGTGAAACTGGATAGAAGTGAGACGTAAAAGGTGAGATCCTGATTTCTTTGTAGCTGGTGGCAGACGAAAACCTGGCTGCATAGATCAGTGTGACGGGTGAAACGGGTGAACATGTCGGGTGCATGATTCTGTTGATCAATAATCTGGGAGGTGAATTGAAGTCTTCAAGGGTCAAAGCTGTCGCTGTCACCGTCTGGTTTCTGTTTGATCAGCTGCTTGCTTTGGGATTGGAATATGGCTTGTTTTTGGTGTCACGTCCGTACGGGCCCCCGTGAATTTGCACGTTTTTGAAGCAGACAGGGTTCCAACAATCATTCAGGGGGGGTTGGGGGGGGCAAATGACGTCGGTTCGTGTTTGGGTCGTTTCGTGTTTTCGTCGGTTCGTGGTTTCGTCGAGTCACGTGTTCGTCGGGCGTTGTTTTTTGAGTTTGGCAGCCGGATGTCAGATGTCAGACAAGAGCGCGCCGCAGACACCATCTCGGGCCGCTGGTTCGTGGGAGGACCCGATTCTCGGAGTAAAAGTAAAAGACACTTTTATGTGCTGAGATAGTGACCTCAGGCTTGCTTCGGAATGTTTGAGCAGGTTCTTTGATTGTTGTGTGCAGATGGAGCACTTGCATGGTCGGCCGCTGCTGCCAAGTACCCTTCGAAGCGCTTGGCTGTGAAACACGTCAAGCATGTGAAGAGCCAATGGACTAAGAGGGCCAATGGTCAACTCGAAGCAGACTCAGTTGATCTTTGGCACCCAGCAGCTAGATTGGCTGTGGTCGTGGATGAAGAAATTCATCTCGCCACAAAGCGAGAACCGGTCCAAAGGATTGGTGAACCCACGGCTGTGGAATAGAGTGTATCAGTGGGTGTATCGCAACCACACGCGAAACACCTGAGAGCGTGCCGACCACGGCTGAAAAAAGGCCACTATACAACTTTTTTCGACTTTGTGAAGCGCTCGAAACGCCATTTCGTATGGGCCTGCCCACACGAAGACGGGGGGCCCGTACGGACGTGAAACCTTGTTTTTGGCTGTGTTCCAACCGCTGAGAGGTAGTTGAGGTCGATGTTTTGGAGATTGAGCTGGTGTTGTATTGAGGTGTTGTGGTGGTGGCGGGGGTACTTCGCTGGTGGTTGCTTGGCGGTAATGTTGTTGGCGTATGGATTGGTAGGAGTAGTGCTGTTGCGCAGTGCAAAGATTTCATCACTGGTCTCTTCGGTGAGAGCGAGGTGTCTGTCGTGTTGTGCCATGTGTGGTGGGTTGTTTGGTGGTAGTGGTGGGTCGTTGTGATATATCTGGGGAAGGGGACTGTGGCTTGGATGGTGGTGTGTTGGAGCGATCAAAGGTAGTGGATGGGTGTGGCTGAGTGTGGATGTGGGCTGTGCGTTGGAGATTATGAGATTGGAGGCAAGTTTCAGAACAGGTGTCTGAAGTGATGGGCTTGAGACGCTGGGGGTAAAAAATGATATAATTTGTTGATGCTCCAATGATATAATTTGTTGATGCTCCAATGCTTTCTTCATGGTGGGTAAAAGATCTTGTGGTTGTTGGGTGCGGTGTGGCATGGAAGGGTGCTGGCAGAAGGTGTCTGCATCGCATAGTTGAAGTCTCCTGACTGTCTCGTTCAAGAGACTGAGCTGTCGCACCATCTGTCGATTGATCTGGACATTGTTGTCCTTGAGTTCGGAAATGGCTTTCGCCTCCGAGGAGTCTGCCATGGGGTGGTTGGGGGTCAAAAGGAAGGTCAGTATAGGGGTGTATAGGGTGTGTGCCACGGTGAAAAATGGCTGCAATAACACGATGTGTAAGGCTCGTATGTCAAGAGTTGTGGTGAAACAGTGGGACTGAATGGGGTGAAACAACTGTTGAATTGGTAATACAAGAACTTCGGGTGCTGCAGGACGAACTGTCTCAATAGATACGTCTGGTGGGGTGTCTTGAATCGATATCATCGTTGCTGCATCTGCTGTATTATTCTTGGCACTTGATACTGACGAGCTTTTGGGTGCAGCGGTGGTTGGTGATTTTGGTGCACTCGGAGAGTGTTCAAAGAGTATCTGAAGAGTTTCCCAACATCCTTTGCAGTCAAACTCGGTCTTGTTGAGTGTTTTTGCAATTTGTTTCCAGTTGGGTCGTGTTTTTTTGGTTGAGTTTGAGCTCTGTACAAGCTTTTCATCATCGCTGGGTTCCCAGCCTCTGAGGGCTGTGGCAGTGAGTTGTTTTTGTTGGGTGGGTTTGGTGGTGTGTGTGGTTTGCTGGGGGTGAGGGGTGTGGGAGCAGGTGGTGCGCAGTGAAAATAGGGGAGAGATGTTGGGTGGTGGCAAGCGCCACATGCCTGGGCAGTTGAGGTCCTGTGGTGAAGGTGTGGAAATGGAACGTGCTCGAGGTGGCGAGGGTGGTGGTTCAATCTTGCAGCGACGTGTGGTGAATGGTGGAACAAAGTGGGTGGGTGTGTGTAGGGCTGCGGCTGCGTGTTGGTCGACGTGTTGGAGAGGGAAGAGGTGTTGGTGGTGTCGGTGGTTGCGCCGGTGGTTTTGGTGGAGGTGGTGGTGATGTTGATTGTGTGGGTGGAAAGTGAGGTTGGTTCTGCAGTGCTGTTGCAATAAATGTGGCAGTTTGTAAGTGTGCCAAGAGCAATCTCTGCGCCAGCGGGAGGTCAACGGGGGCTATCTGCTGTGTGTCGTGGAGCAAGTGTCCTGACAGGTACTGATGTGAATCGTTGTAAATGGCTGCGGTCTGATCAACTTTGAGCCTGTGGAGAGGAAGGTGTGTTGAATCGTCATCAAAGACAAGAGTCTGATGATGGATCAAGGAACCGATCGTATCTGTACAAGTTGGTGCTGAAACGAAACGAGAAGAAACATAAAAGAAAACGTGAAACACAACACAATTCCACTAAGATCAATGTCAGTGGGCTTGTGATGCGTGAAGATGTGAACTATGGTGGTACTTGGTGGTATTTGTTTTTTCGGCTTATAAAGGAGTGTTGCTGGAGGCACTCTTTGGTGCGGATGGTCGAATTATATGAAGCTTAGTGGCGGGCGGTGATCTGTACGCCACGCTACGCCCTCGAGGCGCGCATGCCTCGGGTGTACGACCCAACATCTTCCTGGCATAGAATTAACCTTAAGAAGCAGGTCGTTTGCGGCAGATTCGCCGCCACATGTGACTTTCTGCCCCTGCCCGTATGCTTTGAAGGGTAAAATTAACCCTGTTAGAGGCGTCAAAAAGAACCCGCGCCGCCTCGGCACAATCGTGGTCTTCGTGGTTCGTGATCTGAAAGGCTTGGGTAAAGAAACCAACGTTTTCTGTGTCGTGCAATACTGAACGCACAATCTCGCCGGCCTGTAGAATTGAGATTATATTTCCTTCTTCGCTTACATTCCAGCATTGAAATGTGTTCAATGCTGGAATGTTCAGTGCTGCTCTTCGAGGAGGTGGCATTGAAGGGGAATCGCAACGATTTGCAAGGGCTGGAATGACGAGGTCTGTCGGACTTGATGCTGTGTGGACTTCCCCTTCAAGCTGTCCGCGTGTAATGGGTTGGGGAGGTGGAGGTGTAGGTCAGCGTAGGTTGATGGGGATCAGGTTGCGGAATTGAAGTGTTGTGCTGTGGAGGCGGTGGTGTGGACTGAGAGTGGGGTTGTGGTTGTGGTGGTGGTTGCGGTTGTAGTGGTTGTGGTGATGTGGTGAGGATTGATGTAGTGGATTGCAACTGACGTCATAATTGTCATACTGCTGAGGCATGTGTGAGAATGTGCGAGAAGGGTAGTGAGTGGAAGGAGGTTGTGATACCACTGTGAGGGATGGAGGGTGAGGCTGTGTTGGGTGATGAGGTAATGGGAGGGAATTTGTTGATGCGCTGGAGGTAAGTGGTATTGTGGTGGAGCTTGAGTTGTGGTGAATGCAACCGGCAAAGAATACTGAGGTTGCGCCGTTGCGCGGGTGGAGGGTGTGCGTAGTATTGCCAGTACTAGGACATGGCGTCTGCAAGAACCCATCAACGCGGTGAAGCTGAAAGTCGCAAGTTACAGTCTAGGTGGTCAATAGATATGATATGATAGAAAGGTTAGTGCAAGAACGATTCGTACAAAGGATGGGCTTGAACAACTCGGAAATTACAAGACTTGGAAATCTTCTGGAGTGAAACGAGTATATATATATATATACCGAGCTTTTGAAACTCTGAATTTGCGTTTGGAAAGGCCAAGGCGGAAATATGGACCCTTTTGGTGATGGAACACCCAAAGAACTTTTCTACTTTCTGCTTTTGAACTTGTGATGTGATGCCAAGAAATGCTGACAGCATTGGATTTCACAAGGAAATAACTACAGCTTTTAACTAGGTGACGACGCCTTCTGGCGCCTGTGGGTGGCGTGTTACATCTCTCCTGAAACCCCCTGAGGAGGACCATTTCAAGAAAATTGAGTAAAAATGGGGTCGTCAATTTGGACATTAGTTTTTGTTATTTCAAGTACCTGAGTAATAAGAGTTTGTTTCCATCAGCAATCAGATAAATTGGGATCAATCATCTTAAGCATGAGACACAATGCTCAGAGAGAAGGACTCCCTTCCACGAACTGATTGGACTCAGTCTTGGTGTAAGTTCTCTTTGTAGCAACATGGCATGAAAGCTGTGACATTCTCTCTTAAAAAAGCCATAGTCTGCTCTGTCGGTTTTCAAACGGTCCCAATTGGTCAATTCTTTCACCAAAGTGCTCAGCGGGAAAACCGCCATACGCTGCTTTTCACTTCCAGCGGCAAGCCTTCGACAAGTGCACCAGGAACTCTTGTCCCGTGACATCTCCATCAGCTCTGAGGTTTTTGCGCCAGAGCCATTGGTACACACGGCGTTCCAACGTTGCATTCATGCAGCTGACGCCTTTCATTTTTCCTTTTCTTTTTACCTGCTTCGGCATGAAGCGCTTCAGGCTTCCCCAAGCAGCATCGATGCACCGCGTCCCGTAATCAAACGAAAACGAAGGAGAACGGACGAAAACGCACGAAAACGAACGAATCGACGAACCGAACGAAACCACGCCCCCCCCCCCCCCCCAAAACCCCCCCCAACACACCTGTAGCTCACAGAAGGACAAAGTCATATATCAAGCGCACTAGATACTGCATTATTGGAGGTTATTACATATCAGGCACAGGCGCCTGGAGGCGTTACCAGCAACTACAGTTTTTAACCTCTATGTTTAGGAATTTATATCGAACCGGAACTTAGACTGCCGCGGGCATTCTAAGATGGAGATGCATTCTATGTGTTTGGAACTCAAACAGGCATTCGAAGTTTCAATGGTTCAGTATATATATATATGTATATATATATATATGAAAATATATAAATATATACATAGTTACATATATATATATATATATTCAGTGAGCTCTGCAGCAGGATTCATACATACCGAGGTGAGACATTGCCATCAATCACACTTCGAGCAAGAAAATTCAGCTTCGGAAGTCTGAGGTCCGTAATGGACTGTACAGTGGATTCTCTCCAACGAGGGAGCAAAAGATTCAGTAACGGCGCCCCCTTGGGGTTGAGCATTAGCACTTTATGTTACTGCATTAGCCGAGAGCATCAGCACTTTACTGCAAAACACTGAATGAGACAGGATTGAACTTACGCAGAAACACCAATGAATGTTAAACATCTGCAGGTACAAGATACTGCGTCCAGTATCTCATCCAACCGAACACCATAGCTTAGCACGGCTAGGTGAACGGCTGCCCCCTGCTGTGGACTGTACATGGAGAGTGAGTATAAAAAGGAAAATAGGTAGGAGTAGTGCCCCTGGAGACGGGGTTTGACACACACACACACACATTTGAGAAGAGTGCTCCGCGGAGCTGTGTTTCAGAGATGCGCGGTGAACGTTAGCCCTTTAGGCTACTGCAGTAGACGAGTGCATTAGCCCTTGACTGCGAAACATCGTATGAGACAGCGATGTTTTTGCGTAGAACCATCAAAGACCTCAGAGTTTTAAAACTACAGGTGCGCCGAGATGATCAGACTCGGTATCCCATGATTGTGATAGCTTCGTTGAGTGCGGTTCCACAATCATGCCGCACTCCCCTGCTGGACTGTGCACAGGTCGCTCGCGTACATGGGGTAGAAAGTAGGATAGATAAATTTAGTGCCCCTGGACACGGGGGTTGGGACACACAGTCAGTCGTAATTTGGCGCATCTAGAAAAGGCTGCGGTAAGGCAAGTACCATGCTGTAACATGTTGTAACTGTATCGTGGCAAGGCTTGTTTTTCGTCGACCGCAGCGCCGCGGTGCATTGGGGAAGAGAATGGCCGTTTGCCACATAGCATTGTACATCTTGTCGAAGCATCTCTTGGGCCCACTCAGGTGCAAAAATCTATTGAGTCAAAGTGTGGTTGTGTGAGTGAAGAGCGGATAGTCTGAGCCGGTGGCTGCTTGCTGAATAATGTGCCAAGGGTGTGTTGGAAGTTGGAATGCGACTGTGCGGTTCTGTGGATCGATGTGGAACCCAAATAAGTGATCATCTTCCACGGGCTCGGTTTACACAGGGTGCCCATAGAAGTCGGGGTGCGCCAGGGTGAGTATTGAGTATTGGGAATGTGTTGTGGAAGGTCAACATATCTGGTGTGGAGGGAGTGTAAAGAGGGTTGTTGTATGGAGGTGTGGTAGGCTTGATGCCAAGTGTGTTCAATCAAGGTATTTGCGACGCTGCAGAGTGCTGGGGATCGTTGGCTGCCTATGCCAGCGCCTTGGATTTGTTGGAAGTAGGTGCTGCGTGCTTGGAAGATGCAAGGGTGTAGAGTTTGTTGACCAATGGGAGGGATGTGTGCGGTGTCAAGAGTGCATTGCTGCGGGTGGTGGATGTAATGTCTGCCGACGTGTGAATGTTGTATGGGATTGCCTGTGGGGTGTGCATCGATGGTTGATGTGGTAGTGGAATGTTGAAGTGCCCATCAGCTACGTAGAAGGATGACAGCGTCTACAAGTTTCTGTTGTTTGGTGGGGCACTGCTGAAAATCCGACCGAGTCGTCATTGATAGCGGTGAAATTGATGTCTCCTTGCGTGTTGCGGAAGAGTGTGTGGAGTTGTTACCATAGGTTGGGGATGGAGAGGTGTCCGGCAAGAGTTGCAAGAGCATAATGTCGAGGGCCTTGGAAGTGGCGCGTAGCAAAGTGCCAGCTATAGATTTATAGTAGCTGATCATTGTTCCATCCTTGCGCAAATGTTTATTGGCTTTAAGAAAGGCAAATCCATGGGGGATGTGGAAGTTCTTGCGGAACCCCCAAGGGTAAAGGCGACTAAGGTGTGCAGGGTACGATGTGGCAAAAAGATGTCGGAGTTGTTCGGTATTGAGGCGAGGAAATGTGAGGAAGTGGTTTTGAAAAGTTGAGGTCTGTTCCAAGTAGTGAGGCAGCCGTGGAAGTAGTTTTGTGTTGCTGAAGAAAGGTGAGGCAATGCTGTTGGAGGGCTGTAGGTAAGCCATGGTGGCGAAGCCATTGAGTGAAGGTGGTGTGGAATTGTTGGATGTGATTTTTAGGAAAGTAGGTGCTATTCATGTTGGCCTGGAGGAGTAGTTTGATTTGAGGTGTGGTGGACGTAGGATGTCGTGTAAACTGAGGACATTGTCCGTCGTGAAGGGGGGTGTTGTTTGGGTCGTGGAGTAAGGTTCCTCTAGGCTGACTGCCATCCTTCACATGGCATAGGTTGTCTTAGATGAGGAACGTGTGTTTGCTGAGTTTGCGAAGGATGGTGAGTGCGTGTAGGCGTTGAGAGGTACCAGTATATGTAGATTGGGTTGTTTGGTGGTGTGTTGTCGGCATCGTAGTCGTTGAAAAGGTGCTTGTGAGTGGTCATGCGAATGCAAATTGCCATCCGCAAGCCTGGAGGTGTAAATGTTTTTGAATGTATGGCCACGTGAGAGCAGGTTGCCAACCTTGGATGTGGAGATGCTCGTGTGTCCAAGCCTGGTCGTAGGTGTCGTGATGTGAAAGGTAAAGTGTGCTGTAGTGGAGTAAGGTTTGTTCAGATGGCCAATAGCGCACTGAGAGTTCTGCGGATATGGGATGGTTCTGTTTGTGAAAGTGTCCCAATGCCTGGTGGCGGTGGTTGAGTGTTGTTGGTGAATGTGAAGGTGGTGCAATAGGTGGGCGTTTGCCTGGGAACGTCGGAGGTGGAGCCGGTGTGAAAGGTGGTGGACACTTTGGTGGTGATTGTTTTGAAACAATGGGTGGTCGTTGCGAAGGTTGAGTTGCCGTGTGAAGCGAGATTTCTGGTTGGTAACGAACACAGGAAGGATCAAAAGAAGGCACACTGAGGGCTGCGGAATTGCCATGCAAAAAACAACGAAATTCAAGAAAACACTAGCAGCTGAAAGTCTCAGGTCTGGTTTTGAAGCCTGGGCTTGAAATTGGGAAACATAATTGACATAATTAATGTCTGAACGGTGAGACCTGCTTGGTGTTGCCACAGGTGGTGTGTCTCGAGGACGATGCTGCGGGGGAGGAAGTGGCTCGAGGACGTTCCTTAGTGGGCCTGTTTGATGGTGCTGAGGGTGCGGAAGCAGGTTCCTTGAAGTGGTGAAGCGGCCGCCTTGGGTGTGGTTTCGCTTTTGCTTGGGTTGTGAGTGCTTTCGAGATTTGGGTGAAGCAGAGCGCTTTGGGTCCTGTGGAGTTGATATTATATGACCTTGATGGTCTGGCAGCATGTTTTGCAACCGAACTTGGTCTTGTTCAAGACTTTTGCCACATGCTTCCAATTGGGTCGAAATTTATTGTGGAGACCACTGAGAAGCTCATCATCACTGGGTTCCCAAAATATGCCAGCGCAACCATGGAACATGCACCACATGCGGACACAGGGGTCTGTTCAAAAATGTGAAGCGCAAGGTCCACTCCACAAAAGAAAAAGGCCAGCACAACCATTTGAAGCCTCAAGGTTGAAAATAGGGTCAGCATGGCCAGTCAAGGTTTGTGCCAAACAACGCAAGCCTACCCAAATCCCCCAAGTTAACGCGTGCTATTTCAAGCATGTTCAAGTGGCCCACAACGTCCATTGCAATCCATGGCGTTGTTCACGCCACATTGCGTGCAATCGTCCTTGCGGAGTCCTGAGGGCCTAAGCGCAACTCCACAATAACCGGGTCAGCTGGAATGATCCGAGCCCATCTCTCCACCATGCTGTTCAATCACAGCCGGCAGTGCCACAATTGTTTCGGACAATCAGGTGGCGCAATGTTGTTTCCCAGAGGGGGATGTTACCTGGATGTGATGCAATTGGTGGAGATGTGTTCAAGAGTTCGTGCGTAATTATCGTAATTACCTAGACATTATGCAATTGGTGGTTGGGGGTTGGATTTCACACGCGGCGCCGCTGCGGTCTGTTTGGTTCAAGCGCCTGCTGTGGCGGACGAAGGTGGAACAAAAGAAAACCAAATTCAAACCAGAGGTCCTTCAATTGAGTCCATGTGTCGGATGCCCATTCGCCCAGCAAAGTTATGTCATGTCATGTGGTATAATCTAGTCGGTATAGTGGGTTCATGGCATCCAAGAGGCGCAGTCAGGTGCATGTGGGGGGTCCTCAAGGACACCTAGCACCCTATAGTATCCTATAGTCATGGTGCGGCCTTTCCAAATCCACATAGCAGCCTTCAGACACGCACACTTATGTGAGCGTAACACTCACATGTGCCTACGCACCATGTGGCTTGCATGTACGATGCATCGCTTGCGACTTTGCAGCTGAATGTTCTTATCGGGAGGGGCTTGGCAATGCAACGGAGCGCGGTTGTTTTTTGTTGTCATTGCTTCTGTTGCCGCCGTTGCATACTGTTTTTTCTCATTGTCCTCTACATGGCCCACATGGCCTGCATACGCTTTGAGCAATCGTACCCATGGACGGATTGGTCGGACAAGAGGCGAGACGTTCAGCGCGTCAAGTGATACCTCTGATTTGGGCGATGTTCCCGAGTTGAACGATACGGAAAATGAAAGCAGCACAGAGCATAGGTCCGTGCACCGGTGCTTGAAGTGTCGTTTCCTGCTTTGGACCCATGATTTTTCCGAAAGGGATGACACAGAGCTTATCTTGGATTTTGCGGCTGCGCTGACATCGTCGGGTCACAGAGTTCTATTGGAAAGTCCCGTTGACGGAGCATCTTTTGACCAACTGGATCCCTCCTACGACTTTGGAGTTCGGGTCAATCCTCGCTTGCAAAAACTTCTGTCAGGGGATAGCAGCGATGTTTGGGATGCAATTGGCGGTGGCTCTTTTGTATCAGCATTTGTGTCGTTTGTGTTGTTCGGTGTTTGCTCACCTTGTTCCCCAGTTGGGGCCCAACAAGATACGCGGGCCAAATACATGATGGAAGCGTTGGGAACAAGGCAATGTGAGTCCTAGTCCCTATCTAGTCCAATTACAGTAAGCAAACATATATTGTTACGCGTCACATGTGAGGTACTGTGTGGGATGCGACTGCCGACGAATTTCCTCAATTCATTGTGTTCTTCTCAGACACCTGGACACCCTTCTTTCAACAGCTGCAGCAGCCGGAAGATTCGGAGGTTCGCTTGGTGTGGTATTTCTACCAGACGCAGTGTAGTGTGTTTGGTCATCAGGACTGGGGGTGCAAAAGGAATCCAGCAATGACATATCAATTACATGTACTCAGGATGAACCCTATAACTGTAACTGCCCAAAGTGCCATCACAAGTCTCCACTGGGACGGGGGACAACACAGGTGTTCAAGAAACAAATCAAGCAAGCAAACCCTTACCATATTTTCTGCATCTTATATATTCAGCAATGTTCAGCATACAGAATCTTGAGTTATTATGTAGCATCATATACAGCGATGTTTGTTCCACACAATGATTGAAAGAAACCCATATCATCATGTGTTTGTGTCTTTCGAGGGGCCCATCTTCGACCGGATTGGAGATGCACTGGCAAAACCTGACAGTGTGGTTTTCTTATCCGCCGTGGAGCGAGAGCGCTGGTCCAAGCATGACCACGGGCACTTCAAAGTTCTTGGCCCGCTGGTGGTGCCAATTGCCACTAGTTCACATATGTTCAGTTTTTTGGAAGCTGCAGGAATCGGAAGCTACGGGAATCCTTGAGAAACGAAACAGTTGCCAAACGGCCGAACCACCTCCAAGATCCATCAACATTTTTCTGCAAGAGGTTCCCAAAATTGAAATATGTTTTGTCCGGGGGGGTGGAGCACGCAAGCATGTGTTTTCTTCTGATATATAAGTTGTTCTATAATGTGACTGTTGTAACTGTAACGGGTTTTGTTTGATTTGGCGAGCTTGCCCCTGTGAGCGGCCATTGAGGCTACAAATTGGGCCAAGGGTGACAAAGATGCCTTTCGAAAAGAAGTTCGGCATCGCCACAGCATGGGCGCTCGTGATTTCTTGGTCACAGTTGTGCAAGACCCCTGTCCACATGCACAAGCGGAACGAGTTGATTTCTGTTCATCGAAAATCATAAAGCAGCTGAATGCAAACTACTTGTCTTCGTGGCAGGTGATCATATTTGGGAACGAGACACGTACAAAGTGTAAGGATTACTTGCTCTTGCCGTTGCCAAAACCAACGGAACTTCAAAAATATTTGGCCGCCGCGGACCTACATGTGCGGCACTCAGCCACATGTTCGAGTTGTGGTGGGTTGCTTACTGTAGATTGGTGGTGTTGGTATTGTATCCCAGCAAGCCATGTTATGAGGGCACAGGCAATTCAGCTCATGAACGAGACAGCGAGACTGCTAGGTCGAGAGAGAGAGAGAGAGTGTTGCTGTGACGCATCAGTCCAAAACGTGGGATTGCAGAAGGAACAACAATTGGTTGATTGACACCTCCACCACGCGCGAGTGGCCTCCAACACTGTCATTATGTCACATTGACTGAGTATGACTGGGGTATATGATTTTGGATGGTTACCATGCAAACTGTTCATACAGTAACTATATATATATGAATTCTTTTTGTTTGCCGCGGCGTCGCACAGATGTTTGGGATTACTTCAGATCTATCCGGCATGTCGTGTTCCATTGATTTACGTAGTGTTTTTTGTTTCATGATACGTTCTGCACGCAAAAAGCTAAAGGTGGCTCTTGGCATTACTACTCGCAACAAGAAGCTACTAGTAGCAAAACACCTTACTACTAGTAGCAAGAAACTACGAGTAGCTCCCGGGCACCTGTCATGATCCCGCACCAGGTGAGCTTAACAGCTTCAGCCGTTGCCACCGACAAACTCCACGCACGCTCCTGGGGTGTCCCTGTCGTGCTGGCTGAGGAGTCGCACCACTCGCCGCTTGGCAAGTGGGTGCGAGTGGGTCAGTGTCGACGCTTTGCAGTCAGATGTCCTGCAGCTACTAAAGTGTGCGGCATATATTGCAGTATACTATAGTATACTTCAAGATATATTAAGTAAAGGAACCAGTTGAAGATGAATTCGCGTTTGTTAATGGGTTTTGCCATTGAAGCCACCACGTCACAAATCACCAAACTTGACATAGACAACGGCCACGCGGCCACGCCTTACACAATCTCAGACAGATGTCCTTCGAGAAGCTCTTGGGCATCAAGTTGAGCATGAAAGTCAAGGCGCTGCGTTGGGAAGCGTCAATTGGCAGGTTGGCTGCGCAGTCGAGAGCAGAGACAAGTCGAGCTGACATGTCGCGCCTGCCCACTTTCTTGAGTGAACCGTCACCGTCCACAGTGGTGGCTGGGCCTAGAATCGGTATATTCATCCAGATGTCAAACATGGGAGTATGGCGGGAGCTGAAGCAATGTGTTCAGACCGTGCTGCATGCCACCAGCAATAACACAGTTGATGTGATCTTGACGGCAACTCGGGACCATCAGCACATACAGTTGGCACTCCCGGTCTTGAGGCAGTCGGCCCCTGGGTCGTTGCGGTATGACATGCTTACCTTTGCCCGCGAGGTGGGGGCTGACCAGGGGGTCTTTCTACAGCAACTACTGTTTGCGCGTGAGATGGGGCTGCAGCATGAGATACTTCTCAAACTGCACACCAAGGAGGAGCCTCGGTGGAGACAGACGATGCAAGACGATCTTTGCGGGAGTGTTGAAATGGTCCGCGGTATCATCGCGCAGTTCGAGACAGACCCCTGGCTTGGCATGATCGGCCCTACAAATCTGACCTTTTCGAAGGACGGGCCAGTTAGCCAAGTTGCATTTGGGCAGGGGAATGCTTTTAACGGTGCTTCAGTGAAACAAATGAAACGAGTCTGGTCCCTAATGAAGGGAGAGTTGAAGGGAAGTGAGAAGCTGCCACCAGAAGCATGGTGGACCATTGTGGCCGGATCTTTCTATTGGGTGAGGGCCAACCTGCCAATGTGGGAAAGCACCTTGTTTCCGAACATTGCTGGGATTCTGGAAGCCTGCCAGCCCAGCAACAACTGTTTTGCTTCTGTTGGCTTGGAAAGGCTTTTGCCCACCATGGTCGCCGCGACTCATAAGGTGCTTGCTGTCCCTGCAAATCACTCATGGTATTAATGCTGATGTGGAAGAGGAAAATTCGGCCCTTCTTTTCACCCGGAGGAGTTCGTTATCACATGTAATTGGGAGCCTGATGAGGCTCCTAGCTGATGATGGCGCCTTCACATTTGGGCCAAAGTTGCTCATGGTGGTGGTTTGCTTCGCAGCTTCATGACCTACACCGCGATGTGCAAAAGGCGCCTTATTTGGGGGGCACTCCTCTGCAACAGTGTATTTGTGTGGCCGGTAGCCACAGCCAGCTATAGTGTTTTTACATTCCGACTTGTTGATCGAATCTCAAGTAGTTGTTTTATAATCAAGCAATCGGAAGTTTCATCACATTGTTTTTGGATGACCTTGGGAATTGAACCAAGAGTCTCGTGTCTTCAGATTATAGCTCATAGACTGTCATAGACCCTCCTAGGACTCCTAGCATTTATGTGCAAGTGCTCACATGTTTGTTTCCAGGCGTATACGTGGCCAAACCCACTCCAGTTTCATTGACCGTGGACGTTTCATCTTGCTTTGACGTAGGAAGCGAACCAATGGGCTGCCGGCTTGGGTCACAAGAGACCTGAACCGGTGAGTGAACGTGCAGTCATCGCTGCCAATATCATGTGCCTACTAATCAGCAATGAGTCCACCTTCATCGGCTTATTTTTTTAGTGACACGGCGCAGAACCTTTGCAGCTATGGTGAGCGTGTTACTTTTTGCTGCAGGTGGTGGTTTACACCCAAAATTGTCCAGACACATCCATGTGAATCACGCGCTGGGCACTGCCTCAGAAACAATCCAAAATCTGGGGGCTAGAGATTCAAGCTGCATCAACCCCGGTAACCCGGTTGTTTGCCATGGCATGCTTGCGTTCCAGCTAAGCTCAGGGCCCAAATCCACCCCAGCAACCTGACCTTAGCCCAGTTTGCGTTCCATCCTTTTCAGGTGCGCTCACCACAAGTCGCCAGCGTTTGGCTTGACAGCGAGCTGGTCCGCCCGCCAAACTGTGAACCACAAGATACAGAAAGATAAGAAATATATTTGGGCCATAATTCGAAATAGTGCTAGCCGCAGACCGTGTGTACGCGGATAATAGTTTGCCAAATGCTCCGTTGGCCGAGCTAGCACTCCGCGGCTATGGCACAAGCTTAAAGCTTTGAAGCTGACTTCACTGCAACAGTTTGACTAAATTAATAGTGGGTTCATGATGGTTCCTGATTTCGGGCGTTTCAACCTTGTAGTCATTGTAGTGTAAATAGATGAAAGTTGTCGCAAACTATGTCTTGCCTCTGGAAGGAGGATTCAGGTGCTTCCTCAACAACTGAGGCAGAATGTTTTTCTCAACAGGCTATACGAGATTCTTTTGAGGATGCCCATGAGACTAGGACTGTTTCTATTATTTCTCTGGTAGAGCTAGAAGCTCGGACCGCCAACATTCAGAGCAGGGACCCGCCGAAGATACGACCTACAGGCCGGGCGAGTAGGCCATGATACGCCGTGTCCTCGTGTTCAATTTTTGAAGGGTAAATATGGCTTGCGCAACTAACACCTCCCATGCTGTGGCATGTGTCTTTCAAACATTCACCAGCACATACTTACTTGCATATCACAGGTTGGTAGATGGCTGCATGGTTGTGGCAGGCGCTGCAAGATGCTCCCGATTCTGGGTGGCGTCGCTTTTGCTTTTGCCACTTGCAGTGGTTCCGCTGTTTGTCTTCTGGTCGAAGGAAAAGGGCGGCAATTTTGCATTTGTGGCGAGTTCGTTTCCGACGGACAGCGACAGCTCCGCTGACGAGAACCATCCAGCGGGTGTGGCTGACAATGCTCAGGAAATGAGCTTTGCACAAAAAGCCGCGAGGCCATTCAGACCTCTTACCATTCTGGCTCAGCCAGACTTGTTTTTTCTACTTTGGACCCACGACTTTTCGATCAGAGATGATACACAGTTCATTTTGGACTTTGCGTCAGAGATGGCATCTTCGGGCCATAGAGTTTTGCTGGAAAGCCCTGCTGATGGTGTGGTGCTGCAGCAGCTAGATCCTGCTTATAATTTTGGCGCCAGGGTGAATCCTCGCCTAAGGAAGATATTATCAGGGCAGAGCAGGTCTGTGCAGGATGCGATTGCCGGTGTCTGACCTGACATTTTAGACGATCTTTCGATGTTCTTGAGGTGCTGATTTGGCTTGTTTTTTGGAGCAAAGCGCATCAAAGCGCTTTTTTTACATGATACGAGGAAGTTGTTATGGTAAAACCTCATGAAACCCTGCGTGAAAGCGCCTCCTACATACAACATCATACAACACCCTTGCAGTCACCCTTGCATAAGCAAGTTTGCTTGGGGAAACAAATTGGTCAAAACTTCGCAAAGGTATGGATAACGAGCCACCATCCCTTAAAACATCTTAACACAGAAAGAACATGGCTGATTTCTTTCCTCGTCGTGTATGGCAATATGGCTGAACTGCCTAAGCAAGAAGAACGGGAGCGTACAAGAAATCACCATTTTCCAAACCAAGTGGAGACTCTTGTATGGCTACCATACCGTGCGACGTCGTGTTATTTTTCGACATCTCCGCTGAGGTGATGAGCTTCCACATGTGATCGTGTTCTTCTCAACTCTGTGGACCCCCTTCTTCCTCCAGCTGCAACCTGATCGAACCACCACTGACCTTCGGTTGGTGTGGTATTTCTACCACCCAGAAATTTGTGCCAAGGAGCTAGGGCCTAGTAGGGCCGGGTGAAAAAGTCACAAGCGTTCAATTTTTCTGAAACTTATATATTGGAGCCCAACGGTGGCAATGTGACGGTTTAGAAGAATGGGCTCAGATACCATGATAAGCTAACCAGACTCAACAAGCTGCAGCGTTGCAATTGCAACCAAGCAGTGGCAGATAGGAAACAATCCACGACTAGGAGCGCTGTTGGGTTTGTTGCCGGAACGAGCGTCGCCTTGCAGACTAGCAAGTCTTGCTTCAGGAGATCATGTCGAACCGGAAAGAGGTTGGAGACGCCATGGCCAAGGTTCAGCGCGTGCTGTTTCTGACTGATGCAGAGCGGAAGGCTTGGTCGCAGCATGACCTTGGGCACTTCACAGTCTTTGGGCCCTTCGCCATGATCGGAACGGGCTTGGTAGCTTCACTGCCATGCATATAGTCATATTTTGTGTGTCCATCCAGTCTCTCAATGCCGCGTCAGGCATAATGAGTCCTTCACCACGAAGACCGGACTTTTGTGGGACTGCTTGCGATAGCTTTTGAACCCCATCGGAGTAGTTTAAGAGAAGCACCAGCCAACCAAACATTTAGTAGCCCAATGTAGCGCAGAAGCATCAAATCAAGTCATATTAAGGCAGCAAGCCAGCCAAGGTCTCCTCCAGCCAGAAAAGTGCACTGCGAAGTGAAATTCGGAGTCGTCATGGCTGGAATCCGGACACTTGCGTGATCATCCTTTTGTTAGACTCGTGTGGAAGTCAACCAGAAGTGGATTTCATGGGCAGCAACATCGTGAAGATGTTGAACGAACGGTTTGGGTCCTCATGGTTTCTCGTGATGTTCACCAATGTCATGATGCCGAAACCAAAGACAAGTCACTTCCTCATGTTATCCGATCGAACTGAACTTGTGAAGTACTTGGCGGCTGCAAACTGGCATGTGCGGGCCTGAGTTCGTTTGTGAGCCTTAATTGCCAAGGTGGGGAGAGCAAAGCGAACAGAAACAGCACAAGTCATTGAATGAAGGAAAAGTGGAAATGCACCTTTTAAGGTCTTGATAGGTTTTGGGGGCTTCCCATGGCTTCCCCACCAATATCAAGGGGGCACATGAAGGTACTCCAATTGGAAAGTTGTTGAGGTGACTCTTGTTTTTTCGCGCCAGGCATCAAAAGGATTGCAGCCGGCAAGCCAAATGTACAGAACTTGGCCATTGGGCCATCTATACCTCAAACGCTTAGTGGGAAATAGGGACAACTATGGACAACTAGTATCCGCGCAGGCCTCCCGCAGAGTTCTAATTGTCTGCCATCCAAATAGTAGTTGAGCCATATATGAGTGCAAAATAGCGAGAAAAGGGGATACATTGTGAACCGTTCCCGCAATGTTCTTTAAGTTGTGCCAACAACTTTTCAAATGGTGTATATTCAAGGGGGGTGTGCCACCCCCTCTCAATATACATTTCCCGGTGTCCACATTTCATTCCCGGGGAAGTGATTTTATACATTGTTTATACATTTGTTTGTTTAAACTTGGAAGTTGAAGTTGTAAGTTTCATGATACGACGATTATGGATGTCCCCCTTTCATACATTTTCCTGCAAAAATATGCTTCCTCAGGGTGGTTCCCGCCTGGCTTTCATACATTGCCCGAGAAAAAACAATGATTTCCAAAAAATATCAAAATGCTTCGACGCCATGGTTGTTTTTCAATTTGCACTAGGGCTGCTAGAGTTGCCTGGGGTGGGCCGTGGCATTGCAGACCCCCCACAATACAAAACAACCAGCAGACGATCGTCCTCGCCAGAATCTTTGCAAACAACACGATTACATGATGTCCCCAACCCCCTTCCACACATTTCCTTGAGCAAAGTATCCTTCCTGAGGGGGGTTCCCACCCCCAGTACACTGCCGCAGCCGACTCAAACATCTCAAACAAATCAACCTGAACACCAATCACCAAGGGCCTGGCCACATCACATTTGCCCGCCAGGGGCGGGAACTAAAGTACCGCGAGAGAACCTTCTGCACACTCGTGTGCAGGCATGGCCAACCTAAGTGGAAGATTGCAGCATTGCACCATATTGCACCCCCTTGGTGTGCATACATTTGCCCTAGCTTCTGGACCTGTCCCTCCCCTGGTTCATATATGTTGGTAGATTTTTGTTGACCCTGACCCCCCCCCATTTCATACAATGGCGTAACATGCATTTGTTACGTGCATTGTTGAGTTTGTTCCCCCCGTGCATTCATTCAGGGCTTGAGCCAGCCCCTGCCTTTCAGACATATTCCTAAACCGGTGTTTCCAGAAACACCGAGGGAACAAGAAACATAATATAATTACATGTATATTTGTATTGAGACATCCGTTTTCTCTATGTTACACCCCCCCTGTTCGAAAATTGTTGTTCAACATCATTTGCATACAACAGAATGTATGAAACCACCCCCCTCCCTTTGTGGAGATAAACCCCCGTGATCCACCAATCGTTTTGCACTGAAATTGGGGGCACATACCCTAACAGCCTGTAATGGATTGCCAGAATCAGAAGCGCGCTCTCTTTTCTGCAAAGGGTTTCGTCAAGGCCTGTTTGACACAAGCGACAGCATGCAGCCTGCATGTGAATGAGAATGCCTGTCACCAGGGTTTGACAATCTTATCAGGAACCTCAGGTGAATGAAGCCGCTTCCATGTGGGTCAGCTGTAATGTGTTCAAATCAGTGATTTTCAGGGTACTGTATTTGTTATTGATGCCTCAATGCCCTGGAGATCCTTCCCAGGTTGGTTTCACAAAACTGCAAAAACAGGAACTGCAAGTCTGCAGTTTGTCACCTGATTTGTGGGATCATGGTTGCATTCAGTCACGGCATTTGGTTTACAGCTTGCAGCTTGCTTTGGATGTGAGGGCAAGGCATTATTGTCAGGCATGGGTGCACTGCTCGCTTGGGCACCATGAAGGTGAGGAGTTATTTTTTTTGGGGGGGTGAATTGCTAACGCCCACAACAATGAACTGGTGAAAAGCTGTTGACTCCGGTGGACTTGTGTTTTCTGTATTGGTCCTTTCCTGCTGCATGTGTCCTGCTTTTGCTGTGGTCTTGCGGCATGCTCCATGATTTGCCCAAACCTGTTGAAGGCATTGCTTCATCGTTTGCTTTCTACTAGCTACTAGCTTCTGTTTGATTGGTTTTTGCAGGTTTCCGGTCTTAAATTGCGGTGTTATGTTGCAGTCCTTGCATAGGGACAATAATTATCCGCGGAGGTGCCAAGGTTTGATTGAAAGACATGGAAGGCATTTCGGGTACTGTATGAGCATTGCAGTAATCACAGTGCTTTTGCATATCCACTTGCATTGCGCATGGTAACACCAGCGCCTAGGTGAGCTGGACACCATCCGCTTTTGCCACAGATGCCTTGGTCGCCCGGTACTTCGGACTCCCGGTGCTCGAGCGTCGCGGGCATGATGGACTGAAGCCTGGAAGATTTGTGGGCACCGGATGGCAGAGAAAGTTATGTACAGCTTTCTTGCCTAGGTAAATTTTTGTGTGTCAGTTGTAAAATGATACCATAATTGTAACTTGTAACATGTGCTTTGTTTTTTTTGTCGCGGCAATTTTTGACTTGTGGATGTGGGTTATTTGATCCCTCACCGACTTCTGTGACATGATGCAACCCTGTCGGAGACAATTCAAGACGACTGTCAAAGTGCCAAGAAAATAGTTACAAGTTACAAGTACCAAATGGGATTTGCCGTTGGCTCCTGGTAACAGCATGGAGTGGATGCTCCTCCTTATGTTTATGTGCAACCAGGCTATGGTGAAAAAGACAAGCACACTCAGCTTGACCAACGTAATCAATTGTTTTAAGCCTCCAACCTTCAAAAGAATTTCCTGCAAGCGGGCAAAATTACAATATGGCTACTGACAGGGTCCTACTGCTCCATGCAGCATATAAGTGTATTTTTGTTGATTTGTCAAGTGTTGCTGGATGGACGATGGCGGCGATGGCGGCGCAGTTTTTTCCAAAGCCACAGGCTTGAACATCGGCAAATAACAACTCCAATGTGGTGAACCCCTGCAGCCTAGAAGCCACTGCTTGGGGCACTTGCAGTATACGTTTATATGGTTCATTTAGCTCGGCCCTTTTTTCCGGTCCTTTCTCCTTCCAAGTGTTTTTCCCTTTGAGAGCAGTGCTTGTTTAGGATTTCCTCCAACTATCACATGATCCAGAAGTCTTTTGAGACGAGCCTGGCCAAGATGATGAAGATGACATCCAGCCAGCTCTCCGCCATGAAAACTCGAGACAAACTGCAGGTGCAGCCGAGGCTATTAGCTTCAGTTCGTCGGTCTTATTTGCTCGTTTTGCTTCGAAGATCCTGTACCGCCCCCCCAGCTCATCGAATTGGCCTTTTCATCCAGTTGATGTATCCGGGTGTGAGTGAATCCTTGAGGAGGTGCATTGACATGGTCCTGCTTGCAGCCGACAGCACAAATAGCACTGTTGACGTGATCCTCACCACGACCAAGCCACATATCTCCTTCACGAAATTCCTGGCCACCGTGCGGAAGTCAGCTCCTGCGTCCCTGCGATTCGACGTGCTTTCAAAAGCCGATCACAGAGGGAGTGACAACGGGGTGTTTCTGCAGCAGCTCCTTCTCACACGGGAATTGGAATTGGAGCACGATCTCATCTTAAAGCTGCGGACAAAAAATGATTCTGGTTGGAGTGAGATGGTGGCACGTGACCTTTGCGGAAGTGTTGAAACAGTCAGTGGGATCATTGACCAGTTCATTGGAGACCAAACCCTCGGCATGATTGGACCCACCAACTTGACCTTTACAAAAGATGGGCTGCTCAACAATCACACAGTTGGTCAGCAAAAAATTGACTTTGATGTGACGTCATGGAAGCCGATGAAAGGCGTTTGGTCCATGTTGAGCAGAGAGAGGCCTCGGCTTCCGCCATGGGCTTGGACATTGGTGTCCGGATCATGCTACTGGGTGAGGGCAAACCAGTCACTTTGGGAAGAATATCTCATTCCGTTTGCCCCGAAGATCCTCGAAGGATGCAAGCCCAGACAGGAGTGCTCTGCTGTAGTTGGCCTAGAACAACTACTGCCAACACTAGTTACCATGAGGCAGAGGATTGCCGTGCCGTGAAACACTGACGGCATCACCGATTAATCAACAGTTGCTCGCCGAGTTTCACTTACAGAGGCGGCTTCAGTCAAAGCAAAATCAAATGTGGTTTTGGGGTGGCAAGCGGATGGAAGTGGGCCCCTGTACAGTACTTGCAGGGCGGCAAGTCAGTGGGCCCCACATATGGGGCTGCCAGTGTTATTGACATTGACATGGCATTCGACACACCTCAACTGCGAGGGTCGCGTGGCAGCTTTCCCCGCCGGACCTCAACCGCAAGGGTCGCGTGGCAGTGTTCCCCGCCGGACCTCAACGTTCCCTGCCGGACCTCAACCGCAAGGGTCGCGTGGCAGTGTTCCCCGCCGGACCTCAACGTTCCCTGCCGGACCTCAACTGCGAGGGTCGGGTGGCAGTGTTCCCCGCCGGGCCTCAACTGCGAGGGCCGTGTGGCAGTGTTCCCTGCCGGACCTCAACTGCGAGGGCCGTGTGGCAGTGTTCCCCGGCGGACCTCAACTGCGAGGGTCGTATGGCAGTGTTCCCGCCGGGCCTCAACCGCGAGCCAGAAGATATGCCAGAAAGAATGTCAGAAAGTCAGCAGGATTCAGAAGGTATGCAGAAGATATGCCAGAAAGAATGTCAAGAGATATGCCGGAAAGAATGTCAGGAGATATGCCAGAAAGAAGGTCAGAAGATATGCCCGAATGAATGTCAGAAGAGATCCAAGAATGTCAGCAGAAGATACGCCAGAAAGAATGTCAAAAAAACGCCAGATAGAATGTCAGAAGATACGCGAAAAAGAATGTCAGAAGATATGCCAGAAAGAACGTCAGAAGATATGCCCACAAGAATGTCAAAAAATTAAACATTGCCAGAAGATATGCCAGAAAGAATGTCAGACGATTTTCCAGGAAGAATGCAAAATCAATGCCAGAAAAACGTCAGACGATATGCAAGGTGGAATGTCAGAAGATATGCCAGAAAGAAAGCCAAAATCATGTTAACAATGTTTCAATACATGCCAGAAAGTTTGTCCGATTGAAATGTCATGGTGGGGATCACTCAAAGTCATTTTTTACCCAGGTGAGGGTTGCTAGATCTATGTCAGCTGTCTCTGGCCTCCTCCTCCTCCTCCTCCTCGTCCTCCGCGCCGTCCCTCAACTGCGAGGGTCGCATGGCAGTGTTCTCCGCCGGACCTCAACTGCGAGGGCCGTGTGGCAGTGTTCCCCGCCGGACCTCAACTGCGAGGGCCCTGTGGCAGTGTTCTCCGCCGGAGCCGGGCCTCAACTGCGAGGGCCGTGTGGCAGTGTTCCCTGCCGGACCTCAACTGTGAGGGCCGTGTGGCAGTTTTCCCCGCCGGACCTCACGTGGCAGTGCTTCGCGCCAGACCTCAACCGGGAGGGCCGTGTGGCAGTGTCCCCTGCCGGACCTCAACTGCGAGGGTCGCGTGGCAGCGTTCCCCGCGGAACCTCAAGGTCGCGTGGCAGCGTTCTCCGCCGGACTTTAACCGCAAGTCAGAAGAAATGCTAGATAGAATGCCAAAAAGATCCAAAAAAAATGCCAAAAAGATATGGCAGAAAGAATGTCAGAAGATATGCCAGAAACCAGAAGAGATGCCAAGAGAAATGCCAGAAGATATGCCAGAAAGAACGCCGAAACAATGTTTCATTTCAATACATGCTAGAAAATTTGTCAGATTGAAATATCATGGTGGGAGTCGTTTATTTTTCTTATCGTTTCTACAGGGATTGTCTCGAGAAGGCCGGCCCAGGGGCCCAGCCGCTGAGTCATATCCTTTCCAGGTCAGTACGGACCCGCACCTTTCGCAACAGTTGCTGAGGTTTTTCTGTGAAGGGGTCTAGGTAGCAGTTTCACCCATGAGGTCCACCATGCGGACGGTTGCACCCAACGTCCTGTCGATGTAGCCTGCCCACCTTCCGACAGCAAGAGCAACTTGAAAGATTTGGAAAGCAGGTGGCCGGTGCCCATGTCATGTCACTGAAGTCCAATCGCATTGCATGTCCTGCTGCACATCAGCAGTAGCCCGAAAGAGAGCCCGGGATTCATGATAGCATATGACAGCCAAGTAAATATAGGTTATCCTGCATTAGACCTCCGAGTTGCCCCACACATGACAAACTCCGTCATATTGCATCCCAGGCATTGTAAACAAGAACATGTTATACTGTATGTAAAGTTTGCATTGCATTGTGGCATGCGATCAGGGCCGGTGCATGGTCGTCGCCACACGGAGATCCTACTGTTTCCTGCTGTTCTTGTGTTTGTTTGTGCCTTTTGCGGTTCTTCCACTTTGGCAATCCACTCAATCCACAAAGGGAACGGTTGAACTGGTGCTACATGCGAAGCATGTGGCAGATGTGGTTGATGAAAGCAGCGATTTAGACATGGCTGAGGGCGGCGAGGAACAGGAGAACAGGACCACTCCGTTGAGCAAGACTGGAGAGGATTTTTCCAGCGTGACGCAGTCGAAGATGCGCTTTCTGCTTTGGACCCATGACTTTGACAGAAGAGCTGACACTAGTTTCATGCTGACCTTTGGAGCGGAGCTGATGGCTTTGGGTCATAGAGTCACCTTGGAGAGTCCTGTCGAAGGGCCGGTGCTGGACCAATTGGATCCATCCTATGACTTCAGTGTTCGAGTCAACCCTCGATTGCACAAGCTCCTGTCAGGCGAGAGGAACAGTGTATGGGATGCTATCGGAGGCAACTGGCCAACAACTCAGCATATAATTACATGTTGCTATTGTTTCTCGTGTTGTTGAGGGGCAGGTGAATTGGTGGGAGTGAATGGGCATGACAAAAGAACCAAATGCAGATAATGCCAAGAGAACATCAGATGTTGTTTTGTTATACTATTATATAATGTTGTTCCAGGTTCCATGCCGCATCAATTGAGGAACTGTGTGGGACGAGAGTGGTGACGAGCGTCCACAATTTATTGTTTTCTTCTCTGGCACTTGGGCGCCCTTCTTCCTCCAGTTGGCCCACGAGGATCCTGATGTTCGCTTGGTGTGGTATTTCTATGACTTCCCCACCTGCAACACGCCCAAGGACTCAGGGTGGGGTAGCTGCCTTACAAGCCAATGAAGAGCTTTTGTATTGTGGAAGACTGGGCTAATAATGGTCTCTCACTGGTCACTGGTCCTCAGGCAGGTGGAGGACGGATGATTTACATCTAGTTTTAGATCATAGTAGATTAGATCAAACCATCCATGGGGATCATTTCTGATCAGGTTATTGGCATTGCCATTTATCAATGCTCAGTGATGAAGTGGATCCTATCAAACATATAGTATATGGTCAGTACCCCATGATGACTCAACAAGATGATGTCATTCCTGTTTATTGGAGGAGCTTTTGAAGCAGCAAATTGGAGATGCAATGGCCAATGCTCACCGCGTTGTGTTTGCGAGCCTCGCCGAAAAACGAAATTGGGCAGCACATGACCGTGGTCACTTCATGCTCTTTCCACCATTTGCGCCAGTAGCCGGGAACTTGGTCATATTGTGTTGTGGTCATACGTTTCTTCTACACTCATGTGCTGCCATCAGTCGTTGCGGTTGCGGTTGCCTTGCCGAGGTTGGCGACGAGCAAATCGGTATCAGCCGCAAAGATATCTTGCACCAGCATAGTTTAAAGGCAAATGTTTTTATGGTCACAGTGTTCTCAGACTCATGTCCACGTGGGCATGGTCGAAGAGAGGATTTCATATGCAGGGACATTGTCGAGGAATTGAAAAGCAAGTTCGGGTCCTGGTTTCTCGTGATCTTCGGGGAGTGGAGTGGAGCAAATTGCAAGGGTGCCCTGCACCTCTCAAACAGAAGAGAGTTTGAAAGGCATATGGCAGTTGCTGACCTGCATGTTTGGACCTCAGTTTCATTCTCTACACTAAACGCACTGTATGCAATGCACCCCATGAATCAGCTGCATCAGCCAGCGAGTAAGTTCTGAAGAAATGCTTCGTCACTGGAGAGAGAGAGAGAGAGAGGGAGAGAGGGAGGGAGAATTCATTTTACATGCATTCTTGTCACTTATATATAGGTATATGGGGGATTTCGGCCGAACAGCAGCATATATAGGTCCACTCCGGCCCGGCGCATCCCTCAGACATCCTCAGAGAACTATGTTGGGGACTATGCTCTATGATTCACAGTGGTACAGACTTCAAGATGTCTTCAACATGCGGGTCCATATAGTCCACCCTTTGGGAATTGTGCGATCTACTCTGAAGCCACTGTATTATACACACTCTTCCACTTCCATGATAGGGAGTTGGAGGGCAGCACATTGATGTACATAGTACCTCCACCTAATTACCTGCTTTCTTTGGCAGCGATGCCCACTAGACTTGCTAGAACTGACCACTACGGGCAGCTTGACCCAGACAGCAGCAGGTGAGCTTGACCTCAACAGCATTTGCCACAGATGTGAGCTTGGCCAAATCATTTGGGGTCCCTGTTCTCATGGGCAATGATGAGGATGGCATGACGCCAGCGAAGCTAGGTGCAATTTGAATGAAGGAGAGTCGTATGACGTTTGATATTCCACCAGGTTCTCTTCCCACAATTCCTCCCAAGGTCCCAACCTTGCAAAAGCATTGCTTTGGGGGGCGTGTACCTGGAGCAGTCAAGTTTTCCAAGAACAAGACCAAAAGGATGATGCAGGATCAAGAACATGCAAGATTGCACAAGCCCGCTCCACACTCAACACCCGCGCCTTTCGTTCAAACATTCTTTGGGTTTTGACTCTGACGCTGGAACCACTGGAAATGCACATTTCTTGCAATTCCGGCTTCACTACGATTTCTTGCCTTCACACGTCCCAACTGTTTTGAGCTGGGAGGCTGCCACGAATGGGATGGGCCCCTTTGCATGGTAATTGTTCCTAATAGCTTCTTGTTACTACTAGTAAGGCACTTGTTACTAGAAGCGATGCACTTGTTCCTAATAGCTTCTTGTTCCTAGTAGCGATGCCAGGAGCCCCTAGTAGCGTCCTTGCTCCTAGTAGCGATGCCCTTTGCTCCTAGAAGCGAACATTGCTCCTAGGTTGTCGGTGATTCTCGCAAAACTTCCTCAGGACCTCCGAGCCTCGTCAAGAAGGCCATGAAAGTGCCAAGCCGCTGCAAAGAAGCTTGGCCAAGATCTTGTCCCTCAGCAACCGCGAGCGCTCGGCCATGGGCGCCAAGGGGCGCTTGGCCATGCAGGCGTTCTTGGCGGAAACCCGCCCGGCGCGAATGTCCGGCTTGCTGGCGCGGCTCAGACGTCCGAAAGCGGCCTCCGCGTCGCCAGGGCCGAAAATCGGCATCTTCATCCAGTTGTTTGATATGCATCCATGGAAGGAAGTGAAGAAATGTGTGCAGACAGTATTGGAAGCTGCTGTCCCTGGCACAGTGGATCTCATCGTGACCGCGACCATGCGCCACCAATATATACATCTCATACTTCCAGTAATAAGGCAATCTGCCCCTGCATCTTTACAGTTTGACATCCTATCATATGCTGAAGACAGGGGCGCTGATAATGGTGTTTTCTTGCAGCAACTCCTCCTCGCAAAGGACTTGCTTACGGACAACGATATCATTCTGAAGCTGCACTGCAGTGGTGGGGGACATCAGGACCAGGTGCGGAACCTGAGTATCAGTGATCTCTGTGGAAGCATTGATTCGGTCCGTGCGATCATCGACCAGTTCAAAGACCCCGTGCTTGGCATGGTTGGTCCCACCAACCTGACCTGGTCCAACAACGAGCTGACCAGCCATGTCGCTTTCAATCTCACGCAGGGAGCCTTCGACTCCAAATCGGTACAGCGCATGAAAGAGGTTTGGTCATTGATGAGTGAACAACGGTTTCCACCGCGTACAGTTTGGAACATCGTTTTCGGCTCCTTCTACTGGGTGCGTGCAAACCTACCTGTTTGGGAAGAAGATCTAGTTCCGTGGGCCCCAGTGATCCTGGATGCATGCAAGTCAAGGAAGAAATGCTTAGCAATAGCACGCGGTCTTGAAAGACTTTTGCCCACCCTGGTGGCTACCACACACAAAGTGGTGGCTGTCCCTGTGAGCAAATCCTGGCCAACATGATGCTCAGGCATGGTCTCACCAAAAAGGCAAGCTGGCGGCAGGGTAGTTTAGAGCAACTGCTGTTGGAAACATTTGGGCATGCCTTGAATTCTCAACAAGGGTCCAGAATTGTTGTATAGTATAGTGGCCAGTCGCAAAAATCATCCACCAGGGAGTCGCCACACCCGCGGGCTGCGACTATTGGCATGCGACATACAGAATTTATAGTTTACATATTATATGTTACAGTAGTCACATCAAATCATTGTATACACATATATTAGAATATATTAGATGGCCACCGGACTGCTCAATCCCCTAGAGTTCGTCTATGTTCGTGTTACGTATAGTAGTTGCTTTAGCTTTGGCTTCTTTGCTTGGTTGTCAGGCAGGGCATCCTTGTAGGACATTGCAGTCTAGGAGCGGAAAGGTAAACCGCAAAGTGGGGCCCCTGACTTTTGACAATCGGCACGTGTGGTGAGTTTGGGAGGAGATCCACGCCCTATGCTCAACTGCCGCGTTTGCCTTGCAGTCCCACGTCAGTTGCGGCTGCACTCATTGACCAATTCAATGTTACTTCATGTTTGGCTCGAACCTGATGCTTTCAATCTTAGCTTTAGGCTATATGCCACTCACCCAGAAAGACGATGGTGGAGAAGTGCCATGGGGTCCTTGAAAGTGGCTTTGGTACAAATACAGCAAGCAGAGGACCAGGAGAGCTGCAAAGAAGACGTCCTGCAACATGCTGCTGACGTGATCATGGCAGCGCCTAGCGCGGACATTTATTTGTTGCCAGAGCTTGCACCCACAGGCGGAGGGTGAGGGTGCTCGGCTTCCGTTCTGACCAAGTGAGCGGCAGGTCGGCCAAGGGTCCCGTTACTTTTGTGTGACCCTACTAGGAGCATTTGTTCCTAGTAGCTTCTTGTTACTAGCAGAAAGGCTAGGAGCCCCTAGTAGCGTCCTTGCTCCTAGTAGTAGAATATGTTACTTTTTGTTTGGTTGCTTTCCCAGCGACCATTCCATGATCCTTCATTCACTTAGGGAACATCCTCAGGGAAAGATCACCAACACCAGTATCCCCCACTACGGAAACTGTTCAGCCGTGTCAGTTTCTATATGTGTGTGCGAAGGCTACAACCAGCATGTGTTTGATTCCTTGGATGTTTGGGCAGAAGCTGAAGGGCCAGATGCTGCCACATGCCAAGTGCTGTCAACAGTTGCGAAGGAGCGTGATGCATTCATTTGTTCCCTTCCTGTGAAGTGTGGGCAGTTTTCCAGTTGATGTCCCCAGTGCCATGGTTTCTTTAACTCCTGACCACTGACCGGGCGAAACCGTTATGTTTGGGGCGACGTCTTGGCAGGTTGGCACGAAACCTGCCCAGCAACGATGTGTTCATTCCCATCTCCCAGCATGTTCCAAGGCTACGGCGTGCCATTTTGTCATCCAGATGGGGGCTATACCATCCGTCAAGTGGTCCTGGACAACTCTGGCGCTGTAATTGCCACCTACGATAAGATTCTGGGACGTTATTCTCCGACCCTGTCCCCCACAAGGTAGTCCAAAGGTCACTTTTGAAGAAGCCAGCAATTCTTTTAAATTCTTGTGGTTGATTCGTTTTGGGCCCACGTGACCTTCGAAGATAGGCCGGACAGGCTGGAACAGACTTTCAGGCCAACCCCAACAAGTGGACTCCCTTCGAGTGAGCGACAGTGCATATGCAGGTACAAACATATCCATTTTGAGTTGCTGCAGGTGTTTCTCGTTTTTCACCGGGCGTGATTGAAAGCCAATTTGCTGCCCAGGATTCATTTATGCCACTTTGGGGATGGTCGTGAGACCAACTGGTTTCGTCCTGGAGAACATCTGTGCTTCTTCGACTGCCGTGGCTTCCGTGCCTGTGCTGATTTTTCGGCAGTGGGAGGGTGAGATCCTGGTAGAAATTCACAACTGGTTCATGCAAAGGTCATGTGCCACTACTGTGGCGCCCCAGCAAAGAGACCGACTTGTGGGATCCTTGTGAAAATGATGGGGTTGGATCCCTGATCTACATCTAGAAGTTGGACACATGTCGCTGGCTATTCGTTTGTTTTCGTACTTGGATAGTTTAGGCGACCCATTTTGAAGAGATGCCGCCTTCACATGCGACTGAGGGCTGTGATCCATGCGACTGAGGGCCACGTTCCAGTGGTTTCGCAGATTGTGGAAGGGGTTTGCATGGGGTACGTAGCCGTCAACGTGTGTTTTGCTCCAATTGTTCAGTGCCGTGGCAAGCCTAAATCACCACCCAGCAAATTCCGGTGTGTGCTTTGTCCTTTGGAAACGGTAGCATGTTGGAGACAAAAGGGTATGGACCCAGCACATCGAGGACTTGGAGTGTTGATTTGTGCGGATATGCGCTACACAGAGCTTTGTCGTGAACTGGCCATTGGCCGTGGCTGCGATGTCCTGCTGCACCCTACGGCCTTTGCACGCGATGTGACCTTCGCAAGTTGGCCGTCCTTCGTGGAATGCCGAGCACTTGAAAACCAAGTGTGACCTGGCAGACTTTTGTCTTGGGGTGGTGGTTCAATACGTTCCGACACCTCCCGACGTCCGAACAACAGTGGTGTAACCAATTGATTTCACAATGACTTCACCAATGACAGTTCGCAAGCTCGCTCAGGCGGTCAAACCAATCACCTGTTAGGGAAAGCTGGGCAATGTACGGTGAATGATGCTCTCTCGGATTCCAATCGACTCTTGGAATCCTAAACTCTTTCTGGGTCAACTGCGTGGTGGTCCAGTGGTGCCCTCCTAAAGCTGTATATAATTGTATATATATATATAGCATGTAGGTCAGTACTGAGATCATTTTAGATCATTGATCTGTCATGGGTTTGTAGAGTTGTCAATGTCTAGTTTCTTCCACATGCGAGCAGGTTCCAGGGTCTCGTTGCTGCACGTTAAATGATTCATTCAGTTTTCCCTGCAAGCACGGGGTCGCTATGTAGCCACCGAAGCCCCACTTGGCCACTTTCGCAGCACAGGTATTGGGCTGCAGTGAACTACGCGGGGGACCACTTCGGAGGTTCCATGTGGTGCCCGCCATGGGTGGATGGAGTGGAAAGAAGCTTGGCGAAAGGCCATCAGCGCCAGGAGTTCAAGCAATGAGGAGTAGGACAAATATGGTTCAGTTATGGTTCATGAAGTAGTCTTTCATGATGGTCAACCGCAGCTCGGAGCACGTCTCTCACGCTTCATGTACGCAAAGGCTAAGGGCAACCAGTTGCAAAATGTTGCAAACGCAAAGGAAAGGAAGGAATGTCCGTCCTGGAATGTCCTAGAGCCCCCTTGCTAGTTGCAACAGGAGGTGGCTCAATGTTGACATAGATACTCTCGCTGCCAACCCGATTTGTTTGAAAAGCCGAGGAAAGATGTTCAGACTGGGGAGCCTTGGACGCTGGGGCAAGGGTGTGTTGTACCATTGAGGTTGCCGACAGGACCTACTGTACTGTCCACATGCAATAAGTTCACACCATTAATTATCATCACAGTGTTCGTTGAAAACAATGGGCTGTTACGATGGATTTGACAGAGCGGATTCAGAACCCACAGGATTGGTGCACGTTGGTCCTACGTCTTAAGTCGCTCTAAACGCGTCACCACCGAGTCGTTGCACAGTTAGATGCCGAACAATCCACAAACGCCATAAACGCACCCAGTAGACCTAGTGTTTGAGGGCGGGCCCCGGCAGTGTGAAGCGTCAACAGATGCTGTCCACCCACCAGGCTTTATGGTGGCGATGTCACGGAGACGGAAACATGGTCAGCAAACAAGGGTCGGAGATCCTTTATTCGACAAGAGACACCCAAAAGCATCCAAAAGCAATAGGAAAGTGGTCACGTGACTGGGAACGCTAATTAAATAAGTATATAAATATAAATATATATATATAATATGTTACATATTGACCACCATGACTACCTGCCCAAATCACCACTTTATGCTTGCCGATGGGGTGCACTGGGTTGACAGTCCTAACTTAAGTAAGCAAGCAGCTGCCAACGCCACAAAACATTAGCAATATTAATATGTGTATCAAAAGGATTGTGAGCGCAGACCCGACAGCTCGATAAAGGTCCCAGCTCCCGACCAGAGCTAGGAATCAGGGGTGGCTTCGAAGGTTCCAGGCTACTGTGCAAGCTACTTCGTATGTGTTACATCGATCCACTCCACAATCGGCTCAGGATTGAGGAAGCGGTGGTCGTGCATGAGGCCACCAAGGAAGAATTGGCTTCAGTGCGGAGCTCCTTCCCTTTCCTCGCGGCGCGGAAGGATCGGAGCGACTACTTATCGCCTCAGGATCGGTGAGGTGGGTGAGAGCTGTAAGTAATAGGTCCTTCTTGATGCAATGTCACAGAGTCACACGGCAAATCTTAGGTTTCACTGTGAAATTTTGTGGTTTGATCAAAGGACTCCGGATTGAACCTATCGCCAATGTCCCCAATCTTACTACTGTAGCCGCTTTGGCGCAAATGGTGCGGCTTGAGTCAGAAAGGATTCCACAGAGGGCCAACTGCACATGTTGCGCAGGTGTCACTTGTGGTGCAAGATGCAGCTGCCATGCTGAAACCCGGCAAAGAATCAGCTGGTCGGTGGAAAAGCCTACAGTGGCGAATGAGCTCATGTTGAGAATTATGGTCAGACACCTTGAGCCTGCAAAAGGACCAACACTTGAAGCCTATATGTTTGCTCACATATGTATTTCTTGCGAATTCAGAAACTCACTGCTCGATTGCGCTCGTGGGCTGCGTGTAAAACACAGCACTTTTGCAAAGCGTGGAGTTTGTGTACATCATCACCGTGGCTCACTAGCGTAGTAAGCCTGGTCGACTTGAGCAGACATTTGTGTGAAAAAACAAGTTGAAAAAAACACAGGCTTCGCAAGGTTTGTTCCAAGACGCTCGGGAACCACTTGCATGGCTGAGCACATGACGTGATGCTTCACATACACTAGCATAGGAATCATGGACCGCTCAAAAGCTCAAGGTGGAGGTTGCGCTAGTTCAACCTGCTAGTGACGATAGTGCGGGGTCAAAACCCTCCATAGGAGCTTCCAATGATGGTTTGGACTTCACTACGTTGCGTCGCCGCACATCAGACCTGCTGACAAACCTACCCTCAAAGACCTGGGAGCTGCTTGGTCATCGAGCCTCAAAGCTCAGAGTTCTCCTACAGAATTCAACAAATGTGGAATTCAAGAGGAACAATGACAAAGTCGACAAAGTATGAAAACGTGTGGACCGATGGGGACCCTCTTTGGACCCTTTCCGATTCCTTACAGTTTACGCACCAAAATCACGCCAGCGCCATGGCACTCCGCCCCGGACCACGGCGCGTGTCCCGCACGCGGCGGACCCCGGCGTTTGCCGGACGGACTGCACTGCGGGCGGCTCCGGCGACGCTACACCGTGGCTGGGATCGGAAGGAAACCACGGCCCCTTGCATGGCTGTAGGCTCTGAGAATGACAGCGATGACCATGCAAGAACAGAAAAAGAGAGTAGTACCAACCCACCATCAGCCGTGTGATCGTACAGGTGAGCCAGATCTGGGTGCGGCGGTGACCTGCTCCCCTTCCGAACCCCTAACACATCCTAACACTTTGGTGGTGGCTTGAGTTGCAAGTGCACGACTCGCAATAAGGG
Source organism: Durusdinium trenchii (assembly GCA_963970005.1). NCBI lineage: Eukaryota > Dinophyceae > Suessiales > Symbiodiniaceae > Durusdinium > Durusdinium trenchii. The sequence goes on along the minus strand of CAXAMN010024461.1, from coordinate 79,377 downwards.
CCTGGGCATTGGCGTCTTCTTTTTTTTGATGTGTTTTGCTTGTTTTGATCTTTCAGCAGCAGCGCTCACCTTCTTGTTACGAGCAGGCACCATCCCAAGAACCCGTCTTTATCTTTTGTGTTGCTCGATCAGGCTTCCCCTTGCGCTCACTACTGCGACGAACGCCGCTCAGAAGCGCGGTGGTGATCCAGCTGGATTCGCCCACAGGGGAGTTGGGCACCACGGCACGAGTCTCTGAAGCGTCGGAGGAGAAACCGAAGCGATTGCAGAGTTGGGGAGGTGGGACGTGCGACGCAAGTTTCGGGGGCCCGTTCCTTCGGTGTGGGAGCAATAGCTTCTTGTTACTACTAGTAAGGCCAGGAGCCCCTAGTAGCTTCTTGCTCCTAGTAGTAAAGCACTTGTTTCTAATAGCTTCTTGCTCCTACTAGTAAGGCACCTGTTACTAGTAGCGTGGCACTTGTTACTACTAGCTTATTGTTTCTAAGCTTGGTATATTTAGCCATTGATCCATTGGTAGCAGTACATTCTTGTTGGGAGACTTTTGCTTCACGCATGAAGGTTAGTCAATGACGCACACTGCATCACACTGCCAAAGTGTGCACAAGTGAATGTACTGTACTGTCGCCGGACTGCTACCATACTCGAGCTATGTCCCATCTTTTCTGCTTGTGCTGCCTGGATGGACCACTTCTTCTCAATGCAGGTTTGTTCTTTTGTTGATGCAAGTTTGCGAGAAGGGGATGGCTTCACCTTTCAACTTCAGATTTTGGTCAAGGGAGATGCAAGTGCCAACGGATTTTGCATAATTGAGCCATATCATCGAAGGTTAAAGTTTGAAACAGGTCGGAAAATCAAGTTTTTAATATATACGGACGAGCATTGTTTCCTTGAGATCAATTGACACAAGTCTCGTGTTTTGGAGACGGCACTGTTTTTTTTCATTTTCAGATCTAATTGCGCAAGTATTGGGTCAAATCACTTTTTTCTCCAGGAAAGTTCTTTTTTGTTGGGCTTGGGAGAATAAATCACATCAAATCACGTGCATATTCGTGCATGGTTTGCCTGGGAATAGCACCGCTGATTATTGCTATGCAATAATTGACTTGTAGTTCTCTATTGATTTGAACATTAGATGTTGTTGTCTTGGGAGGTCATGGGCACCGAGCGCGCTTCGGCGTCCAAGTGCCCTTTGTCATCTATGCCACATGTGTTTTGCCACCGGGCAATGAGTTGGCCACGGCTGGGGAAGACGGCACAGCTTGCATTTGGGACGCGAAGCCAGGAGTTGCTTCAGCCCCACTTTTGGTCTTGTTTGTCCCGTCCTCTTTGGGAGACAAGCCTTGGGCTTGTTAGAACCGAAGTTAGGTAAAGACAATGTGTATACGGTATAGATGTATAGGCAACCAAATGCACTTTGCAAGGATCATACATAGCATATTGCAATACATTCCTATTTATGTTGCATGTTTTGTCCACACCGACTGGACCGTCGTGTGTAAGGAAAAGTGCCACGAAGATCCATGAGGTCAAAGCTCATGAGGGTGGGGTGTTATGCATTGAACCCTTTCCCAATGCCATGTGCTTTCTCACCGGCGGCTGCGATGGCTTTGCCCGAGTTTGGAGATGTGGGAGCAAGCCGCGACTGAGTCGAACATCAGACGAGGTTAAAATCGGAAAACTCGCCATAAATTCATGTCTTTAAAGATCTTTAAAGTCCCACTTAAGTGACTTTGCAGGTGAGCTCACTTACAAACCAATTTCATGCATTTGGGGAGCCAATGCTATGGTTGTGATAGGAGTGTCAGTGCTTGTTTGTGCATGGAGCGACTTTGAGCCTTCAACCTTCCCATAGGTATTCCACATCGCATCACATCGCTATCAATCGAAGCATATGCATCGCCCCCACATGTCTTCTTTGCGTAATTTGGGACATCGTTTGGATCTCGGGTCTCCAGCACGAACGCCGTGAAGTGCGCGACATTCCATCGAGTGGTGGTTTCCTAAATTGCAGAGGATGTATTATCACCACCCCCTTGCAGTGCTTGACCCCCCCAGGGGGGTCAAAATTGTAACTTACATTTTTTGATTTCACAACAATAGCATTATATAGCCCTATAGGTGGGGGGGGTGAAAATTGTAAGATCTAGGGTTGAGGTAGCCTATGTGAGGATGTTACTTTTTTTGACCCCCCCCTCAAAGAGGTCTTGGCCTACTTATGGAGACTTTGAAAGGAGGGGGGGGGGAATTGTAAGAATCTATGGGTGGGTACCACACAGAGCAAATTACAATTTCCTCCCCTCCTTGTCGACGTTTTACGAGTGTGTTTTGTAATAGGTTTGAACCTCTCTGCTTCGACAGTTTCCACATGCCTTTGGAACATGAACTTGGGCATCTTGAGCTCAAGATTGAACTTAATCCGGAGATTCTCGCTTTGCTTTCGTGCAGCACAAATGGCTCAACCGAGATCAACCGAAAGTTAGAACAACCGAAAGGGAAAGGGAGATAAAGTGGAGGACTCGATGCTCTTGTCTAAACATGGTGTCCCTGCCACTGGAGATTACAATTCTACCCTAGACATCCTTGAACGACCTGTACTTCTTATATAAACTGTTGGAGCAATGCTTTCTACAAAAAACATGCGCAACACACACTGTATAGTGCAAACAAATGGCAACCTTACATGTATCTGGTAAAGCTCTGAAGCCCCTCTCTCTTCCAGATATGTTTAAGGCCACTGCAACCTGGGAAAAAGACTACACGGAATGTATTTTAGTGCGCCCACAAGTCCATATCACAATTACAACCTTCTTCTCCGACTATTGAAGCTCGTAAGAGAAATGTTGAAGCCGGAACATGAAAGGAAAACACTGCGCAGGGTGTACCATAGCGCAGCCAGAAAAGCTATATTACAATTGGTCAATTGGTTCCCCCCCTTCCGCACTGGTAAGGTCCTCCCACAAATGTTGAGGCAGGCACAGCCCAGGAAAAGCACCGCACAGTGTGTGTTTAGTGCACCAACAAGTCCACATAACAATTATATAGAACACCCTTCTGCCACTTTTCAATTTCGTCAGAGAAATGCTGAAGCCAGAACATGAAAGGCAAAAACACTGCACAGGGTGTACCATAGTACAGCCAGAAAGCCATATTACAATTAGTTCCCCCCCTCCGCATTGGTGAGGTCCTCCAACCAAGGTTGAGGCAAGGACAGCCCAGGAAAAGCACCGCGCAGTGTGTGTTTAGTGCACCAACATGTCCACATAACAATTAGAACACCCTTCTGCCACTCTTCAATTTTGTGAGAGAAATGTTGAAGCCAGAGCATGAAAGGAAAACACTGCACAGGGTGTACCATAGTACAGCCAGAAAGCCATATTACAATTAGTTCCCCCCCTCCCGCACTGGTGAGGTCCTCCAATAAATGTTGAGGCAGGCACAGCCCAGGAAAAAACCCACACAGCACGCACTACCTTAGTAGAGTCTCCAATGACCCTTGTCCCAGAAAAAGATGAAAGAAAACACCTTCTTTTACGAAATGTGCCTCTTTTGTTTGCGCCCTGTCACATCCTCCTTGGACTGTGTCCTGAATGAATTGAAAGGCGACTTTTTGCGTTTCACTTGAGCAAGATTCACTCTGTTATATTATTGACCTAGTGTACCCAGCAGGAAATATTACAATTAGACTGCCTTTCCCACTGGCCAGAACCTTCGGGCGCAGCCGCTACATGCCAACACTTCCAAGGGAAAATGCGGCACAGTGCAAACTTGTGATCAACCGAAAGGGAAATTGTAAGTTACATTTTTGAGGGTGAGGTAGAAGCATGGACCCTCACCCTCAAAAATGTAACTTACAATTATTGAGTGCGTGCAGGCCGAACGAACACACACGAGGGTCAAAAATGTAACTTACAATTTTGACCCCTGTCTTGTGAGATGGAGGTATGTCAGACCTGTATGTGCAAATTTCACCGTTTTCCAAAACCTGCATTTTGACACACCCGAAATTGTAAATTACATTTTTGACCCCCCCCCGGGGGTAAGGTAGTAGTGATGATGTATTCATGTTTTGTTTGGAGGGCGAGTGTGGCAATGTCTCGTTTGTGTTGCTCATCATGGGCGGCAATTTCACTCAACCTATGCCGCTCAGACCGTCTACCAGGTGCAACAGTGCAACTGTACACCTTTGCAATGCATACTGCTGGTTTGTGGTGAGTATGCTGTAGTTTCTTCCAGTTCCTGGGAGACGGCACCCAAGGAGCCTCCTAGCCACCTTGAACCACCGCTTTGCCGTCATCGGCGGGGTCGTTTACCCCGATGCACGGCCTTTGTTGACCTTGGGCCTTGAGACTCGGCAGAGCGGTCCGACCCTGAAGAGCCGAGGGCACGGGATCCGACGGGATGGCCAAAGTCCAGCTTCTTGTTACTACTAGTAACAAGTGCCACGCTAGTAGTAACAAGTGCCCTACTAGTAGTAACAAGAAGCTATTAGAATTACAGTATATTAAATTAATAACTTCTTGTTACTACTAGTAAGGCACCTGTTACTAGTAGCGTTGCACTTGTTACTAGTAGCGTGAGAGGTCCGGAGCCTGGGAGAATAGCCCATTCGTTTTATGATGTTGATTGCGAGCTTAATGTAGTGTTAGACTGCTAGACTTCATCGGAGCTCATCCCAGCGTTGGTGCTTCACTGATGCCCTGGGGAGGTGCCAGCCAAGGCAGGCTAGGCTGAGCGGTGCATCTTGTGTGTTTTGAAACGGGTTGGGCCCAGCGTGTCTTTTGTCAGAAATTGGCTTGGGATGCAACCATTGTCTTTTCTTGTTGGCTAGAGTTCTTTGACTGTGATGAAACTGCATCTGTTGGGAGACATCGAAGCAAGTCTTGCTAGAAGACTTGTACGAAGTGGTGCCATCAAATGTGTAATATGATCACCTCGGAATGCCTGGATACCGTTGGCACACCAATACCAAGCGGGTGAGACGGCTGAAGTAGACCTTCATGGATGGCCACCATTTGGAGGAAGGAAACATTGTGAGACTTGGAGAGGAGCCCTCAGCTGCCCAGGATGGCGTCACCAAGCTATGGCATTTGGAGAACGGAGAGTTCATTTGTTACCCGGTTGAGCGCGAGCACTCGAGGTGGACTTCGTTTGTATCTTGTAGTTGTGGGGTGCGGGGATCGACTAGTGGGGAGACCTCAATCCTTAGTTGCCCCATTAAGGACAAAGTGATGAGTGGCATTTTGGGAGAAAGGATGAGAACACGGGCTTTGGGACGTTCTTCTCCCGCTGACTCGTCGGATGGTTCTTTGGGACGTCATGTTGAACACGGGCTTTGGTTCCACCGATTCTGGGTGTTTTGTCCCGCTCATCGGGCGAAGCCTTCTTGTGAGACGAGCACCACTCACTCATCTCATGGCCTGTGGCCACCCTCCTGTGGAGTGTTTTTATTACTAGGTTCAGGGCCATGTCCCGGAAGGGATTGATGATCATGTGATCACATGGAAAGGGGGACTCAGGCGGGCAGAACTCTTCGCAAAAAGGAAACTGCGGGTTTGCCAGAAAAGATCCCCGTCAGACCCAGCAATTTGTTGACTTGTCCTTAACCACTGATGCGTCATAGCTAGTAAGTGATGCTAATGCTAACTACATCGTTGTCATGGACACGTCATTTACAACTTCAGTTGCAGAAGTTATATGTCAATTTCGGCTACTTCCTAAGTTGCACTAAACAGCATGTCCAATTACTAAGCGTCATGAGCCATTAAGTAGCAACTTTCACATCAAGAAAGCCTTTTGGCGGACCCCTGTACAATGGATTAGGGGTGCTTTCCATCTTCCTCCAGTACATTCAGGCTGTTCTTGAAGAAACTTGGGAGCCTGCAGGCTTCCCTTTAAAGCTCCTTGATCCCGAACAGAAGAGTTGTTTGCCATCGAAGGTCAAGCAGGTACAGGGCTGAGTGCCTTGACCATCTCACGCTCCTTGGAACTGATCAGGGGTAGATGAGAAGAGTGCCGAAGCTGGGGGTGGTAAACCTGGAGTGATGAGTGGTGCAAAAAAGTAGTCAGCTGCCAGGTGTGTCGTTTTTTGTGAGGGTTGAGAGTCCTCTTTGTGGGAGATTTGTAGCGATATTCTGTGACGCTCACATGCATCCAACCAATCAACGCTCATGACATCAGCAAGGGCTGGTTGCGTGGGGCAGCTGATCTAATGTCGATTAACCCACTACTCGACAGTGCTTTTCAGCCTTCAGTCGCACTGGCAGGGCAGACTGCCCGAGAGAAACCTCCTTGCAACGGACGCGTCTCCTAAGCGTGCCTTGTTCTAGCGACATCCTCCTTTTCTCATGCCTCGATTGATCTCGATTGTCTTTTATGTTTTGTACTCCCGAATTTCCGCTTGAAGTCCATCCGTGGGTGCAAAACGCCATGTGGATGATTATAAAAATAATATATATATATATTATATATACTTCTCTCATCTTCTCTCAACGAAGCTGTCACACACCTACCTCCATTTGCTCCACCAGTGTGCTCAAGTATGAACCCAGACGTTTGGCGAAGTGAGATTGGCCGAAGACCTTGAAGACCGCGCTAATTTGACTGAATTTGTTTTTGGAATTTAGACTGGAGCTGCATTCACTCCATTCACCTTGCAACCAGTGGAAGGTATATGAACGTACAATTATATAAGCCATGTTTAAATCGGGTGGGCGTCCTTATGTGCTTATCAGGTACCACTTGTGGACGGATAGAACCAGTGGTTCTCCGTCAGAACCAGTGGTGATACACGATGGACTGCACACAGTAAATAATTAGGCACGGTGCTAGACCCATGTTCATAGTGTACTGCATTCACTGAAGGTGCAAACCATACCCAACTAACTGATCAGTGTCCCCTTGATAGTCCCACACTTGAATTTTGATGAAGCACATTGTATATTATAAGATAATTTTGTCCGAAGGACTCGACTTTTTCGACACCTTTCGGTGCGAAAGCAGCGAGTAGGATTGTGATTATCACGCAAAGTGGCCAAAAGCTTGGTGTGCACTATGCATTTTGAAGCACCTTCCCAGGAGAGTAGCTGAAAACATTCATAGAGCCATTTTGTCCTTTCAGTGCGCTTTTCCAGGCTTCAGATGGTTTAGACTCTAGACCTACCTCCATGGGCGAAGGAGAGTTCTGGGATGGCCAGCTGCCGGCACAATATCCGACAAGAAGCGGGTTCATATGAGTTTGTATATAGATGTTCCCTTCTAGTGAATCCCGGCTTATAGGCCAACACACTGCCCTACCGTTTTCGCACATGAGAACCCTCAAGCAGAAAGCCAACGGAGGATGAAGCAACACTGTAGAACAAATAATCGTTTTTCAATCTAGTTGCCAGCCTTTGGCCCAAGGTCTTGCCATGTCTTGCCACAGTGAGACACATGATGCCACACTTGCAATGAGAAGATTACACAAAGGAACCGCACCAAAGAGCACCATCTGAATACAGTGCGCCATGGACCTATAAGCTGTCAATCTATATCAATGATCGGAGGTGGTTCATGCATTGTAAATGTTATATAGAACTATATATATACTGTATTTGTTGTTGTGGGGTGTCAGGTTTGGCATGTTGACCCTTGTGTGAACATGTCTAGATGATGTAATTACATTTACATATAATGGATTCCTTGAGGTACGTGTTCATTGCTGTATCAAGGTTGAGCAGGTGCATTGTTTTGCATCAGGGGAATTGTCTTCATTACGCATTCTGTATTCCAGGCGGCCAGCACTTCAACTAGCATGCTTCAGAATCTATTCATCTACTGGTGTTGTGCTGGCTGCTTGTGCGCTTGCTTTTTGACGGAAGCTTCTTGTTTTCTCATGGCACTCACTCTGCGATGTGCTCCTGTTCCGCTGTGGTCTTTTTTGCTTATCCCTTTGGGTGTCGTTGTCCTGTGGGCTTTCCCAAAGACTCAGTCAACACTGGATGCGTGGAGTTCCAAGATCCCGAGAGGTGATATAAATCATGCAACAAGTCCAAAGGACAAGAACACACCAGAATTATTGAGCTTTGCAATTTCTCAAGATGATGTTGGACTTACAAGCAGTCAGACAGAATTGCCCACAGTTGGGGCATGGAGTTCTTCGACTTCCGCGGCAGATGATGTTGCTTTTCCAACAAATCAGCCCACACCTGAAGTGCAAAGTTCTTCAACTTCTGCAGCAGATGCTATTGCTCATACAACAAGTCAAAAGGAGTTGACCACGCCTGAAGCTCCAAGTTCAATAACTTCCATGGCGGGTGATGTGATTTCGCCTCGAGAGGATGATGTTACTCTCACAACAAGCCAGAAAGAACTGTCAACGCTCGAAGCTTGGAGTTCCACGAGCGGGAACACAAGTTCTGAGACTCCACACCGAGGCGATGTCGCGCCTGCCACGGAGCAACATGATGCCAAACCCGAAACCGTGGAAGTGAAGCGCTCTAGACCCTTTTTCCTTTTTTGGACCGGCGATTTGTCAACAAGAGCCGACACCTTGTTCACGCTGGAGCTCGCAATGGAGTTGGCGTCCTTGGGTTGCAAAGTCGTAGTGGAAGGGGTCTCATACCAGGCACTGCCAGCAGAGTATCGCCAAGATACATTTACCATCAGAGCAAATCCTCGGCTGCGGCTGGTTTTGTCGGGGCAGAATGACACTGCATGGAATGCCATCAGTGCAATTGATGGTGAGATGCCTCAGTATATTGTTTGCTTCTCTAGTCTTTGGGCTCCTTTCTTTTTCCAGCTGCCACATGGGTATCCTGATGTTCGTTTGGTGTGGTATTTCTACAGCCCGCTTTCCTGCAACCAATCTCAGGACCAAGGGTGTTGTAAAAGGGTTACCTTTAACACTGTGTGCCAGTAGAAAGCACTTGAAAGCTGCCCCTTGAACTCTAGTAAGCTTTTTGACAAATTGGACAACCGCTGGCAGAACCACTGGCAGACCGGCCGTTTCATCCTGCGAGGAGAGCGGCGCGCTGATCGACCAGGCCCTGGCCAATGCTGACAGAGTGATGTTTGTGAGCCACGCGGAGCAAAGCAAATGGATGCAGCATGACCATGGGCACTTCACATTATTTCGGCCATTCGTACGAAATGCCGGGGCCTTACACCCATAAATTTTACATTCTACACTACAGTTCTCGTCCTCGTCCTTTGATGTATTTTGTTCTTGGATGTTTGCTGCTGTTGTTTGTGGCTGCTGAAGATTCCTGCTCAGGTCTCGGGCAAGTTTCGCAGTGAGGAACTTCGGGATCGTCACAGCATCCGGTCCGATGACTTTGTGGTCACCATTGGGGCGGGACTGCCGGACTGCCCCCGGGGGCATCAACCAGACGTGGCGACTCTGGGGAATATTCTTCGAAACTTCTCCAAGCGTTCCAGAAGTTCGACCTGGATTCTGCTCTTTGTGGACAATGCCAGCATAGAGACCAGTGCGGAACCCAACCTGCCCAATATCCTCTGGCTGGCCCGGAACGAACTGGTGCAATACTTGTCAGCGGCTGACTTACACGTGGGAGCCTTAAGCAGCATTGCCAGGATGCTCAAGTGGTGGAGTTGTTTGCAGATGGGGCAAGCAAACACGATGAGCATGCGCCCATCAATGGACATCATTATCATTCTTGAGCATGTTGTTTTTGTGCCACATTGTGTCTATATACTTGATCATTAGCACATTAGGATGGACAAATAATGTTAGCTTTAGCTTGGACAAGTTGAGAGGCTTTGCTTCTTGACGGTGGTTTCGTTTTGGTGTTTTTGGTGCTGCAACCCCTAGTGGCTCTAGCATTCTTTATCAATTACATGTTCTTTGGTTGTGATTGTTCGTAAGGGTACAGTATATAGTAGGGTGATTTTGTTCTGTTTAAAGTGTGTTCCAAGAAACTGTGCTGGAGTGTCAGCGGCGTTAGTGTCAGGGACCTAGCAGGAAAGGATAGGCCCTACAGTGTGTTCAGAATAAACCAAGGGGCTCGCACAACCGTGCTCGACCTGTCCCACCAAGAATGCCATGCCCCTTGTGTGGAGCAACTCATTGTGTCCATCCTTCACGACGCCCTCCACTGCTAGGTTCTTCAAAGATTTCATGAACAAGTGCATGACATGCTGTGCAGGATGTGAATGGATAGGTTTTGATAGGTGCAGTGTAGAGTGATCTTCACATCTCGTAGGTGAGCTTTGAACGGCCAGATTTTGCTCTTGACACGCTATATGCCAGATCTCTCGGCGTTCCAGTGCTGATGCCCCAGTCAGAACTGGCTTGCACGCGGCTGGGCAGCCAAAGCAAGACTTTACCTCGATTGTTGGTGAGTTCTGAAACAGGTGAACAGCAACGGAGACCTGCACATAAGATAACATAAGCAAGAACATGTGTTGAACTGATCAAGCTGTGTACTTTAACATGCAAATACACTATATGTAATGTAATTTCTATCCTATGCATCATGTATGCATTTTTTTCCTCTTTTACTTTCCTGGTCGGCCTGGTCGGAGACACCACAGAGGACATCAATTGATTGCTTCATGTTGCATAGTTTGCAGTCGTGGCCTGACGAACTGGGGAGAGTTATGAGCTTGAACATCAGTGAGCTCTTTTTAGTGGCCAAAAGAGGCCGGCTGGCAGTACAGTCAGCCTTCAGCGGTGAAGCTGTGACTGCCCGGGTCTCACATTTGCTGAACTTCCTCAAATCCCCGGCAGATTTTCTGAGCGTTGCGGCTGCTCCCAGGATCGGTATTTTCGTCCAGCTGCATTATCTGGAATTGTGGCAGCATCTGAATCCCTGCATAGAAACCGTGCTGAAAGCTGCGAAGAACCACACGGTGGATGTGATCCTGACAACAACCCATCCTCTGGAGGACCTCGCTGATTTCCTTCCAGCTCTTCATGCCTCAGCCCCTTCGGCCTTGCGGTTCAGCGTGCTTTCACGTGCCGAGAACCGAGGCGCAGACATCGGGGTGTTTTTGCAGCAACTCCTTCTTGCACGTGAGCTGTCGTTGGGCACCGACCTCATTTTGAAGTTGCATAGCAAAGGGCATGGCCCTTGGAGGAAGTTGATGGTGTCAGATCTGTGCGGAAGTGTTCAAATTGTGCAGTCGATCGTTGACCAGTTTGTGGGAGACCCTACGCTTGGCATGGTAGGTCCGTTGAACTTCACCTGGACAAAGCAAGGGCCCACGGGCCATGTCGCGTTCGGGCGTGCACCATTTGGTTTCGAGCCCAATGCCGTGAGGAATATGAGAATCGCCTGGTCATTCATGAGCAGCAGGGACTTGCCACCAAAGAGTGCCTGGACGATTGTCGCGGGATCTTTCTATTGGGTGAGGGCAGGCCTGATGGAGTGGGAAGAAGAAGTCCTTCCGAGAATCTCAGCACTCTTGGGAATCATGGGCGCCTACAAGACCAACTGCTGCCGCACAGACGTTGGATGCTGTGTTGCTTATGGCCTGGAAAGAATTATGCCAACTTTGGTTGCCACTAGAGGCAGAGTTGCAGCAGGGCCTGGGAACCATCCGCCTTCAAGAGAACTGACTATGCAGTGGTAAGGCTTGCTCAATGCAGCTGCCTGTGCCAAAAAAGCGACGGGCCAGGTGTCCAGCACGGAGTTGGTGGCTTGCTAGGTTTCGGCTGAAGACTTCGTTATGCCATGTTATGCCTGCCATGTCCCGAACATATCATCCCCAAAAGCAGGTTTGGGAATGTTTGGGTGCAAGTTTCTTCAGTGGGGCACCTAGGACAACCGAAAATAAGAAACCACTTAGCATCACTTAGCTAATTATGTTCCCTCACACTGGCTGATGTCCATGCTTCTGCACATTAAGCCCCCAAGATAGGCCTCAGCTGCTCCCGTCCGCGAGGCTTCCAGGGCCACGTGTTCACTGCAAGCCTGGCCGGTCTCGTGGAGCGCTTCAGCGAGCAGGGGCAGCAGTTGAGTGTTTGGCAGGGCCACATCGGCGCCATCAATGCCATTGTGGTGCCTGGGGCCCGAAGGCGGCGAACTCGGCTTGTACGGAGGGAGACGGGAACATGGCAACATCGTCGTGCGCTGCCTGGGGAAGTGATGGGAAATGGCTCGTTGCGCTTGGTGACTTGTGGGAATAGAGCTTCAACCTCTTATAGATCATGGATAGTGCAGGGAGCGTACAGCGCCTCTGGATCACAGTGTCACCGGATACATTTGGGACATGGCAACAGTTTCTCATTCCTTCACTGGGCAGCAGCGAGCCCAGGTGTTGGCATCCCTGAAGAAAGGTGAAATTTGGTCAGAACGATCATGAACCGGTGTGTGGCATGTTCTCGATGTTTTAGAAGAGGAGGCTTTGTACAAATGGTTGCTTCCATCATTATGTTTGTCAATCAATATTCACGACCTCCGACCTGCTTAGCTGTTTTGAAAGATGTTTTGTCTCGGTCACTTTTTTCCCAGTTGCTCACATACCTTGTAGGCTTTGATCATCCGCCACTCTCAGGTCTTTCCGGACGAGTCAAGGGTTCTGACAGCGGGTGAGGATGGCGTTGCCATCGTGTGGCAGATGTCTGGGAGTCTCTTCAAACGACTTGGGGAGTTTGGCTCTCCAGTCCTGTGCATCTTGGCGCACCACAGTTCACTTTGCAGAACATTGGGGACACCACCTCTCCTCCTGGTATGTTGGAGTCGAGCGTTACGGGGCTCACTGAATTGCAACAGAACCGTTAGCTGCCAAACAACCATTCAGGCTGGCTCATAAGTAGCAGGGCAGCCAAGTACTTGCTAGCTGCTAGTGCCAAGCAACATGTCAAGAGGTGTCAGCGCCTGCCTGGCCTGCCTCCTCGAAGAGGCCAACGAATCCTTGGTAGGGATAAAAGATGATAAAAATAAACTGTTCTTTTCATGAAGGAAATGATGGAACATGTATGAAAGGTCATAAAGTATCCTTTTTGAGGGGTCACCAGAAAAATGCACTATCCTTGGCCTATGACATGATTCTACCCGTGTTTTTGCTCCTTTGTGCGGAAGTATGTGCAGGTAAAGCCGCTGTACTGTATCCGATATCTCCAAGAAATAAGCAGTGTACCTCGCCACTGTTGACTTTAGGGTTGGTCGTGCCATTGCTGAGGGCCGCCAATCCGCATGCTGAGGTGCGGATGTCTCCCCATGTTGTCAGTGGCTACTCACCGGCTGCCGGGACGGGACTGCTCGACTGTTCAACGCTCCTGATCTGCAGTTGGAGAGGTGATTCTTTTGCTTGCAAGCCTGTAATGTAGGATCTTGATTAGCAACCCCCCATCCAGATTCAAAAACCATGAGAAGCATGAAAAACCGCTTCATAATTATGGGTTTATTGATCAAGATAATCAAGATCCTACATTAATTAGTGAATCTGAATGTAGATGCAAGATGCGGTTGTTTTTGCAGATCTAAGAGGGGATCGGCGGAGCAATGACGGAGGCTGGCACTGGCAAGATGACTTGCAGCTGGCAATTGGGACAGAAGGCAGGTTTCCGCTTTTGGACCAGCAACTCAGTAGGCTAGTTGCCATGCACCTTGAGGCTGAATCACTTGCAGCCTCCCCAATATCATGATCATCAGATAAATATATAGATCGATTGTATGTCTTTATTTTTTCATCCCTGTGCGCATTTTCACTGGATAATGCTGGGCCTTATGGCCACTAGAAAATGGTGTTTTTTCTAGTAACCTATATTTGGTGATTTGGAACAAAACCACCCATTTACTATAAATTGCAATGTTGATGAAGCCAAAATAGGGATCATGACCTTGAAGGCCACAAACATAAACATCTTTGATATGTCATTTTTCCACTTTCTAGTGAGTCTTTGTTTTTTTACTGTTAGCCTTTGGAATCTATGTCCTTCTATTTTCTAGTGGGGTGCACGCCCATTTTCCAGTGTCAGATCCATGTCCCGCAATTTAGGTGCTAGAAAATGGGGGACATAACCCCACCTGGGTAATACACACAGGGATATTTTTTCTTTTTATAGATACATTTACAAGACCACACGGCGTAAGGGTCACTGTAGCCGCATTTCAAGTATATAGTTCTTTCCCCACATACTAGTGTGGTGTTCTTACTTTATCTTGGGTCATCCCGCTCCTCCTCCGTGCTCTCCTCCGCCTCCGGCACAGACACTTGAGAAAGAACTTTCAAGGGCATACTTCAAGGTGGTCCCAAAGATGCATTAGCCCTTTACGATCTAGTTAGTGCAAGAACAACCTCTTCAACCTGCAACAGGGCTGAGCAAACGGAAAGGTGAAAAGTCAGCAACAATATGGTTTGCATCACAATAAGGCTGGCTTCAGTGCAGGTAGGTAACTCCAGCGTCCCGGAGTTATATCACAGTGCAACAGATGCGTCGTCGTTGGCTGGAGACATTTGAAGCACACTCCAGCCCCCTGCTGTCATTAAACAGTGAAAAAACGTGCACCTGGAGACTGGGATTGACACAGACACACACTTATTGCCATGCGTACTGACTCGAATGCCACTCGCCACACGACGACCTAGGTAACCAAGTGCCTAGGAGGCCAGGTAAGTTGAAAACCGAAGACATCCAATGCCTCCAAAAACAGTTCAAGTCTCAAGCTCACGAAGGATCCGAAGTGAGTCGTCGATGCACTAGCCCTTTACAGCACTGGACGATTACTGCAAAACACAGAAGTGGAACAGCTGTCCATTACGTAGGTTTCTCGCAAAGCAGGTACGTTGATCCGGCGTCGCGGATCAATATCACCATATCCAGTGTCTTCGTTAGTAGGAAACTGGTGCAAGACTGGATAGGCTGCTTGCACCCCCTGCTGTTGGTAAATGAAGGTCAAAAAGAAAGAAAGAAAGAAAGAAACAGTCCCTGAGGATCCCTGTGACGCCAAGGGGTACACACGCACACGCGAACTCACGCGCACCAACTCACTCACGCGCACCAACTCACTCACACCAAATGCACACACTTAGATATAAGGCTCCCCAGAGCGTAGAGCCCTTTAAATTTAAGTTATTGAAATGAAGATTAGACCCTGACTTGCAGAACGGACGAGCAGTTGGAAGAACAGAAAAGTCCGAAAACACTCATTAGCACTTTGCAGGAAGATTGGAGTACCAGCTTGGTAACGCCACAAAATTCAGCAGGCACGTTTGCATGACATCTTGAATGGGCCTTCGTTGGCCCATGCCGTCCAAGTGTCCTTGGGCCTCCCTGCAGTACATTTCAATATTTAGATGTGAATTGAGCAGTAAAGGAAAGGTGTTAAAGTGTGTGGATCCCTCAGGAACAGGGTTTGACACACACACACACATGAAGCCATAACGGCGCTCCCTTGACTAAAGAGTTTGAAAAATCGCCTAAAAAGCTCAAAGGCAGCCCTAACAAACGAAACGAAAACCAAGAGAGAAAGGTGTGATTGGCGGGGGGAGGAAGAAGGGAAATTCGACTAAAGAGCCTGGCGGATACCTAACAAGCCTCAAGAAGCTGGCCTAACAAACGAAGAGCAAACAAAGGAGAGAAAGGTGGGAGGGGTGTTGTTTTGTCAAAAGGCAGGGCACATTTGCCAGAAGACATAGCCCAAATAGCCGTATCGGCGCTCCGTTGACTCGCAATTACACATAGAGAAGAGAAACCGACGAAAGAAAAACAGCGCATGCGACTTAAACATTGGGAACCGTGGGCATGTCATGACATTCTTTAAACAATGTCAGGAAGCCCTGCGGATCTAGTCAGCAATCTCGAGGAAAAATGATTGATCAGAGGTATTCAAGCAGAACAATTGACCAGTGGTAGTCACCCTTGATGGTCTGCGAGAACAGTGCCTGAAAACAATTCAGACAGTGCACCTCGATGGGACGGCGCTGCAGATCACACTTAGACATAAGGCTCGCAAGAGGTAGTCAGTGTTGAAGATCCAGTGAAGATAGCCCTCTACGTTACTGAAGATTAGACCTTGACTTGCAGAACGGTAAGGCGAGCAGTCCGAAGAACAGAAAAGTTTGAACGCATTCATTAGCACTTTACGGTGAAAACACTCTTTAGCACTTTACAGGAAGATTGGAGTAACCGCTTGATAACGCCACCAAAATTCAGCAGGTATGTTTGTATGACGTCTTGGATCTTCGTTGGCCCCTGCCATCCCAGTGTTCATGGGTGCTTTGCAAGACTGGACATTTCAATAGTTCGATGTGAATCAAGCAGTGAAGGAGGAAAGGTGTTAAAGTGTGGGGACCAATGTGAACCCCTTAGGAACAGGGTTTGACACACAATCACACCAACTCACACACTGCGGACGCTCCTCCCCTGCGTTTTGCTGCTCTGTAGGGGATTTGCTGTTGCTTGCGTCTAGTCTGTGGACAGCACACAGTGTTGCCAAGCTGCGTCTGTGACGTCGCTGTGCCATGCTGTTTACCGGGTCCTCAGTGGAAAGCGCGTTTGCGTGGCTCCGTGCCGTCAGGGAACGGGAAGCATGCGTGCGTAAACGCGGCGGGCGCTGTTGAGCGGGACCCACTCACACCAACTTCCCCACACCAACCAACTTCAACTTGCTCACACTAACTCACACATGCCAACTCATTCACACCAACTTGCACACACCAACTCACTCAGATCAACTCATTGAGACCAACTGACACACACACACATCACACATCATCCTCTTCCCGCGCTTTGCCCGCAAACATTATCCTCTTGATTTCAGTTTTGTGAAAACTGGTCATGTGGGGCTATCCGGCTCTTTATTCTTTTCTTAGTCCCCGCACAGCGACGCAACGCCCCCGACTACAGGGCACCATGGTGTCCAACTCGACCGCCACGGAGGAAGCGGTCGAGAAGAGCCAAGTTGACACTCACCCCGTGCAGGTCGCGGAGGGGGGCTATGGCATGCTATGGCGGTTCTCCGTGGGATGAGATGTCAAGGAAGATAAGGAAACAAAGATAACAAAGTGGAGCAAATGCAAGCAGTTACGGTGGCGACCCAGTTATGTAGCCACGACCACCCAACTCGGTTCCACAACCATTAGCTTGGTGAGAGGAGGGGTCAAAAAGACTGATGACAAGACGCCGCGTGCTCCCCATATTGGGGCCGCAGGTTGATGCGAGAGCCACGGGTCCCTTTAAAGTTGACCTGAACAGTTTGGGCAGGTTGACAGGCACCTGTAGCCGCTGTAGCCAGAGTGTATGATGGACAATTGGGAGCAAGATGGTTATATAGTTCATGTTAGTTCATAGTTCGCGAATGTTTCTAGCCACAGAGTGGCAAGTCTCGGTTGTGTTTATCAGCTGATGCTTTCGCAAGAACAACTTCCCAGGATGCTCTTTGTGCAGGACATCCGGCACTGCAAATTTGATTGCACTTCTTTCAACAAACCTTGCCTCCTGCATCTACTTGCCACAGTTTGGCCACTGTAGAAGAGAATGTTTGGTTCGGGAGGTGTACCATATATGCTTTCAGTTTATTGACCACCCAGGCTTGCTGCTTTTGTCCGGCGGATTCCTGCTTCGTTCTCGCCGGTGCCTTTGGGATACAAGTTTGGCACTTCCCTACAGTGGAAACCATCGACTGAGTGCTGTGGATTCGGCATCAACTGGAACCGCCGTGCTTGCGGCTTTGTAAGCTTAGGGCCTACTTAGGGTTGCTGCAATTGCATGGCCTGTTCAACGCGAAATGCTGTCCAAGTGTGGAGGTTGCCATTGACCCCGCACCCTCAGCCAAAGTGTTGGGGCCTGACTGGGACTGACCAGTGCCACCGTCAGAGCAAATAGAACGAGTTGCTATTCAAGTTTTGTTTGGTTGGGAAAGCGGTTTGCTTGAAAATGCGGGAAACTTGAAACAAAGGTCCGTTGCCTATCGTTTTTTGCATGTCATGCGTCCTGGTTGGGTGCAGTTTCATCACCCAGGTTCTTGAGGCTCCCTTTTCTGATGATCCCCGACTCCAGTTAACAGCCCAATCGGATTTTGAAGTGGGATCCAATTGAAGACATTTGAGTCATGATTGCTAAGCTCTCATCCAAGATCAATGCAAACAGTCTAGACTTTATTCAAAGGGCCACTCAGTAGCACTGACATCAACAGCACTTCATACTAATTGAACGGTGGGATGCCTCCCAAAAAGAAGAAGCACGGCTTGCAAACGTGGCTTCTCCCATCGGTGCTCCATTCAGGCTCAGCCGCGAAAAGAAAGCATAACTGGGAGAGAGGACTTCAAGAGAGGCCACCCATCAGTCAGCATCGGTGTACGACACAAAACCACGGAGTCAGCATCGCTCCGCCCGGTCCAACGGGCTGGCCCAACGGCCGGAGCGACATGGAGTTGGAATCCTCGGATCTCGGCCCAACAGCCGCTCAGCAAGGAGATGTTATGTCCAGGGGGTGGCTTTGAATTGGACCGGGCCGGGGGCATGTTGGAGGAAGAAAGAACTTGTAGAGTCTAGGCCGGGCCAGGAAGAAAAAACACGCCTTTTTGCTTGTAACTTGTCAGATGCCTGATGGGAAGCAAGGGTTGCACGGTTGCACGTGTCCATCTGGATTACGGTTTTCTGAAAGGCGTTTCTTGGTGGCACTCGACAAGTTGTTATTGTCATGGTCGGGGGTTCCCATGTTTTTTTAACGCCAGCCCTTCTTTCAGAATGAGAACAGGAACTTGGAGCAAAAGTCAATGCCACTTGGTCGCTGAGGCATTACACGCGCTGCAGCACTTATTTCTGGAGCCACTTGTCTCAAGATTTGAGAGGGCCTGAAACCGGAAGAAGGGATGGTATTTTAATCAAATCCTTCAATGGAAGAGTTCCAACATTTTCTAACCCACAGAAGTTGATGATTCCTTGCTGCTTACTATTGGAGTTTAGGTGTGGAGACTTTGGTACTTTGTTTCCACTAGAATCCGAAGACTGCAAGCAAGTTTTTGAGATACTCTCCAACCCCCCGACTGCGAAGTCATGAATCCTTTCCATTCGCTTTTGAAGTCATTGAGAACTGCTGGGGGCTGCCAGACAATTGGAAGAAGGGTATAAAACAGCAGCACCTTAACTGCCTGGAGTGGTGAGGGTGGAACACTACTCATAGCCTTTAGGGTGTTTGAAGTGGCACCACAAGTCCCACTCAGCCCTGCTCCTCGTGGTGGAGAACCGGCACACGTTCCCAGACCCCATGCAGGTTGTAGGGATATGATTTGATCGCTCCATGGTTTAATCATGTTTAATCAGATGATAGCTCAGATGGTCAATGCATTTGGCAGTAGTGTATGTTGTCCACTCTGGGGAAGTGATGTCAAGTTGCAAAGTTGCATTTTGCTTACGCTGGATGTACACCGCACTGGGATTACTTGGTGAGTTACTTGGTGTCACAAAGTGCTTCCTTGCAAAGGGATTTTGAACATCCAGCTTTTATTTACCCATATTCCATATGTCCCTTGAATTCCCTTGACATTTTATGGACATTTGTGTAACATCGAGCTAAGCACAAGGGCAAGGACATACCCCAATTTTTTGTGACGCGACTTGTTGGATTCACTAGGGCATGTGTGAGTTGAAAAAGATGCCGTGTGTGTGTGTGTCCTTTTGCGTTTCTTTGAGTGGCTGAGGCAAGAAGCCCACTTGATTTCATCTCTACAGGATCTTTTTAAAGATCAGGAGAAGCGTATCGCCACTGCAGTGCTGGCCTCTTGATTGCAGGATTTGGGGATGACGGGGGGGCACCCACAACGTGCTTGGATATGTGGGAACCTGGTTCCACACCGGACTTGCGGACTCTCTCCCGGACTCTCGGGAGGTCCTCGGCCTGTTGTGGTGTGGGGTAGTGACTGGAGGCCAGCCACGAGCAGAATTGGTGGGAGGATGTGGAGGTTATGTGACCCGCGAGGAGAGAGCTTCATCCTGGAGCGGATGGAGCCTGCATGTTCGGCCAGCTAAAGGCTTTCTGTTACAAATATGACAGCCCATTGATCAAGGTTTGAAAATGAGTTCCAGTGTTCTCAGTGTTCTCACTTCGCGGCCCACCAGCCTCGTCGCAGAGTGGCAGAAGATCCAAAGATTGGGTGGTTTCAGCGGATCGAGGTCGGTACGTCAGTATCATTACTGTATATAGCCAGTAAATGCCAGTAGTGGATACTGTACCATTACTGTATCATTACCACAGTATACTACTGGACATATTCGTCAGTATCATTACTCGATGGTCCCGCGTTTTCTTCATTTCCAGGCCGGCCTCGATGGGAAGGCTTCGGGCCGGCCTCGTGGGGGGCCGGTGTGACACGATGATCCGATGGGCCCGGTGGCCGTTTCGACGAGTCTCTTTGGGTTTCAGACTAGTATGTTGGAGGCCAGCGGCCATCGCTAGTGGGTTGGAAGCCATCGCTCTTAGGTTAGAGGCCATCGCTAGTGGGAGGGATGTGCTTGTGCTTGAGGGCAGCTCAACGTTTAGGAGACCATTTTGATTAAGGCACCACTCATTCATGGAAATGCGCCGCTTTTGGCCAAGACAGAATCTTTTCCTTTTGGCCATCCACATGTTTTCAGCCGACGCAAGTTATGCGACAAAGGCTCATAGACCTGAATAAACTCCTCCTCTCAAGGTCTTTGCCACACATTTCCCTTGATATATATATATATACGCAAATGGATCAATTTAATAGGTCCTTTAGACCGACAATTTCCAGTAGCGATTTGACCAATCCCGACGGTCATGTCAGGTGCTTTGGACTTGCCTCTGCCAGAAGAAGTCAAGTGGTTCTGAGACATGAACACACTAGTATCACCATCACACCTAAAGCAGCATATGCCAAGTTCTAAGATATTCGATTACATCCACAACAAGCCAGTGGAGCAACAGAAAAGATGCTGAAAGGGAGACCAATGAAAAGCCACCACGTTTTTCCTCCAAGACCATGATACATCCATGTTTCATTTGTCAAAGGGTGATGCGGCCAACGCTTGACGCAGGTTGGGCACCCACACAGGCACGGCGCCATGCAGTTTCAAGGGTGGGTGTCAGGTGACCTACCCTGGTCGTGCATTCTTGGTTCCCAAACAATGTGTTGTTGCGCCATTGACATGCCTAGCTTTGCGCTGTTCCCCAAGGGCCCGCATGTTTATTGACATGTAATTATTCAGGTGTTCAGGTAAACGTTGGGCCTTTTTGCTTTGCATTTAGACTGCAAGTTTCCCCACTACCCATTACGGTGAGTTGCTGACCCATAAGCAGAAGCCCGGGCTTAGGGCGTAGGGAAGAGAGTGGAGGTTTGTCGAGCGGGGCTATAATTTTATCAAACTATCAATCTATGGCGCGGGAAGAATGGGTGATCTCCAACAAGGCCCACAGCTGACTGATCGTAAGCTGAATAGTGGTTGGCTGTTGAATGATGCCTCCGCATGTTTGGCTTTTGGGCTTCAGGATGCTCCTATGCTTGCAGCGCACTGTTGAAAATCGAAGCCTCTATATCACACATTCAAGTTGAAGTGGAGCTGCCTTCAGAAATCAAAGGAACGGCTCCACCGATCGGTTTTAGCGGTTTTCCGCGCGAAGGTGCGAGGGCAACCTCAAACATGTTTCAGCGTGCAAATTCAAGTGCAAGGGTCGCAAAGCCAAGCGGCTGTTCAGAAGAAGCCCCGCACTCGGTCCAGAGCAACCTGTCTAGGGGAAGCTCCAAGTTAAGCAGAACAAGCTCGCCATCCAACGTCAGTCATTCCACTTTCAAGCTCATGAGCGATATGGGCGCTGCCATGCAGACGGCAGCACAGGAGCGGCGCGGTTCGACTCGAGAGCGTTCGGATGTGGCTGACCTGGAGAAGCAGTTAGTTCTTTGTCAGCAGTTCATGTTCAAACATGGGTGTTGAATGTGTTTGATACACTTCATCACGCTCGAGAAGGTGGTTACGTTGCTACTAGTACACGATGTTGACTCATGTTTGACGCAATGTGAGTGTGGAATGTCCGAGGTCGATCTCGAGGGCAGAGATCCCCAAAGTTGGCAGTAGTTTGAATATTAGAACGGGAAGGGCCCATGGTTGCCTGGGACTTAGCATGACCAGGAGGTTTGTTGAACTGGGCCTGTAGAAGGGTGATGCCCAAAAATGCAGCTTGTGGCTGCCTAGCTTTACGAAACCCTTTTGGCCCGTCGGAGTGTCGTTTCACGCCCACGAACATGTTTGGAGACGTCTGGAGAAAGAGTCAAGAGGAACTTTGCTGGTGGGTCTCCGGACTGACGAACGACTCACATTCAATGGAGAGTGTGTCAGCATCACAGCGAGTTGTGCGGCAAGAGCACCCACGCCATTAGGAGCCCATGGAACCCATCAGGAGCCCCAATCTCAAAAACATTCAGCTGCGGGCTGCCTGGGGCTCATAAGATTTCATATGGCTGGGTGAGCAATTCCTCAAGGACACCTTTACAATCCTTTACATGCCTTTACTAACCTTTGCATTTGGTATGTTGCCCACTTCGCCTCATGAGGGGAGTTTGTTCCTTCTTTGGTGATAGATCCTGAGACATGTCATGACTTCCAGATGTCAAGTGATGTTCACAGTTGCGAAGCTCGCTCAAATTTCGGGTGACTTGGGCAGATGCTTTTGGCATTCATCACGCCGGAGATCCCACCTTCAAAGGTAGCAGCTAGTATCAAAACACCCAGCTACTTGGAATCGTGCCCAATGACGTTCCACCAGCTCAACTTGCGCCGGTTCCTATCGCAGCTACCCAGGTACAGAACCAGTTGAGCCCCCTCCCGCGAAACAACAGCTGGAGTGGCCCTGCCATTGAGAACTCCGACATGAGCGCTCGAAGCTTGGGACGCAGAGATTGCAGAGATGCACTGCCGACGGCTACCAGAGGAAAAATAGTCTCCAGGAAAAAGTTATTTGTGCGGGAAACGTTCATTTATTTGCGCAGGAAAAGAAATAGTCTCCAGTTGACCTTCCCAATGACAAAAACAAATCTCAACATGTACCTATGCCTTCAATGGCTGACAGATATTGAAACGGTTCCTATCCTATTGACAGCTGGGCAGACATACAATTCTGTCACCACTATGGTGGGTCCCTCGCGTTCAATTCGCTAGCACTTTACATGTTGTCCCAGATAGATTTTTTGGGGATTGGTGCGTTCACTGCTTTGATACATGTATACATACTACATAATGCGTATACATATACATATATATATATATATATTTGTAGTTGTATATATAATCTACATGTAAAGTTTATGTATAGAATGGTATATATATATGCTATCCCCCCAAGACCTACCTTTTTGAGCTTGCCGGGCATATTGTGAAGATGGGTACAGTTGTGGGGGAAGACCAGTTAATGTAATAGTGTGTTGATTGTTTGGCTCTACAACTGTTGCAGGCGGTATGTAATTTCTTCAGGAAAGATCTAATGTTTTGTTGTTCTGACATCCTTTGAAATACTGTATAGGGGTATCCATTACCTAGTATATATATCAACTAGTTCCTTAAATACATGTTCAATCTATGTTACACAGTAAGCACTTATATGTTGTAATTATTCATTTGAAACTACTATTACATCTATGACAGGAAACTGCAATTGATACACTACCATTTTTTTGCATATCCACACCACAGTAATTACATTGTTTGGCTACATTTTCCATAAATAAACCTTCGGACATTAGTATAATTTTCCTTAGGTATATATTTTTTTAACCCTGTCTATCCTATATTTTATATTGTTCAACCCGCCTATTACAATAGTTTGTGATACATTGTTGGCTAAATGCATTTTCAGTATCATCACTGTATTTAAGCAAACTTTACTTTGCCTAAATTCCTGGCTCGTGCGATTGCCGTCCAAAGCCGCTAATATCACCATCTATGCTAGTTATTACCTTGGGCAGAATGACAAGTTAAGCATGAAGCAAATATGACTTTTTCCATACATAATCCTTATTCAAGCCCTTAACCTCCTGACTTTCTACACTAAAATGTACCACACACCGCTACCGCCGCTACCATTATCCTTTGCAATACTGTTTAGTAGTATCCATTACCTAGTATATATCCCCACTAGTTCTTCAAATGTTCTTTACAATAAACATCTATTTTACTTGAAAACATCTTGACGGTCTCACAAGAGAAGACTTTAGACAACTGCCTTTGAAACGGGAGTTTCTTTGGCAAGTGTTTGTCAATGTGACGGGCTTTTTAGGATTCAATATTCTGGAGAAACGTTCTTGAATGGGCTTGGGTTCAAGAACTTTTCCCCAAATAAAAGTTGCATATTTCACAAAAAATAGGCTCAACATTCAAGATTCTGGGGAGAAGCCAGCCAGGGCTTGGATTCAAGAACTTTTCGCCATAATCTTGAATCTTAAATTCAGAAACATGTGTTTACAATTTCTTTTGGGGGGATGTGCTTGCGCACCTTTTGGGTTTCGACGCGTGTGTACGCAGTATTTGTACATATATATATGTATATGTGGCAACCCCGCGCTCCCTCTAAGAAAATGACTTCAAAATGTCAAGAACTCACTGTAAATACAACTGAAATGTGTAAAAAGGTAGGTCTTGGGGACTTGGGGGGGGTATGTGTGTGCGCATGTGTTCGCGCACTACTGTTTTATCAGTTCCTGGCTGCACTCAACGAACTCACCACAAACTGTTAACTTGTCAACTTACCCACGGAAGATCAGCAGGTGTCTCGGGACACCGGGCCCAGACTTCACCACAGAGAAAGCCCTGCACCCATGCTAGCCCAAGTCTAGATTCATTAGATCGGCAGAGAATCTCTTTCAATTTTACCTTGATCTTCCTCAGTCTTTCCAACCGCTCCCCGTGAATCGCTGGTAGTCCTTGGTGGAACCATGCTCGGCTAACGCTCGGCCCCGGTGCTGAGGCCTCCGCGAGCCGGGCGGCTTCCGGCGGAATTTCCTCCACCAGCAGGCGCTGCAGGAGGGACGCGAGGTAGATGGACGTTGGAGTGAGCGGCTCATCGAGACTCGGAGCTGATGGGCGTGAACAAACAAACATGAACAAACTAGTGGCAATGGCCTCCAGCCTCATAGCGATGGCCTCCCTCGCCTTTGTGTGGTTGGAGCACTTGATTATAGTCCATTGGAGTAGTAGGTAGGTAGCTAGCTAGGAAGTAAGGAAGGAAGGAAGGAAGGAAGGAAGCAAGGAAGCAAGGAAGCAAGGACGCAAGGAAGCAAGGAAGGAAGTAAGTATATAAAGAATAGTAGTTGTTGTTGTCGTTGTTGTTGTTGGTGGTTGGTGTTGTTGTTGTTGTTGTTGTGGTTTTTGTTTTTAGCGATGGCCTCCAGCCAAATAGCGATGGCCGAAGGCCTCCGACCTACCAGCGATGGCCCCCAACCTGATAGCAATGGCCACACCAATGGCAATGTCCTCCAACCTACTAGCGATGGTGGAAGGTCTTTAACCTAATCGCGATGACTAGCGATGGCCTCCAACCTACTAGCGACGGCCTCCAGCCTCATAGCCGTGGCCTCCAACCTAATGCCAAAGGGAGTACTGTCTCCAAGATACGTGGCTTAGGTGAAAAGCCATCTGGGCTCCTGGCCTGAATGGCCATGATGGTTGGAGGGATGAACTTGTTCGATACTTCTGTAACTTCGATGCAGCATATGCTCCGTCAGTCCAACCACTCGCTTTCCACCAGCCCTTCCTTTTGCTGAGGACACCTTGGCCGTTCACAGCTTCCAGGTTGAGAGCCACTTCTATGGTTTGGACTTGGATGAGGAACCCTCAGCAGTGAGACCGGTCACCGGCACTGCAGGCGCGGGCACCATTACCCCTGCATCCTTGCACGGGCTGACGCTTATCACGATGTGTCGTTTCTGGTTTCCACCTACCTAAACTGTTTGTTCTTCGCTGCGGACCGTTCCTGTGGCCCAGGTGATTTAAATATCGCCTTTCTGATTTTCAAGGGCAACTGCGGCTGTGCCATCCTGTACATGCCGCGCGGATGGATGCATGGAGGCCTCGTGCACCTGGGCCGAACCGAAGTTTGTGGCGAGGCGACTGCTTTGGTGAACAATTTTGAAAATAAACAACGGCAAGTTGGTGTTGGTATGTGTTGGTGGACATCTACTTTGAATCTATTTGGAGGACAGCTGTGCAGTATCCATCCTTCTTTGTTGCCTTTTCATAGCAGGCTGGCAAGAAAGGTTGCAAATCGGCGCTTGTGCTATCACTCTTGCATTCCCTATGCAGTTATTTGCGGAGCAAGGCCGCCAGTGTTTTCATAATTATTGTGTCCATATGTTTTGCGATGGCTGTAGGGTATTGCATGGCAAGTGGGTGGTTATGGTGGGTCAGACTGCAATGTGGTAGCTATGGATGCTATGTCTTCACTAGCTGAAAGCCGCAAAAAGGAAAACATGTATGTAACAGTAGCAGGCAACTTGACTGAAATCTATCCTGAAACCACTTCGATTTGATGTGTTTAACTTGTCTTTGTGGTGCTTGGCTGAGTTGACTGGTGCTTCAACACACTGCACTGAAGCTCCCGAGGCTTGCATCCATCACTGTACCTATGATCGGATTGATCTCCATTTGGTGCTCCCTCCTTCTCTTGAAGGTTCGCCGAGACATGCAGCAGATAGGCTACGTGGCGGGTAGAATAAGTGGATGGCAGTGCTCACGATGTTTATCGTTGAGTGGCTTTTCCAATGGAAGGAAGAGCAAATGTAGAAGAGTCATGCGCCAATACGTAGTTGGCCTAGTCCATCAAGCATATCCAGATCACCTCAGCGCATGCTGATATCATCCCATATGACTTCAGCTTCCAGCTACAACAGGTGCGGATGCAAGACTCTGGGCATCAGGGCTATGGTGATCTGATTGGGGCGGCCTTCGGCCTCTACGGCCGAAAGTGTGCGAATCTGTTCATCATGCTTTTGCAATCTGGGATTTGTTGCACCTACTTCATAGTGGCCTGCAGCTTGGCAGTGGGGAGACAACTGGGCCTGGATCTTGAATAGAGGGAGAGCTGGGATGAACTAGGACACTGTTGCATGGTGGCCAATGATTCAGCCAAGTTGGACAGGCAATCCAAACTGGTCAGGCGGATGACTCGTGCGACTCTAAAAACCTCCCTGTTAATGTTTGGTTGTGGGCTTGTCATATGAAAATGGTTCGCATAAGCAAAGCCTAGGTGTGCGTAAGGTTGCGTAAGCTTTTTGTGGGAGATAGGAGTTGAGTAAGCTGCGTAAGCAAGCCCAAGTATCAGCATACATGTCATGTCACATCTACACATATTTGCACCGTATATGGTATTTTTCATAAACCATTAAAACATGCAGGATGTGTTTCTGACAAACTGCTTGAACATCCTTAGAAGAATCCGTTCCAGGCTTTTGGTCGCAGAAATCCGCGTAAGCTTCGCGTAAGTACTGCGTAAGCCAGGTTCGCTGTGGAAGACCACACAACCCATTAATGAACATTCCTTGCCGCTCACTGCCCAGCTGCGGATGTAACAGATCTGTTGGACTCAGTGCTTTCCAAGTGCCAATCCTTTCTGCCAGATATTTTTGCCGGAAACGCGGTGTGCGCCGCGGGCGCTGGCTGGAAAACAGATCGCGTGTAAGCTGTGACTGTGGTGTGGCGATAACATTTATAGGCTTTGCGTAAGCTACCATTGTGATCGCGTAAGAAGTGGCGTAAGACAAATCTGACGACATAGCCAGATGCCACAAGTTTTGAGAGCCGCTCACTCGTGGAACCATGTTCAGGATAGCACGATCGAGACGATGGAATTCGGGAGCGTCCCCATCACCCCGCACCTCGCAACGGTCGCAGCGCACGTCACGATGCTGATCCAAGGTAAGCTGCTGCAGAGCACCATTTGTCCAGGGCTGGGGTTCAACATCTTGAGCTTTGGTCCATGAGAGAGGGTGGTCGCACATGCGTGGTAGAGAGTTGCAGGATGGTCACCGGGTAGCAGCTAATTATTAGATGTTGATACTGTAGATTTTCAGTATTGGTGGAGAAGTTCAATTCCTTCAAGGAAAGGATGGAACACTTATATAATTCCGAATGGCTGCCCGACACTCTTTCACTTCAAGATGGTCAAAGGGGAAGTGGATGGATTTGACACATTTGGCGAAACGCTAGCGACACTTGGCCGGATGAGGATTCCTTGCATGGTTCTGGTGGTCCTGCCGGTGGTCGCGATCCGAAAGATCTCCTCCCTTTGGCCTTTGAGTCTCCTGGGTGCCCTGGCAATGGAACTGGGAGCCTTCAGGGGCTGTGCGAGACAGATTGGACAGATTGGGTGATCTCGTTTCTTTGTTTAGGTGCGGTGTGAATGCTTTGGCCAACCAAAGTCAGTTGAGCACCCTTGCAGGCACAAAGCACATCATTGACGACACCTTATAAGGTCTACATCCACATGTCCGAGCCGCATATTATGGTCTCATTGCAACATACTACAAATACGATGTTTTTTTGGAGTAGATGGAGTTAACAATAATACTTCCAGGCCCTCAGATGTTTCGACCACAAAAGACCAATGGCGAAAAGAGCAACTTCTCAAGGGTCGGGCAAACTTCTCTTTTGGACTGCCAACTTGCAGGTACAGCTCTTGTGATCTTCGGGATCCTGGTGGTCTTTGGTTTGGAGCTAGGTGCGCTCGCTCACGAGCAGCCAGATGCTTGGAGAAACTAGCATGGGTTTGAGAGGTTGGGCGCCTTCTTTGTTTTTTGGCGTGTCACGATCGAAGCCTGTGTGACAAGGAAACGAACCCACAATAGATACCATACCATACCGTCGACTAATTTATCCTACATGGCTCTCGGTTTTGGTGCGGTGCTTTGCATCAGGCACCCTTTCTCGTCCGTCAGGTGGTTGGGCGTTTTTGACCTGCCGGACCGAGCACATCCAAGGACGACTTGATTTTATCCAACTGGAGTGGGGTCTTGGTTTGCTTGGGACAAGCCTGCTTCATGTTCGAAGGCTTGGGATTTGCGGGAGCTGAAGCATGCTATTGTGAAAATGACCACGGTATACTATACCCAATATAAGTGAGTCACTCACGCAAGTTGACTCAAGCACTGCCCACATTATCCTGCAACGAATTGCCGTGCGAAGGCATCGGGCTCATCCTACCAACCTTTGATGCATCAAAAAATCCTCAGCACTTTCCCTGGATCTACATCGTCACTCAGACTGGAACGTTGTGTTTGGTTTGCTGCATTGGTCTCTTTGGGTACCTAGCCTTTGGGCCGCTTGGATTTTGCAATTGATGAGCAATAGGGAGAAGACGAGGACATCGTTGCAAGAATGAGGCAGAGACAGGGAGTGAGGGCGAGAGAGAGAGAGAGAGGGAGAGAGCGCCAGTTTGCCAACCTGAGCACCATTAGGTGTTCTTGATGGGCTATTGCGCACGTTGCATGTTTCAAAACAAACAGCACTATTCAAAACCCAAAGGCTGGTGGCGTCGTAACCAGCTGTATTGAACTTCTTGCTAGGTACATCTAGGTACTATGTCATGTGGACCTTTGTCCCATCTAAGACCCCTGCGTTGGTCGGGCAGCTCGCAGCCACATATCCCTGAGGCAAGGCGTACACAACCTGATCCTGCATCCCGGACATTGACGTGCGACAGGATCGGGCAGGATCACCGGTTGCATGTGTCGCATGGAGCCAGCCACAACAAATAGGGCTCGAGAGTGTTTGAGTCACGAGTCATTGACCTGCATGGGTTTCACACGAGAATGGGACCACTGAGAATGGGACTGAGTTTGTAAAGTTGAGGGCCGAGATTTGGGGAGCCGAGTCCACCCCAAAGCGGCTTTGGAATCCTCAGGATGTGTATCTCCGACCCATCCCTCTTTGGATCCTGAAGTTTGCCTGCGGAATTTTTGACAGGCCCCAACACTGGGCTTGGAGATGCTTAGGGCTTAGGGGGAAGATGGGTTAGTCTTGCTGTCACTTGGGAGGTTCCAGACGCCAGGATGAAACAGCCCGATCCGAATCTTTCTACCACGGGGACATGTGTGCAACGGCATTCGATCAGTCATAATGTCAGCCGAGACATGCCTAGCCTAGACTTTGATTGAGGCAATCGTTGTTCCTATGTGTTGCCCCAGTACGCACAGAATCGTAATGAATTATAGCATGAATCACTATGCTTCAATCATATCATATATATATAACACTATATATGATTATATTGTTCAACAAAAGTAGGCCGTGCAGCTGTGGTTTTGTTGACGCCTGCGTGTCTCTAAGGCTCGACTTCCAGCCAAATGTTTTGGTCTTTTTGGTCCGCATGGCCTTCATGATTCAGGTGAGGTGCGGGGAAGGAAACTCAACGTTTTCATTGGAGTGGGTGCCATTTTTCAAACAACGGAGGTGTCATTTGAGGTCACTGTCAGCTCTCAGGTCTATAGTTATGTAGTTCCTTCCATGTCCTTCCGACCAAACTCACCTTACTTCTCACCTCAAAAGCGTCACACCTGAATGTGCTCATTCAGGTCCTGTGCTCCTTCCCACTTCAGATGCTCCCCGCCACACGGCTCATCGAGCTGTCCTTCTTTGGGCCGCCGGTGTCGGACCCGCCCTCCGCCCGGAAGCTGGCCAAGTCCGGACGCTCGGGCCGTGTCCAGGAAGGTCGGCCGAGGCCAAATGGTTTGGAAGTTCGCCACATGGTTTGCCATGTGGCGTTTTGTTTCAACTTGTTCGATCAAATTGGATCAGTTCCTGTATATTGCATTCTGGTTGTATGGGACTTGATGGAGTTGGATCCTGCAGTGGATCTCATCGAAACCGTAGGGACTTCCACAGGGCCCATCCGCGTGTTGCATCAGTGGCCTAGCGGGGTCCAAGCTTGACACCTGTACAGACACATAGTGCAGCTTAGCCTGATCCCATACACATAATATAGCATAGTTACATGAACTGTTTGTTGGGATAGTCAGATGAACCATGATGAACCAAGTGGCATGGGGTGCTCCAAGAAGCTCCCTGGTGGTTGCTCAGGCAGCGTTGCAGTATCGGTATTAAAATCAGCTTGGTGCTGCGGACAGCTGTTTTCTCATGTTGTACAGTTTTCTGCAATGAGGCAATGCACCATGTTAACCAAGTTGGTCCATTCGTCCGAGCCATCCGAAACCCGCGTCCATGGCTGCCACCTGAGGATTCCGCGCCGTCCTCGTGGCAGTGTTTGCGCTCATCGCTTATGCGGGCGCATCGCACTTGGACAACTTTGTGAGTCTCATTGGGGCCTTGTGTGGCGTGCCATTGGCCTCTTGACTTTCTGAAGTTGGAGGGCCGAAGGGTGACAAAAAGTAGCCCGGCGTGCTTCGGTGAGCATACTTAGAAGTGATAGAGGGATTTGGCGGCTCAAATTTGGTCCTTTCAGAATCAGAACTGTGGGGCTTTTTGATCGGAGATGTGCAACTTTCCCATCTCCTTCCCTTCCAGTGGGGTATGGCAGTGGCCCCAGGTGATCGTAAATCAACAAATACAAGAACGTTTTGTCAATCCAAATTTGCCCAAATGAAATCCCAAATCACTGTCCAGGTGAATCCATGAGAGTATTTTGCAGGTTTGCGGTTTATCAGGTTACCGTCGAGCGGCAGGTAACCTGATTAGGTTCCGTGTGGGCATGTTTCTTCAAACCGGGCATGTCATTTGTTTTTGTTCCATTAGGCATGTTTGATCTGCTAGGCATTTATCTTTCCAGCAGCGGCACACTACTTCCTCATCGAGCGTTGCTGCTCGGATCTGCTGCTCATGGCCTTCGGTGTCATCCTGACCGTGCTGGTCACTGCAGTGAATCTGGCAGCCTTCCTGTAGCCGCGTGTGACTCGGGTGGTCACTTAATGTTTCAACAAGATTGGCACTTCGGATGTTGGATCTGATGTTTGGTGTTTGATTGGGCTCCTGTATGCTCCCGCTACAGGATTGATGAAGGATTGGTTTTGAACGATTTTGAGTGTTTACTAGGCTCACAGGCTGTGATGCGTTTTTAAATGGTCCAATTATCTATATTTAGGGACCTTTCTGGAGCATTTGATGTGGCAGCAGCTAGTGGTGTGCCCATCCCATCAACCCCAGCTTGCGAAAATGTGTGTCGTGTCAACACGTCTATCGTGCAAAATGACGTTGAGCAAATGAGCCATATGTTTTTTTGCACTTTTATGGTGGCTCACCGTGCTTTGCTGGTACCACTTCCCGACAAGGACGCAATGAGCTGCAATGCTGGCTGCGCATGGAGAAAACGGGCCATGCAATGCAACGGTTGGAGCTGGCAATTGTGAAGTGGATTCGGTATGTAACTCTCGATGGGGGCTGCTTTCTGACTAGATGAATGTATGCCTCAGTAGCTTTCGCGTCTTGGAATTCTTCGGCCAGGTTCCAAAGGCAAACGACCAATCATCATGTTTCCCAGTCATGACACGAGGGAATGTTAATCAGGTTGAACATGGTTGAACTACATGAGAGGCACCCACCACGCCATTGCCGCCAACCCAACCCCACTAACCTCCTGGCAAGCCTTGCAAGGCTGTCTGCATTGGCGAAGGTTCAAGAGTTAATGAGGGTCGAGGAGAGCGTCGCTTGGTGCCAGAAGATGCCGCCAGGGTTAAGAAACCTACCCGGCCAGTCTGGTCAGTGGTGAACAAATGGTGAACCATGCTTATCCTTTGATCCAATTAGGGATTGGTTTTGCTCCAGCGAATGCACAGAAGGGAAAATGGATCACAATGTTGAGAAGCTGCAGGGGTCACTTTTTCTGGTCACGGCTCAACGACTTGAGTCTACCAGGAAGCCCCGGCCATTTCGTGCGTGAGAGGTTGACTGAGTAGGCGGTGAACCAACAGTAAGATCCCAAGACAGGACACATGTGCTGGAGATCGATCCAGTTTGGGAAGTCTATGCCATGCCATAACCGCAAGCCTTGACACTGTTAGGTCAGGATACAAATGACCTCAAACAACGGGCTTCCCTGGCAAAGCCGGGAATGGCCTGCTATTTTGTTCGCTGCGTTGTGCAAACGCCAGCTCAGGTTCCACAAATCGACTTGCCCCACGTGCCAATGCACAAACAGCCTTCAGATTCGGAGCCCAAGAAGGCGCGAAGTGCAGTGCTACCCATAGACTCGACCAGGTCGCTCATACACCTTTTGCCATGGTCAGGTCACTTGTGGCTTTCTACAGCTTAAAGGCTTCATGAACGGGTTCATCTCCTGACCTGAGGATATCAATCTTTTGTATCTTTTGTATTCTTTTGTCAGGTTGCCGTCGTGCAAGAAGCCCTCGAAGAGGTGAAGGACGAGGCGAAGGAGGAACCTGGGGACGACAAGCATCGTGGCGAGCAATGGAGAAGCGGCATGGGGTCGCCTACTATATAGTAACAAAATGTAACAAAAAGATACTATAGTAGCTAGACCAAAACTCCACTTGTGCACCGATCCTCGCGCCACCCAAGAGCCCTTCGCGGTGTCGGTACGGCGTGCTTTTGGGCAGAGAGTCAAAAGTCAGCCAAACAGGCAAAACCATGCAGAACAACAATGCAACACAGAACTAGCACCCAAACCACCTAAAGAAGATCACCCTCGGCCTTGTGCGTTTCATTCGAGTCTACAATTGCATTGACAAAGCAAGCAGCCTATATATAAGTATGTTTGGTTGGCAAGACCGACCCTGCTGCTTATCTCGGACGGGCTGTTTTCGTTTCGTGGTCGTATGATGTCATGTGTGGTCATCCTCCAAGTGCAATGTGTGGTGGGTCTACAATTGTCCACAGTTTTTTGATGTTTTTTGCTTCCCAGCCCATCCTAGCCCCATCGAGCAGGAAACCCTCCGGTCTTCAGTCTTCAAGCCTGGAAACGCAGTGAATCCACTTGATTTTGCCGGTCCCTCCAAATAGATGACTTCCACCAAATTGTCTGTTTTTTTGTGCGCCGATCATCCCAAGGCACAATCCTCGGCTGCTGCGGAAATCGGTGCAGCCTTTGCATGACTATGCGGAGTTTCATCAGCAGCAGACGCTTGGAACTGGGAAGATATACACTCCGACTAACATGGAAGTGGAGAATGGCCTGTTGGATGAATTATTCTCCTCTATAAGCGGGTGGTTTTCCACTTGCATGTTAGTGAGTCAGAGGGTAGCTTACCTCCCTCCAGCGTCGAATTGGATGGCACTGACCCTGTGGACTTCCATGTTCCGAAGATCAAAGTGACTTCCATGACGACGTTGGAGGGAAGGTGGAGCGGAGACAGCAGACTGAGGATTTTGTTCAATGCAACATGGCAGGTGCATGTGGTGTTCAAGGGGAAGTGGGCTTTGTTGGTGCTCGAAGTGGGTGACACCAACGTGATGATTCATAGCTTCCAGTCTGAAGCGCACCCGTCAGGGCAACTGTGGCATAGGATGGCATAGGCAAAATCAAGTCGTTCTTACTTGTTCATTTCGTGCGGCCGGAAGATTTGAGCAATCCGTTTGTGGCTTTGTCGTTGCAAACCCTACATTGACCAGCACTGAAGTGTTGGGACATGTTGCGGCTTCTGACCCAAATCACCAAATGACCGCAAGAAAACATTTCGAGAAGTGAAAGCTGAATGTTAACGTCGGAAGACGCAGATCCTGATGTTGGAAGAAACCTTTGCCAGGATGTATCATCGAAGACTCGGTGACGAGATTTACGACACAGACAGCAAGTTCGAGGTGCCCAAGCTCCAGGGCCCCAAATAGAAAGGAAATACATTCATTCATGTGATTCATGTGTGTTCTTTTTTTTTATGTGGGGGTCTCGGGGGGGTAGGCCGCTAGAAGGTAAGAAGAGGTGTAGCATGGTAGCTAGAAGTAGAATGGTAGAATGGTAGCTGATAGCTACTAGTAAGCTACTAGCTACTGGACGCAGTTCATTTGGCTCCTAGATCTTTGGGGAAGCTTAACTTCCATGTGTGCAATTTGGGGACACTATTGCTTCATGGCCATGGAAGTGACCAGTTGCGACAATCATCAGGTCTTACCCACCCAAGTGTGCATTGCGGCTGGGGTCTGGGCCACTTTTCGCATGATCCAACCAGCGCCATCACAAGCCTTCATGGAATCAGCTCCAGATCTCAAGCGGACACACCAGTGCCCACTGGTGAACATGTCAATGTTTTGAGTGCGTCTAGTGACTCCAACGATTGCTGCTAGAGTGTCCCTTGTGGCCTTGTGTTGCTGGACTCCTCGCAACATCCGTATTGAGATATTGTAATTTTGGACTTGAACATCGGCCTCGGTTCGCATGAACTTTCTTGCGGGCCTCGAATGCTGCTGTGGGTTGAGGATTGTGGGGTCCTTGATGGGGCTCCACCAAGCAAACTCTTACGTTTGAAGATGTTTGAAGTATGTTGAGCTAAATCCTCCAAGACTCCGTCAAGCAGGCTAAAGTTTGGTATAGATGCCATGTCCATGTATTGCCATGTTATCTATACAAGTTTCGGAGGGTCTGACGGCTCTAAATCAAAGATCAATCCCAATACCTGGCCTTAAGCAATTGCTGAGTCCCGTTGGCTGGCACGCTTTTGAATACCAACAATGCGATGAGGTTCCATTTGTTGCCAGGTAGGGCCATGTGAGTCTTTGTTTTGGACTCGCGTGTAGGTCATGCAGAAGAAGACCCGGAGGTTTCTAGACTCTTCCTTGCACCTTGGAGAGAAGGAAGAGCCGCTGGCTGGCTCGAGAAGGAAGCTAGGGATGCGTTTTGGAAAATCTACCGGAAATGAGTTTGCAGTATGTTTGCAGTTCCTCTGTTGTAATTCGGTCATGTCCAGGTCTTCATGCGCTACTTTTACAGTAAGCCTTCCTATAAACACAAACCGCCTCAAAGAGAGCTTGATGGATTGCACGACGACACCGGCATCAGTTATCGTCGTATCGTTTGTTCGTGGTCCACAGGATCCAGAAAGGCAAGCCTTTTTTTAACAAACATCAGGCGACCTATTTATGCCCCCCAACATTGTACACAGCAAGTCAGCTGGTGAAGATGTAATGATTATATATTGATATACTGTAGGTATATAATATTATAGTCCCGTGATGCTTTTCCCAGCACTCAGGTTTGGCAAACTCCTGGCCTCTGTGATCCTTTTGAACTGCGTCAGTCTAGGCGGGGGCACTGGGTACTCAGGGCTTGTCCGCAACTGCAACGGTACTTGGGTAATGTCCAACTAGGTCGGGTGTTTGAGTTGTATACAGTTGTATGAACAGGGAGCCAGCCCGCTGCTGGATCAAAGTAGGCTTTGATTTGTGCTGTCCTTTCGGCAGGCTTTGATTTGTGACTAATTGCTTCTTGTTTTTCAATCCTACGCTTGCACGTGTCCCGGATTTCCGGTGTTGCATGACACATGCCTCTCAATGCTGTACTTTGTAAACATTGTCCATGGTGCACCAGATGCACAAAAATGTCTCCAGCACACATGCCTTTGGAAACACACGTAGGTGATTGTCGCTGTTGGCATAGAGATGTTCCGTAACGTGCAGCACGCCGCGTGAGTTCTTCCTGTACGTATGCGGTCTGGCCTGTATAGTCCCACTTTGCTGACTTTATTATATATTGAAGCATTGTAGGACCAATTGCTAGTAACATCTAGTGACGAAGCATTTCCTGTACAGATGTGTATGGCCAATCATCCAGCAAGCTTTCACCTGACCATGGACCATGCACCTGGGACCAAGCTAGAAGTGGCAGGAAAGAAGAGAACATGACTTGGCATGAGGGATGTGAAAGGCTTTGAACCCTCAACATCCAGACCCAGGCTAGGAGATCCACCTTCCAAACAACCCCACTGTGGAGCGCGTGCTCAGGGTGGCAAGTGGATTGGGGAGTGCAAAACTATTCTCAGCCGGAACCTGTGGCTGGACGCAAAATGTATCACTGGATTACATGTGAGAGAGCAGTTCCTGATAGTTCCCGCACACCCCCAGCATATCACCATTCCTTGTGTTGCCTGATGATTTTCAGGGACCACGGGCCCCGTGTGCATCAAGCAAGCAGAATCGAAATACAAGTTCCTGACAGAGTGAGCTCAAAGGTGTGCAATAAGCAGAGACCATGGCGATTGATCCGGATTTCTGGTCATTGCCCCTAGTCCAGGCCTTCCTGTGCAAACAAAATGATTGCCAATACCGTTGACCCCTGGAACTCGCCAGGTGGCTGTGCCACGATGTCCTCGAAACGAAGCCTTTTGGTTTCTCATCCGGTCACCACAGCCAGAGACAATGGATGTCATCCTGAGAATGTTTTGGGTTGTCACTAGGGCTTGTTGGACGCAGAGGTTGTCAGGGGACATCATGGGACAGTCGGGTACGGTACTCTCTTGTTTGAGCTGCACCTTTGGTTGCCCTCCAACCCAGCACCAGTCGATTCATTGATTGAGTTGACCATTTCAGATCTATTCAAGATCCACGCTTGGCCCTGCTCCAACAAACCAAAAACCTGCTGTGCCGGCTGCCACGTGGGGCACAGCGGTCGAACCCGCCAAGCAAGGTCACCTTTGAAGTCGTCACTGTGCCTTGGCGTTGACGAGGAAACCATTTGATCAACCGCAGGGCCAAGAGATGCCAAGAGCCTTTCCACACTGGACATGCCTGGACCCACTCCATACTTGTGAGAGTATTTGAGTTTGTGCGGAGGCTTGGTGGCAGGAACAACATGTTGCCTGCAACTGCAACATGTAGTTTCCGCCTAAGCCCTCCCTACATACTATACTTGCTTGGCTCGTGGCTTCACTTCGATGTGAACCACCCAATAACCGTCACATCTTGCTGAGGACCACGTTCTTTTGTTTTCAATCGGATGATGTGTTGGCAGGATGGTGCCATAGATGGCCCCGTACAACTGGGTCCACATTGTGAGGCAGCACCATGGACGGGTGGTGTTAATCCAAACATATTTAACCCACAAGGCCAAGGGAAAAGAGTTGCATTGACGCAGATCTTGAAAGCTCCTTTCCTGGCCTTTGTGACTTCTATAGTGTGTGCAAGACTGTAACACCATTCACCTGATATGGCCTGGGCTCAGGTTTAGAGCCTTGTCACTTGAGGCAAGAACATATTGAAGTGAAGGGCCTGGGAAACCATGGATTCACGCACGCCCCCCCCAGAAGTGCACAAGACCAGCCAAAAACTTCGTGTAGTCTTTGGTGAACAGGTATGCAGCCGAAGGCATTGAAGGAAAGCTTACAAAAACGTCGCAGTTTTGGGAGCCTCCCCTTGCGGGGCTTCAAGTTAACAGACACAAGAGGGGTTTGGGCATGGCACTCATAGAAAGAAAGAAAGAAAGAACATACTCGTACAACACATGTCTTTCCACAATGATGTTCGTGGAGCTTTGAACGTTTTTGTGCGTCCCCAGAGGTTCCCTCAGAGCCTCAGTGTTGCCTTGCACAAAACGCCGAATTCCATGATGCCTGAGACCTTGTTTACCATCGTTTTCACCTTCGAGTATGGCGTCCGATGCTTTGCCTTTGGCATCTACATGTTCAATTGGTACAACTCAGACCCTTGGATCGGAAGATGGAAGGATCCGGATCAGATGTCCCGTTTGCGCGCGTTCTTTTCCGGATAAGAGCCACAGCCTACGCCATGTCAGTCGTTCTTCCGAATCAATTCATTCCCAATCCTTCACGATGGAAAGAATCCGGGGAGACGATTTGCTGGGGCTTACTGTATCAACTTTTCGGAGCAACAGCTCAACGACGTGCGGCTGACGGGACCTCCGATGTGGTGAATGAACACAGTCGACAGTTCCTGAAAGGTTAATGAGGTGATTATTGCACAATACCCCCACAGGATTCTTTAGAATAATATGTTTCTGCAAGAAAGATTATGCAAGGCCTCAATGGTTTAATTTCCATCATTGGATTTGTTTTGTTGCGTGATGATGGGAAAACTCTCTTGGCAGAAGTTGCAATTCAGGCAATGCTTGGGCTTGTGCAGAATGCACATTAAAACTCTACATGTGGCCAGCATCACCATTCAACAACCTAAACACGCTATTGGGCCTACTATTGGGGTCAGCCTTATATAGGTCAAGGTCCAGAAAGCCAACAAGGTTTTGGGTATAGATGAGTGGGTTTTCTTAATGACGTACTTTTTCTTCACCACCTGCAGTGCCCCTGAGGAGATTGGATGGAACATTTTCGATGGCATTTTGGTGCTCAGCTCTTTGATCGACGAGCCTCGCCAGTCCGCGGAGTCGGATGGGTGAAGTTTGGGATGATCCGCTCGTTCAAAGGCCGTAACGGCTGACGACATCAGGATGGGCTGACGGCTGAGGTGCATAGGATTATCCTTTGTGTCTCATGTTCTGAGGAGATCATGAGTCGGACCTCCGACGGGATCAACGTCACGGCGCTACGGGTCCTGAGATTGGCGCGGCTCCTGCGCATCCTTCGCGCCTCGGTTGGTGGGTTTGGAGATTCGATAGGCTAGCGGGTCAGAAACATATTCTTTGGTTGGAACATGTTTTACTACCCTGATATAGTTATATAGGGCTTCCGCAGTAGTTATTGGCATTTGGACCCGTGTAAAATTTGGTTTATCCTTCCACACCAACTCGCGATCCAGGGTTCGCCTCTCACGCCCTTCCACTAAAAGTGGGGTACTAGAGAGTAGATATGTACGACACAAATCATCATGTACACAAAGAAAAGTGTATCACACCAAAATCCAGCACCGGTGTAAGACACAGTGAGGATGGGTGACATGTTAAAATGAATTACTACCAGCCACATATGCAAGCATCTAATTTGGAACATCAATATCTGCAAGGTTATGTTTCAAGCGAAGGCATTTCTTAAGCTTTTGATAGAGGTTATGCCTCTTTCTGTACGGAATATCAGAGTAAGGCGGATCGGGACAAAGTTCATCAGCAGCTTTGAGTGTCGGAAGCACCCGTACATTAAGTGGATACGATTGGGTCGGCATGGACGAATAGGATGTCAGATTCGCAATCAGCAGATCAGCAAATGGCATATTTGGACGCGCAGAGATGCCCCCTACAAGACTACGGTGGTATCCCAGTCGTATCAAAGAGCTTGCATTGGTCTTCTTATATCGGGGGTAAAACTTGCACTGGAGGGAGTTTTCTAGGTAACGCACAACAGAGCGAAGAACAGAGGCTTGATGCCATAAGCTTCTTTTTTCCTGGGGTTGAATTTGAGCTTCGGGTGAGTGATAGTCATACGGCAATGGCAATTTTTCGGTTTTCGATGAGATCCAAATAGGCAGAAAATGTCCTGTAAAAATCGCAAAGTAAAAGGCCAATTCATACCATGAAACACCAAAATCACCTGGTGTAGCCGGCGAGTCACATGATCTCCATTCAAAGGTATGAAACATACGCCAAACCTTAAATGCAATGGACGCACCACAAGGACACGCTTGCGCAACCACTTCTGGTAGGTCGCACCGAAGGATCCAGCCCACATTAGAGACACGCCATGTTCGAAGTGTGTTCTGATAATTAGAAACGGCATCAAGTGTGTTAAATTCGTGTGTTGCAGCCGCATTCTTTTCCTTCTCCAAATTAAGTTTTGAATGAAGTGCATTTAACTCCGCGAGGTAACAATATACAGTTGACAAAACATGCCGTTGCCGTTGCGAGTGGTCAGAAATGGTTTCCGTGGCAGTCAAGAGAAGGGGATTATCCAATTTATTAATCTGCTTAGCTGCCTTGTCAGCCAAATCATTACCCATAATCGTGTATAAATCTTCGGAGTCACATGCCTCTTCAAATTTTCGATGTGATTTGACTTTGCAAATAGAGTGGTATAACGGATTCCAGTTTTGCTGAACAACCCGGAGGAGGTCCACATGTGTTTTTTGGTAAGTTCTGGGGTCCAATACTCCCTGAGCTATTTCTTCAACGATCCTAAGCGCAAAACATGAGTCCGTGTGAATCGTCATGAATCGATTTGGATAGGCAGTGGCAAAATGCTGTGTCAACCATGCTATAGACCCTAATTCGCTTCGATTAATTGTTTGTTGGCCCTGGATGTGTGACGTCTGCGCCACTTGAAAATCATCAATGGAAGGGTCGTCAGGATTTTGATGGACATGTTGAACGACCGCCCATGCAGCTCGACAACAGTTTTGATGTGCCGGTTTATCACAAGTGCCATCTGTATAAAAAACGAAATGTGGACAATCGGCAATATTAGGGACATCAAGAATGGGGCCAATCCGATCTTGAACCAACAAGTTGTATATCTTCTGGGCAGCATGCTGTGTGGCGAGAGGAAACCATAGCAAGTTGGGAAATTCATGAAGATAAGTTATTGCCTCCGGATGTTTATCACGAAGATGTTGGAAATTCGGACATTCTAACTGACGGTGTTGGTGTGTATCTGGCATTTCACAGTAAGCACAGTTAATGGACTGAGAGGAGTCCCAGAGAGATTTCACAGCCCCTGTTTGATAACCACCAGTGAGGTTGAGTACAAGAAGCTTGCGGGATGCATCTGAGAATGGTCTATTTAGCTTATGCTGTGTATATAGATCAACTGGCTGGAATGTAATACCTTTACGGTGCTGCGTCTGTCCCAAAACATAGTGGGACCATGCCAGGCGAACGATACGTCTAATTTCTTTAGGTGAGTCATTGCGAAGAGACACTTGATGTCCATCAGGGAGCTTGATTGTTGCGTCATGTGTTGGAATCCAGTGGACTTTATTAAGGTATTTAACTAAGGCAGCACAAGGACCACATTTGGTATCTGCATTGACCACATGTTCCCACATTTCACTTGCAATCTGAGTATGATATTGAAACATGCGACGAAGACTGCAAATTGCGGAAGAGATGATGTACATCCTTCCCAGTTGGCTGGAGGTTCTTTCTTGCTGACCAATTCAAGTCTCAAGCGAGCACAGGTAGTCAAAACGAGTAAGGAACAATCATGAGGAAAAGGGGAAGGTTCCCAGACAATTAAGCATGGAGGCCAACTTGAACTTGAATGGCAATCGGTTGCAAAAGGGTAGGGAAAGATCAAGAATACCTCACGGGGTTGAATGCCAACGGCTGGAGTACAGTGTGCCTCTAGTCTATGTTTACTATTGTTTACTTACTGTGACGCCAAGTATTTGTATGTACGCGTACCTGATTGAAATTTGAAGTATATAATTTGAAATGCCAACGTGTTGCACAACTGGAAGACACTTCCCCTCCACACTGGTAGCTGCCAGGAAAGTGCGCTGACATGTGAAATGAATTTGTTTGGGGTGGGCGAGGCTTAGGTAGCCGCGGTAGCCTGGCGAAGTGTTGGAATCTGCCGGGCATGGATGCTCTTGGAATGTAGGTTTGCCCCTATTCATTGCCAAGCTCTCAGTATTGGTGCGCCTGGCGGGCTCAGGTGTCTTTCGGGTGGTTCGTTACTTCACGGACCTCCGTGTCATGGTCCAAGGCACCCGAAAACGAGCGAATCAAACCCATGGGATATGGGATGGGCAGGGCATGGGGACAAGATTCTCTTCGGAATGGCTGCATGGCTACATGGGTCTTAAATTACCAAAGTGGACCTGCCAAAGTATATAGTTTTGTTTCAGAGACCTTTTGAGGATATCGGATATCACATGCAAGCACGCGTGTTCACTGGCATTTGTTAGGCAGTTGGCCATACACTATGTCACCCTGTCGGGCGTGAACAGGTCCAACACGGCCAATTTGACAGTAGCGATGCCAGGAGCCTCTAGTAGCTTCTTGTTACTACTCGTAAGGCACTTGTTACTAGAAGCGATGCACTTGTTCCTAGTAGCGTCCTTGCTCCTAGTAGCGATGCCCTTTGCTCCTAGTAGCGTCCTTGCTCAAGGCATTCTCTTATCGGCCAAGACGTTGATTTGGGCCATCGCCTTGCTAATGGTCTTGATGCCTCCTGGCGGGGACGGGTGCGCAACGGAGGAGGCGAGGCAGACAAACCAGGTTGGCATCGCGGAAGGAGGAGAGGACTGGTTAGTATAGTGGTTTCGGCGTAGATTGCACAATCTCCAAAGAGGTTTATATGGACCCTCATCTAAATAGACCTTTCTTGGGCTTTGTGCCATCTACTCTGAAACTACTGTAAAAGGATGTAAAAGGAATGTCCCCAGCATGCGCCTCAGACGGTTCTCGTGTTGGTATACTAGGCCCAGATGAGATGGGACTTGTAAAATGTACGTCGCCAACCACCAGTCCTATCTCATCAGCGTGCAACCATGTTTTTAGAGCTTCCACAAATCCCATCTCATCAGGGAAATCAAGCAAAACTATGCAAAGAGAGAATCACTAGAGATCACTCCAGGTGATCCGAGGCCTTGCATTGTTTGGGGGTGATGAGGTGGTGTCATGGGAGTTGTGTCATGTTTATGGGAGCTTCATGCCAGGGCATCTGGCCCATCTGGCTGAGCTCGTAAATCCAAAGTGCTACTGCAAAAACAAGTTTCAGTGGCACGTACAAGTGCTGAAAGCGCAAACTGACTTGAAGAACACAGCAGAAGGCACGGGCAGGGAAAGAACAGAGCGTACTTCTTTCTATCTGCTGCATGCAAGGTTTGATGATTTGCTTTGTTTACGATAAATACTTGGGACATATGAAAATCACATTTGCCAGGACACTTCAGCAGCTACCCCCACCCCCCGCCCCCAAAAAAAAAACATGTCCACAACCCACAACTCCTATCTCATTGCAATTTGTCTATGGAAGACGCCTGTATTTTGCACATGTGAGATAGGACTAGTGGCCCCAGAGTCCCAACTCATTTTGGGGCACTAGTCCTATCTCTTCTCAGCCTAGTATAACAAAAGTTGTCGACTGCCCTGCCTGTGGATCGCCTCCATATCAAGATGATGTGTTCAAATCCACTGCCAATGTCGTTCACCTTCATATGTATTTTTTCTTTATTATTTACTTTCATCCTCATATTAATCCTATCTTGGTGATGTGTTCCAAGAATATAAGGGTTGGTCCTGTTCAGCCACCACTGCATGTCATCCCAGGTTCTCTGTGACCGTGTGCATTTGCCAGTGCCGGCCTAAGAACATGACATTCCTGGAATGTGGGCGTTCTGGCATTGGACGTTGGACAAAGCACAAGCTTCCATTGAAGCAGTTTATATGAGTTTCTAACAGTTTCTATCATAGTTTATCTACAACATCAAGCTTTTCCATTTTATTGAGTGCAGCATTTGTTCGGTCTGTTGAGGTCAACCACTTTGATTTAATGTGTCTCAGTGAGGCTGCACACAACCACGCTGGGCAATTCCAATGTTCAATGATGTTCCCTATGCCCTATGCTGTCCTTGGGTGTTGAACAAGCGGATGCCCTTTGACTGGTTTTGAACATATTTGAACTGTGGCGGGCCCTGATGTGACTGCAGTCACGTAGTGACATAGTAGCTTCAAATCCCAACGTTTTGCAACAAGAAACTGGCCGTGGCAGGAGCCGCGTTGGCTCTTTAACAAACACAATTACCCAGCTTGTGATGATGATGATGATGATGATGATGATCCATTCAACTTGTACAAGTGGTCAGAGTCAACCGATACCTCGGCACAAGGAGCATGTCCTGTAGGTGGGATCTTCCTGGTTTCTGTTTGGTTGGGAGCTGGATGATCAAGAACTTACGTATACTGAAGGCGTGCAGCTGGACTGCTCCCTACAGCTTTCTACATG
Organism: Durusdinium trenchii; assembly: GCA_963970005.1. Taxonomy (NCBI): domain Eukaryota; class Dinophyceae; order Suessiales; family Symbiodiniaceae; genus Durusdinium; species Durusdinium trenchii. The sequence goes on along the minus strand of CAXAMN010024461.1, from coordinate 34,746 downwards.
TTTTCTTCTGCGGCTATAGGCTGCGACGTCAACCCCCCCCCCCCAACAATGGTCGGCTCGGCTGCGGCAGGTTGTTGCGGCCTTACCTGGCTGGCTTAACAAGCGATCAAGAGCTTGAGCGGCAGGACCTCATGAATGATTTTGGCTCGATGCCACTTGGCATGGGCATCCAGTGGGGTTGGATGTTGGGATGCTTGTTCATCAGATGCTCGGGATTGTGCGGAGTTGAGCTCCAGATCTAGGATCAGCGGTGACGACGGTGGACAGATTGAACTCTGCAAGTAAGCCCAGTGAGATGAGTTTAGACACTTGGCCCCTTGTTCAAGAGCAGGCTTGTTGTGAGAGGTGGCACAGAGAGAATTAATCAGTGACTCTTTTCATCAGCCTTGTTCCCCTTCACAAGAAAACTCCTCCCCTTTTTTCTCCAAAAGGAGAACATGTTGCGAACGAGTGAACGACAAACTCGTTCGGGGGGATGGCAGGTCCCAGGCCGAGAGCTGTTTCCCACAGCAATGATACAGCATGATATAGCCATCAAGAAATGTCATCGAGTGGTTGTCAACCACATCCTTATAAGGAGTAACAAGAAGCTACTAGGAACAAGTGCATCGCTACTAGGAACAAGTGCCTCGCTAAGTGAACCCATGACCTCCGAGTAGTGGAGCTCAGGCAGAGATGGCACACTAAAGGTAAACTAGAGGTCGAAAAAAAATTGCCCCCGTTGATGATCATCCGGCCGAGGGTTTTGGGAATCTTCACCCTCTTCCAGGCCATGTGCGGAGCTCAGACTGGAGAGGTGAGTTTCGGTGGCTCGCGCTGAGATGTGTTGGAATTGTTGGGTTATATCCTGAAGCACGAGTTCTTGAAGTGAATCAGTGTCGTCGTCGATAACTGCCCGGAATTTCCAGAATTGAGAGTTAAACCCTGTTTGGCTAATGACTGTAGTATAGCAACATTGTGAACCCTTGCAGCCGGTGGACGGGATGTTTGCTCATGAAGTGCTTTGATCTCTGAAGCTACTTTTCTATTTTGCACGATAAATGCCACGTCCGGTGGCTAGAGGTGACTCCTGTGACTGGTGGAGGCAACATGACGCAACTCACTTTTTCCTTTCGGGTGACTTGAGCTTTCTCCGTCCACGGAGAGCTGGGACGGCGCGACTCCTGTGGCAGCCAACTTCCTCCTTCAAGGCTGTCAGATCAAAGAAGTCTCGGGCATCCCGTGGGAACCAATCAGAAAGCGGGCACTCGTTGACTTCAAGTTTTGGACACTTGCAGTGTGCAGCACAAAGACACCGATAGTGATGGTATGTGATAGTGTAAGTTTCTTAGTTTCCTAGCCAATATCCTTTAAACAGCCAAACCATCCCAATTCCACAGATTACCACAGATGAGATTGTAATCGATTTCTGAGGTCTGGTGGGGTGGACTGGGGAGAAGTGGCAGTGAAGCTCATGAAAGTCAGCTGGTTGCTGGGCCTGCTCTTTTGCGTCGCTTGGCTGTCAGGAAGACCGGTGCGCTTGCTCATTGGTTGAACCCGGTGTTCATTCTGCTGCTAGTGACACTGTGGAGTGGTTCCGTGAGCGATCGTTTTTCAAGTGTTCCTTCTTCTTTCAGGTCTACATGGCCTTTGCTTTGTTTTGCGTTTTGAACGTGATGACGGGTGTTTTTGTGGAGAACGCCAGCAAGATGACCTCCGCTGATGAGGAGTGCTGCCGTGAGCAGAATGAGCTGAGCAAGTGACGGTGGATAGCGGTGAACCAGGGACAAGCATGGTCGACGATCCTAAAATGGGGTCGGAATCAGCATGTGAGCAACTACAACCGTATACAAGGTAAACGGTGGCGTGTGAATGGTGCGCTTGTCCACCAACATTGATAATCAAGCTTTGGGCTTTGAGTATTTTTTGAGTGGTTTATGAGGTTTCATATCCTTAAAGGTGTCTGATGATTTTTGCGTTTCAGCTGCCCTTCTTGCCTTCACAGGAGATGTGCATGATGGAGGAGATGCGTGCACGACAGGACGATGTTCACACGGGTCGTTCACGCAGAGATCTTTGGAAGGCTGAGGTTGAAACCATTCCCAGTGACAAAGCTGTGCTCTAAGTAGCCGGACTTGGTCAAAGCCGCTCGTTTTTGGGACCACTGCGGCATGGGTTCCGTTCTGGATCTACAAGTTAGTCCAGGACTATGTGGACACCGTGAGCCGCTTGTTCGCCGACTGTGACAAAGACAACTCAGGACTGCCTGGGAGTGGCCCGGGGCGGAGCCTGGAGGTGATAGCGAGAATTTGAGGTAGTAATTAATGACCTCATTTTAACGAAGCCTAAGTGCTAATGTATGCTAATGTATTATACTGCGGCATATGTGTTTTGAGGGCAGGTTGCACCGGCTTGCCAGAAACGTGCGTGCTGCGGTTCAGCTTGAAAGGCCCATCCGCACTACTCAAGGGATGTGGCAACGCCTGATCCACTGATAGTTTTTGGACACCTTATCGCCCAATGGCCTACACATAATTACTCAAAGAAGTATATTGTATGATATTATATGGACATCTCTGGAATGTCCTATAATTATAGACTATAGATATAATTTATGCATTGCTGCATTCCTCCGAATCTCAGGAGCTGTGGATTGGGAGGACTGCTTGCGGCACTTGGGGGGAGCGGTTGGAGGGCTTCTGCCTGGGAAAGCCTGCAGGACTCCCATTGGGTGCCCCAAGTTGCCCACTGGATCCCCGCGACATGCGACACATCTCCCTGATTGAGGGCAGCCGCCGAAAAGGGAGAGCTTTAATGTGACCAATGAGGCTGTGCACCCATGAGTGGGTGGTTGAGAATTGGGGGGTGACTGCTTGGCGGTCGAAAAAGAACACCCACCCGAGTAGCTGGAAAGGTGGGGTGGGCGTGCAGATGTTGATCGCGCTGTTTTGTGGCTCATGCCCCCAAGAAGGGCCATGAGGATGACGGGATGATGAACTTGACTTGCACTAGGCAATTGGATGAATATTTCTGACAACCTGGAGCAGCAAGTATCATTGACTGAGGTGAAACATCAAGGCTTGAGCTTCTTTGCACAAGCTCCACGACGGGTGTCATAGCCTTCCATATATGGCAAACTGAGGAGACAATAGTTCAGCAAATGCAACACTCAGCTGAACTCGCATGCTTCGCTGGTCGCCCCTGGCAAAGTATCAAGTAGGCTCTTGGCATCACCATTCGCTCCCTTTTAGCGCTGCCTTGCGCCATGGAGTAGGATGGGCAGCAGCAAGCCAGCCTCCAAGCGCTTGGGGTCGAGCAAATCTAGCTGCTCATCTGTGAAAGGGGCTGGGCCTCGGGAAGGGGAAGACGGAAAGACATGTGAGCAACATCACAAGTCTTTTCCTAGTAGCTTCTTGTTCCTAGTAGCGATGCCCTTTGCCCCTAGTAGCGTCCTTGCTCCTAGTAGCGATGCCAGGAGCCCCTAGTAGCTTCTTGTTCCTATGTGACAGGCGTTTGACGTTTTGCATAGAAATCATGAGGGAACCCTGCAAAGCGATATAATTAGTGAACAACCGAGAGTGTTGTCCTCGCAAGGTACACCTCGATCATTTGATAACACTCATATTGTTGCTTGTGTTGCTTTACATAAAGCGATACCTCAGCGATACCCTGCCAGGAAAGATCAACATGTTGTCTAGATGAGAAGGAGCTCCTATCTTGCCTTATTTAAAACGATTGTGAGGATGCCTGAGTGTAAAGCTCTAGGAAAAGAAGAAGGAAAGGCTGCTGTGTCAATAGAATACAGTAGAGCTTTTTTTTTTTCTCGGTTCTTTTCCGTCACGCCGTTCAAGGCCACACCATTTGGCAAAAATGGCCTCCTAGCAACTCAAGGATCATTCGCCTTGCAAGTTGCACCTCGAGCTTCTAGCTCTGTCAGCTGCTGGAGCTGGGACCAAAACGAAGTGTCTGCTGGCCTTTGCCCTTGACGCAATGCTTGGCCACCCACTGTTGGACTCTGCCTTCTTGCTCCTTGCTCGTCTTCTTGCACTGCCGACATTCTAGCCAGCTTCCTCGCCTCCACAGTTCATGTGAGGGGTGGACACGAGTCCGAAGTTGCAACCCTTGCTCATCAAACTTTCCACACTTGCAATCGGTGGCCGCCAAGTGGTCCAAGACTGCCTTGCTGCAGCGAAGGGGAATCTTGCTCCAGCACCGGACACAACCAAAGCTAGTGGCCGTCATCTCCCACTTGTGACCTGGCTGTGCCTCCAGCATCCCTTCAGTGTCATGAATCAGCTCAGTCATGACTTGCTTGAGGGTCTTGGTCACTGCACCAGGGCAGGTAGTGGCCTGCTTCCGGTTGATTTCTTCAAAAGTGCTGCATGCTTTGATCCTCTTGCCACACCGTTCACAGACTACTCCTTGTCGGTGATGCTGCCACTTGTGTTGCTCTTCACTGGAGGTTTGCTGCACCAATTGACTGAAGAGCGCCACTCTGCCCAGCTTGGGCTTGGGCATGGGCACACGAACTTCATGTTCAACCTTTTCCAACTCCCCATGCATGTAATGGTCACGATCAGCCAGGATGGCACTGATTCGAGCAGCGGCTACCTCATAGATGGCCTGATGTCTCTGGTCCGCAGCCTTCAACTCGGCTGCAAGCCCAGTAGGTGCCTCCTTCATGGCACGCTGCGTTGCCACATGCTTTGCCTCCACAAACTGAATCCAACCACGCGAGGTCTTGCCCTCTTCCTTCAGCAGCTTCGGTGGCACATGCAGCAATTGCAGCCTTTTCCATTCATCTTCTGGCAGGTTGTACCACAGGTCCGGTGCCACTTTGCTCCCTCCTCCTTTCTGAAGCGCTGTCCATCCTGCTCGATGAGGAATATTCAACTGATGCCGGCCCAGTACAGCCTGAAGCAGGAGCCAACAGCCAAAGATCCAGCCACGCGCTTCAGTTGCACTGCCAGGCGTAACCGCAGTGCACGTGCCAGCAATCTGCCAGGACCCTTCTTGCCAGGTGCCTACTGTCAGCGCCACGACAAACTGCTTCAGCCGCTTATCATGACAGGTGGCTTTCACCCCAATGGCCACCCGGTGGGAAGGAGTGATTCTGATGGGCCACCCAGTTGCCAAGATGCCTGCAACCTCACATGAGTCCACCCCTTCAGCTGGCGCATAGTGTGGCTCTTCAATAAGCCCCCGAGCCCAAAGCATCTGGTCTTCATTGGCATTGATGCTATCTTGCCAGTCCCTCGGAAGGGCTTGTTCATGGTACTTGCATTGCCATACCAAATGTTTCATGGAGACAGGCAGCTGGCACAGTGGACACATAACTCGAACACCAGCATCATGAGTACGCAGGGAGCCCTGCGTCCACGCATCCAATGCAGCTCTGGCCGGTCCTTTGAGCTTCTTGATGACACGATGGTATACGGTCCAATCAGGCTGCTTCATGAGGGGAAAACAATGCTCCAACTCCTGGATTCTTCTGGCCCTCTGATGTTTTTGCTCCTGCTGCAGCTTACGTTGCAAGTACAACCATGGAAAATCCAGACTGAGTTGATTCGCAGGTAGCAAGCCTTTTGCTGGCCTGATCCAGTCATCAAGCACTGATGCGTCCCAACCCATCTCCATGAGATAAACCTGTAAAGCAGCCATGGGGCCAGCCACGATCATCCACGGGTGAGCCGCTGTTTGGAGCCTCCTCCAAGAGATTCGCCATGCCGACATGAGGTCTCCTTTGCGACCTGCTGGCCATGCTCTGATCAGCTGATGCATGGCCTTTAGCTGTCTCTCCACCGCCGTATCTTGAGGGTCCTGAAGCTGGCTGTGCTGGTCAAACACAATGTCAATGCTTCCTTTCTTCTGCAACCCTCCATGGCGAGCAAGCTGGTGGCGTAGGGTGCGCATCCTCTGAGGCGCCATGCCCTGTGCTTCAACCCCAAAGCCAACAGCTGAATGGATTGAGGTCTTCCACACCCTGATGCGCACCGGTCTGGACTTCAATTTCAGGTGGAGTAGTTTGGATTGCCGGCCACTCCCTTTCAGAAGCCGTTTCTGCTGGCTGCCAATGCGTCTTCTCCGGCCACCACTTGAGTCCAGGCCGAGATCCTTCAGTAGGTCGTGTGCCTTCGGCTGCTGGTCATTGCGATGGAGATTGATGGACCTCTTGGCTTCAACAGTGGACGTCAAAAACCCTGTCTTGCTTGGCGAAAGCTGAAGGCCAATTTCCTCAAGTCCATGCTTGATCTCATCATAACCTGCCAGCGCTTGTTGGCAAACACTGTGTGGGTCATCTCCAGTAAAGTCCATGGATATATCGTCCACCCAGACGTCGACCGAGACCTGAGGAAACTTCTCCTGAAAAGTCTGGAGGACAGGAGCAAGGACCAACTTAGCGACCAGAGGAGCCGCTGGACATCCAGCCAACATTCCTTTCGCACAGTGGACTGCAGATGATGTCACACCTTCAGCTTGGAGCAGCCTCGGCCCGGTGTAGACCTCGTAAATCATGTTCATCACTGCAGGCGGAAACTGAAGTGGCTCCCACAACTCCAACAGTTGCTCTAACTGCACTGCATCGTAAAAGTTTTGCAGGTCCAGGAGCAGCGAGATGACTTGTCGACCTGTGGCTCGGCCTACTTCACATTTCAACAGCCGCATAAGAGCAACCTGAAGGACTTGATGACCCGGTAGGCTTCGCTCCCACGGGAGACGTTGACCGATTGTCGACTGCCACTCTCTGATTTTGTCCCATCGGAGCCGACACCAAGTGCGGTACATCACGCTGGTGAGCGAAATTGGGCGCTCTATGTCAACCTTTTTTGGAAGCAGCAGCACTAATGTAGTGACCACTTGGTCTGGCAGCCTGCCAGAGAGCTCCCACTTCCTCATCATGTGGCACATCTCGATGACACCTTCGATCGGCAGGTTCTTTAGCATGGCATAGCTGATGCCATCCGGCCCGCAGGCCTTTTGGGGCAACTTCTGCAGCTTCTTCATCACAGCATGCGGGTCCAGATCTTCCCAGCTTCTGGCTTGTACAATGCCCTCATAGCGAAGCCGCTCCCTTTCACCGCTCGTCTTCGGGCCAGCAATGACTTGCCACTTGCTATACCATTGCTGTTCTCGCAAAGTTTGTCGCTGCTGAATGGGCACATCTCGAAAGGGCCTCACATGGACACAATCAGGCGCCTTCAAGCACTTGTAGATGCCACTGTGTCCTTTCAACTTGGCTTGGGACAACCATTGCTGATACTCACCTGCTTGCTGCTCCAATGCAAGTTTCTTTGCAAACTCCTTGTTGCACTCCGCACCCTGAATGAGCAGTGTCAGCGGTGTGGATTCGCCAGCAATGAGCATCTCGACACCTGCAGTGAAATCTTCCAGCCCATGAACGTTTTGCCATCGCAGGTGCAAATCAGCAGTTTTGGCCCTCAAATGATTCATGGTGCCAGCCGACAGGAAAGGCTTGCTGGCGATGTGCTGCAACAGGGAGCAGAATTGCCCCCAATAGGCCAGGTCCCCTTTCTTCCATGGAGTGAGCGGCTTGGACAAAGGCAAAGGTTTGTGCTCCAGGGCAAGGTACCATCCTCTGCCTTGTTTTGGCTCATGCAGCCTTTGAAGGTTGAACTGCTCAGCCTGATGGCACCACTCAGCAAAGATGATCTCTTTGGGTCCAATAGGCCTGCCCAACCAGTATGGTTTAGGTGCTGGCTGGAACTCTTCCCAGGAACTTACCTGGTCATCAAGCTTCGGAACTGCCAGGTATTGAGTCAGCTGCGGCAGCACCAGTCTGGGAGCCTCCTGGTCCACTTTGATGACCAGCCCCGCATGGGGCTTCCATGGGACATCCCAAGTCACTTTCAGGTCAATGAAAGGAGCCACTGAACGGCAAGCAATGAGGTAGTCCAGCTCAGCTCCAGTGACCATGGTGGGTTGTCCACTACAGATCAGGTCTGCTTTAAGAACGTTCAGCAGGTTGTGACCTTCCCATTGTTCTGGAGGCACTTGATAGTCCCCAACTGCGATCCAGGGAATTGCCAATTGCTGGACAAAAGCCGCCAGCTCCCCAAGGATTGTGGAGTTAGCAGTGGAGTTGAGGTCCTCCCCACACTTGAGGTACACCGAAATCAACACAAGTTCCCACCTCTGTCGCTGCAAGACATTGGCCAGGAACCCATGGCCTTCCAGATCAAAGGAATGGAGGCGGTAGCCACACTGCCCTTCTCGCAAGCAGAAAAGCTGCCCTCCACTGTTGCCCCCTCTTCCAGTGTCATGTGCCGCCAGGAAACACGGTTGCCACCGATGACGGCACAATTCATTGTGGGCACCATCCATCTTCAGGTGGTTGAGGTGCGTTTCCACCATCATGACAATGGAGTTTGGCTGCTGAATCAACCATTCTTTGGAATCCTTAGTCCACTGGGTGATGTTGGCATAGAGGATCTCAATTTCCTGATTGGGGTGTTTTGCTTTCTTCTCCGGTGGCTCAAAATGTCCGACAGAGGTGGTCCAGAAACTGGATTGTTCTGCCCGTGATGCCCAGATCATCACTGCATCCCTCTTGATGTCTATGGGCACTTCTTTCCTTGGCTCAGGACATCTGCCATCATCAGCTATCCACACAGCCTCCCCTTCCACCAGCATGGTGACATAGTGCCCACTAATGAGCTGAGGGCCTTGATGCCCAATGATGCCCCGAAGGACAAAAGTGGATTGTCCCGTGTGGCCGGCTTGTGTCCGCTGAGGGCATCTGAAAGTGGAAGGCGTGTGCAGGAGGTGGTGATGTTTGATCCAGGACTTTTCTGAGGGCACAAATGGTACCTGCCCACATGGAACACAATGTGCTCAACATCTGCCCCCAAACACTGCCCATTGCCCTCATTGGCCCATTCTGCCAGCAACTGTTCAAATTGCACTTCTTCACCCATTTCAACAGGCATCCGAATGTACAGCGGAATGGTGTCATACTCATGCCACCTGCCACCAAAATGTGCATGCCAATTGCCTTGCAGCCCGGTCTGCCCCCATAGTTCCCAAAGATGAACAAGGAATTCCGAGGCATCGTGTTGGCTTTGCGGGTTTTCCAGCCTAGCTATGGCCGGTTGCAATTCCGAGGCCCAGAAAAGGTCAGGGATCTCATCTTGTTGCAGGATTTGCATACACAACTTTGTAGATGGCCCCCAAAAGGCAGCAGGATCTGGATGATGAGCTCCCATCCAACACCACATCCGTAGAACGGCATTGGCATAACACCGATTGCCTTTGTTGTGAATGTTCAACGTCAAGTTTGCTGCCAAGAGTTCAACTGAAGGCGGGATAGCAGGCTCTGTTTCAACAGGTCTACACAAGTAGAGATTGCTCTGCAATGCAAGTCGCATCTTCAGAACATGCTTTAGGGCCTCCAAGCCCCATACCCTGGTTTCATGCATACCAAACTGAACATCATCACGACATTCAACTGGTAGGCCATCAATGGCCTCTTTGGCTCGTTGCTGAAGCAATTGCAACCTGTTTTGAAGCCTCCCTGGGCTTGTATATTGTTGGTCTGGCCCATCTTCCCAGACCTGATCTTCACGAGCTCTCTTACCCCCTCCAAGGAGCTGCTGCTGTGTGGTTCGTAGAACCTCAGTGGGTCTTGTATGATGCTCATCAGTACCTTCCAGGGTCCCGCTAGTAGCAAGTCTGGGTGACCCCAGCTGCTCTGATCTCCTCAATGGCGGTGCCCCGGTCAGTCTGATTGCACCTTCATCGTCACAAGGTCCTTCTGTCATAGACCTTTGCGCAGCCGAGCTAGCCCACGTATGCTTTGATTCATGGGTGTCGATCTGCTCTTCATACTGAGTCTCTTTGCATTTAGGCTCCTCCGTTCCTGGCTGATGTGCACCAGCCAACGGATTGCTTGCATCATCCATTTCATCAGCCGCCGCCATGCATCGCCCCGGTCTACAAAAGGTGGAAAAGGAAGGCTCCCCTCCAACACTGATGTCATGAGTGTGCATGTCCTGATCATGAGGAAATGGATTGTCAAACCATCGTTCCCATGCAACATACGGCTGCCTGCCTTGAAAGCGATCCAAGTCGTGACAGACAACGCCAGCTGCATGTTGCCAACTCTCAAAATTCACAGCATGCGGACTTGCTCCCCCACAAGTGCTCATGCCTTCCCACGGTACCCAAACACTCAAACACTCTTGCAGAGGAGATTGCTCATCCCTCCAAAAGGTCAAACACTTCCCTGTGCTTGATGTCCCCAAAAGCTGACTCCAGGACCCCATCACTGGAGTGTTGCAGGCCCAAAAACCTCTTTCTTTTCCAACACTTGTCCAGCTGAGGTTACCCGCACAACTGAGTTTCATCAGTCTTGCGGCGCTTGGCCAAAGTTTCAGCCAAGTTCCTCTCCAACTCCTGCTGTTGAGTGGCATTGAAAACTATGCCAGCCTGACCCAGAGCCTTGAGTACATGCTCTGTGGCATCACTACCCAAAACATGCTCCCCTGTAGCGGGCTCCGTGACTGCTTCATCTTTCAATTGTTTGGCATAGGCCGCCGACTGATCGCCCAACTGCTTGTGCTCTTTGTCAATGGCTTCTTGGACAAGCTTGAGTTCATCCAGCAATACTTTGTACTGCTCTTTTGCTTGATCAACCTTCCGCTGTAGCGACTGCTTTTTCGTGGCTAGCTGTCGCAATTCCCCAACTGTTGCCTTCAATTGCCCAGTGACATCAACAGCCACGGTGGGAGTGGGTTTGATCAGCCCAACCACTGCATCCTTCACCTCAGATGGAAGGGAGTCCAAGTGAGCTTTGAGCACTTCTTCCAGCGGTGGATTCTCTGGTTCCGGCGTGTAGTCAATCCCCATTCCTTTCAAGGCATCCTGAGCTTCTTTCGGCATAGTGCCCCATGCCTTCTTCAGAGTGGTTTCAACCACACTGGTTTCAACCACTCTGATTGCCTGCTTTGGCTTGCTCAGTCCAGGGGGTCGTTCAACAAGCACTGTCCTGTCACGGCGGGATCTTTGTGGTCTCTTTGGTGATCTCGTCATAGCTGTGGCCCAGTCCTGTTGTGGCCAGGCTGTATTGCACTTGTCGCACTTCCACCTCGATTCATTGACTCGATCAGCCCAAATCCATGAGGCTGCACAGCCTGAACAGCACAGATAGGATCTGCGCCTTGCTCGCTTAGGGTAGGACCACCCTTCCCACATAGGTGACACCATAGCGCTCTTCCAAGACAAAGAGCTCCTCAATCTCTATTGCGAGCAAAGGTGAAGTCACCCGCCTCGGACCCAGTCTCGAAGGGATGGCTATGACCTTTGGGTCCGCAAAGTGACTAGCAAAGCCCAGGCCAGGTGCACCCCGACTTGAGCCAAATCTTGAGCCAAAATGGCTTGAGCCAATACAGTAGAGCTCACTCTCTCTCTCTCTCTCTCTCTCACTCTCTCCATATCCATGTGTAGTTCACTCTTGTTGTGATTTCAAGAGCAAGTCTGCAGAAAAATGACACGGCATCCGAAACACTGTAAAGCGATATGGCTAACAACCAAAAGCGATACCAACATGGAGTTCTTCCGCTTTTGTGCGCATAGGTTTTGGTCATGGCGCTCGCTCATATGACCTCAATTCAACAAACAGAACAGAGGACGACGTTCTCTTTGCAGAGAAGAGAGAATTCAAAGGGCGACCAAGAAGAGCGCCATCCTTTTTTGTCCTCGGGTAGAGGTGTTGGTGTCAATTGTGCTGCTACTGTGTCGATGGATAGTGGGGGGCTGAGCTACTAGGATTCAAGAAATTCCAGGTCAGATTTCAATGCCAAACCGCTTTCTGCAAAGGAGGGGGTCCATTGTCACGAAAGCTAGCACCAGCTAGCTGGAGTTGTCCTTGCTTTAGCAAGTGAGGGGCTGGAATCCTCGAGATCGCCGCATCACGTGAAAACTTCATATGTAGGGGGCCCCCCCCC